>OY776300.1:11695277-12038979 GCA_963675345.1 Trididemnum clinides | reverse complement strand
GGGCTTTCAAAGCAGTGCGTTGTTCAACAGAACTGGCACTGTGATGTAAAAGCTGTGCCCACAGTGACTCAAATTCGGTCTATGACAGGTTCGTCCCATCATGAACTTGGCAAGTGGTTGGCTAGCCTATTACAACCTGTGTTGGAGCGGTTTTCGTCACATTGCATTTCAGATTCGTTTACGTTTGCTAAGACCATGCAAAATCTTGACATCGACCCTAATGTCTTCATGTGTTCTTTTGATGTATCCAGCTTGTTCACCAACGTTCCCCTTGAGGAAACCATCAAAATCTGTTCGGAAGCCCTCTACGACCAGTCTAATTCCCGACCAGTCATTCCAAAGGACGTGTTTGTTGAATTGATGAAGAGCGCTACATCCTCAGTTGAGTTCAGCTTCAATAACACCATGTACAAGCAAACAGACGGAGTAGCTATGGGATCACCACTTGGTCCGGCTTTGGCCAACATCTTCGTTGGATATTATGAAGAAAAGTTATTTTCTCAAACGCAAAAGCCTTCAACATACTTCAGATATGTTGACGACACGTTTGCCATCTTCGATCACGAAACTGAAGCAGATGAATTCCTGACCAAACTCAACTGCCTTCATCCATCCCTCAAGTTCACCTTTGAAAAAGAGAAAGAGAAATGTCTACCGTTTCTTGACGTCTACGTCGAAAGAACAGATGCTGGCTTGGAGACCAGTGTATACCGTAAACCCACCTTCACTGGACAGTATTTGCGTTGGGAGTCCTTTAGTCCTCTCAAACGCAAAATAAGTCTAATATCTACATTGGTGCATCGAGCTCTAATGATTTGCACCAAGCGTAGACTCAATGAAGAAATAGAACGGATTAGGAAGATATTACTGGACAATGGCTATCCTAAAAACATCATCAACACTCAGATCACCAAGAAAATTGCTCAGTTCTCCACCCTTAAGCGATTTGGCCCTGAAAAGTGTCCTGTGTACTTGAGGGTCCCTTGGATAGGTAAGCCATCTACAAACTTAGAAAAAGAAGTCAAAACCGCCGTGGAAAGCTGCTATGGTTCCGTCAGCACCCGCCTGGTCTTTACGTCTAAGCGCATGCTGCCTGTGGCCCGCAAGGATGTTCTACCTGCCATTCAGAAAAGCTTTGTCATATATGAATACAAGTGCCACTGTGATAGTCGGTACGTAGGGCGAACATCTCAACGACTACAGGATCGCATCAAGCAACATGTTCCGCAATGGTTAAGACAGCAATTGACTCGTCCACGCCGATCTCAACCACACAGATCATGCAAACGAACCGACACCAAACCGGACTGTGACTCCGCCATTGGTCAGCATCTTTTAGATAATGATCGATGCGCATTAAACTATGATGATAAGCGGTTTTCAATCCTTGCCGCAGCGCGCAGCTCTTTCCATCTCAATCTTTTAGAGGCTACTTATATCAAGACCCGACGCCCGGTGTTATGCAGACAGAAAGAGTTTGTTTACACTCTCAAACTCTTTCGATAATCGTAGCATTTGGCCTCCTGCCGCGCCTTCTTTAACTTTCGCACTTGCGAAATCTTTCTTTCGCGCGCTTTGCAATACAAACGCAATCATTGGCCTTTCTTGATTACGTAACATCCAAATTATTCGCATAAAAGACTCATTCACTCTAGATTTTCCCTTTTGACGCGATACCGCCACTGATGAGAGCGTCACGAAAAGCTTATGGCTAAAACAGCTTTTTTCAAAGCTATATTAAAATTTTGTACCACCAACAAGATTTTTGTGTACTTCCGCCTTCGGTACACCAAACAGCAAATAGCTGTTTTGAACAATGTGGTAAGAACTAGAGGAAAAGTCAGAACTCTTAAGTTCTCTGCAGCCTTTCTCAAGGCTTGCATTTCTAGAAGAGTTGCCCCTAAGTACATCGTTGCTCGCATTGAACGATCACGAGCCAGGCACAGCCCAGAGATGGAACGCGCTTTTCTAACAGATGATGTTGAAAAGCTAACAGAGCAATCAAGAAAACTTCAAACAATTAACCAATCACATTGGCGGGCGGCCCGCGAATTTCTAACATTCTTCGACACAATCAGATTCTGCAGATACCTGGCACTACTTGATGAAAGAACGAAATCAAAATGGAAGAACAAAAACGAGCGATTGCTTGCTTTACTCAGACGTGACCGTTTCGGCAATGCTCTCGGTGATACTACTAGGCATGTTCTGAATCTTTCAGATTATGTCTTGTCTGACACTGAAAGTTTCGTGCTGTCGCATGGTCTTAACTTTGGGTTGCCACCCAGGTATCTGTGCAAAGAAGAAATCTTCGCCGAATTTGAGTCACTGTGGGCACAGCTTTTACATCACAGTGCCAGTTCTGTTGAACAACGCACTGCTTTGAAAGCCCGACTCGCCGACCTTGCTCATTTGTATAGTGACAGCACGATAGACTCACGTGACTTCACAATGCACAAAGAGTGCTTTCGTGCAATCAACCGGTTACGAAAGAATGATGACATTATTGTCACCAAACCCGACAAAGGCTCCGGCGTTGTCCTTTTAAACAAAAGCGACTACGTCGATAAAATGAACAAGATACTTGATGATCAATCGAAATTTAGAAGACTTGGTCCAGTCTCCAGCAATGACAACACAGCCATCATTGAATCGCGCCTTCAGAAGCGGTTGCTTGACTTAGTCAAAGCCGATCACATGCCGAAGTGGATATATGACGCAATACGACCAACTGGATCGCAAAGACCTCGAATGTATGGTTTGCCGAAAACACACAAAGAAGGCACTCCACTTCGCCCAATACTGTCTATGACAGGTTCGTCCCATCATGAACTTGGCAAGTGGTTGGCTAGCCTATTACAACCTGTGTTGGAGCGGTTTTCGTCACATTGCATTTCAGATTCGTTTACGTTTGCTAAGACCATGCAAAATCTTGACATCGACCCTAATGTCTTCATGTGTTCTTTTGATGTATCCAGCTTGTTCACCAACGTTCCCCTTGAGGAAACCATCAAAATCTGTTCGGAAGCCCTCTACGACCAGTCTAATTCCCGACCAGTCATTCCAAAGGACGTGTTTGTTGAATTGATGAAGAGCGCTACATCCTCAGTTGAGTTCAGCTTCAATAACACCATGTACAAGCAAACAGACGGAGTAGCTATGGGATCACCACTTGGTCCGGCTTTGGCCAACATCTTCGTTGGATATTATGAAGAAAAGTTATTTTCTCAAACGCAAAAGCCTTCAACATACTTCAGATATGTTGACGACACGTTTGCCATCTTCGATCACGAAACTGAAGCAGATGAATTCCTGACCAAACTCAACTGCCTTCATCCATCCCTCAAGTTCACCTTTGAAAAAGAGAAAGAGAAATGTCTACCGTTTCTTGACGTCTACGTCGAAAGAACAGATGCTGGCTTGGAGACCAGTGTATACCGTAAACCCACCTTCACTGGACAGTATTTGCGTTGGGAGTCCTTTAGTCCTCTCAAACGCAAAATAAGTCTAATATCTACATTGGTGCATCGAGCTCTAATGATTTGCACCAAGCGTAGACTCAATGAAGAAATAGAACGGATTAGGAAGATATTACTGGACAATGGCTATCCTAAAAACATCATCAACACTCAGATCACCAAGAAAATTGCTCAGTTCTCCACCCTTAAGCGATTTGGCCCTGAAAAGTGTCCTGTGTACTTGAGGGTCCCTTGGATAGGTAAGCCATCTACAAACTTAGAAAAAGAAGTCAAAACCGCCGTGGAAAGCTGCTATGGTTCCGTCAGCACCCGCCTGGTCTTTACGTCTAAGCGCATGCTGCCTGTGGCCCGCAAGGATGTTCTACCTGCCATTCAGAAAAGCTTTGTCATATATGAATACAAGTGCCACTGTGATAGTCGGTACGTAGGGCGAACATCTCAACGACTACAGGATCGCATCAAGCAACATGTTCCGCAATGGTTAAGACAGCAATTGACTCGTCCACGCCGATCTCAACCACACAGATCATGCAAACGAACCGACACCAAACCGGACTGTGACTCCGCCATTGGTCAGCATCTTTTAGATAATGATCGATGCGCATTAAACTATGATGATAAGCGGTTTTCAATCCTTGCCGCAGCGCGCAGCTCTTTCCATCTCAATCTTTTAGAGGCTACTTATATCAAGACCCGACGCCCGGTGTTATGCAGACAGAAAGAGTTTGTTTACACTCTCAAACTCTTTCGATAATCGTAGCATTTGGCCTCCTGCCGCGCCTTCTTTAACTTTCGCACTTGCGAAATCTTTCTTTCGCGCGCTTTGCAATACAAACGCAATCATTGGCCTTTCTTGATTACGTAACATCCAAATTATTCGCATAAAAGACTCATTCACTCTAGATTTTCCCTTTTGACGCGATACCGCCACTGATGAGAGCGTCACGAAAAGCTTATGGCTAAAACAGCTTTTTTCAAAGCTATATTAAAATTTTGTACCACCAACAAGATTTTTGTGTACTTCCGCCTTCGGTACACCAAACAGCAAATAGCTGTTTTGAACAATGTGGTAAGAACTAGAGGAAAAGTCAGAACTCTTAAGTTCTCTGCAGCCTTTCTCAAGGCTTGCATTTCTAAAAGAGTTGCCCCTAAGTACATCGTTGCTCGCATTGAACGATCACGAGCCAGGCACAGCCCAGAGATGGAACGCGCTTTTCTAACAGATGATGTTGAAAAGCTAACAGAGCAATCAAGAAAACTTCAAACAATTAACCAATCACATTGGCGGGCGGCCCGCGAATTTCTAACATTCTTCGACACAATCAGATTCTGCAGATACCTGGCACTACTTGATGAAAGAACGAAATCAAAATGGAAGAACAAAAACGAGCGATTGCTTGCTTTACTCAGACGTGACCGTTTCGGCAATGCTCTCGGTGATACTACTAGGCATGTTCTGAATCTTTCAGATTATGTCTTGTCTGACACTGAAAGTTTCGTGCTGTCGCATGGTCTTAACTTTGGGTTGCCACCCAGGTATCTGTGCAAAGAAGAAATCTTCGCCGAATTTGAGTCACTGTGGGCACAGCTTTTACATCACAGTGCCAGTTCTGTTGAACAACGCACTGCTTTGAAAGCCCGACTCGCCGACCTTGCTCATTTGTATAGTGACAGCACGATAGACTCACGTGACTTCACAATGCACAAAGAGTGCTTTCGTGCAATCAACCGGTTACGAAAGAATGATGACATTATTGTCACCAAACCCGACAAAGGCTCCGGCGTTGTCCTTTTAAACAAAAGCGACTACGTCGATAAAATGAACAAGATACTTGATGATCAATCGAAATTTAGAAGACTTGGTCCAGTCTCCAGCAATGACAACACAGCCATCATTGAATCGCGCCTTCAGAAGCGGTTGCTTGACTTAGTCAAAGCCGATCACATGCCGAAGTGGATATATGACGCAATACGACCAACTGGATCGCAAAGACCTCGAATGTATGGTTTGCCGAAAACACACAAAGAAGGCACTCCACTTCGCCCAATACTGTCTATGACAGGTTCGTCCCATCATGAACTTGGCAAGTGGTTGGCTAGCCTATTACAACCTGTGTTGGAGCGGTTTTCGTCACATTGCATTTCAGATTCGTTTACGTTTGCTAAGACCATGCAAAATCTTGACATCGACCCTAATGTCTTCATGTGTTCTTTTGATGTATCCAGCTTGTTCACCAACGTTCCCCTTGAGGAAACCATCAAAATCTGTTCGGAAGCCCTCTACGACCAGTCTAATTCCCGACCAGTCATTCCAAAGGACGTGTTTGTTGAATTGATGAAGAGCGCTACATCCTCAGTTGAGTTCAGCTTCAATAACACCATGTACAAGCAAACAGACGGAGTAGCTATGGGATCACCACTTGGTCCGGCTTTGGCCAACATCTTCGTTGGATATTATGAAGAAAAGTTATTTTCTCAAACGCAAAAGCCTTCAACATACTTCAGATATGTTGACGACACGTTTGCCATCTTCGATCACGAAACTGAAGCAGATGAATTCCTGACCAAACTCAACTGCCTTCATCCATCCCTCAAGTTCACCTTTGAAAAAGAGAAAGAGAAATGTCTACCGTTTCTTGACGTCTACGTCGAAAGAACAGATGTTGGCTTGGAGACCAGTGTATACCGTAAACCCACCTTCACTGGACAGTATTTGCGTTGGGAGTCCTTTAGTCCTCTCAAACGCAAAATAAGTCTAATATCTACATTGGTGCATCGAGCTCTAATGATTTGCACCAAGCGTAGACTCAATGAAGAAATAGAACGGATTAGGAAGATATTACTGGACAATGGCTATCCTAAAAACATCATCAACACTCAGATCACCAAGAAAATTGCTCAGTTCTCCACCCTTAAGCGATTTGGCCCTGAAAAGTGTCCTGTGTACTTGAGGGTCCCTTGGATAGGTAAGCCATCTACAAACTTAGAAAAAGAAGTCAAAACCGCCGTGGAAAGCTGCTATGGTTCCGTCAGCACCCGCCTGGTCTTTACGTCTAAGCGCATGCTGCCTGTGGCCCGCAAGGATGTTCTACCTGCCATTCAGAAAAGCTTTGTCATATATGAATACAAGTGCCACTGTGATAGTCGGTACGTAGGGCGAACATCTCAACGACTACAGGATCGCATCAAGCAACATGTTCCGCAATGGTTAAGACAGCAATTGACTCGTCCACGCCGATTTCAACCACACAGATCATGCAAACGAACCGACACCAAACCGGACTGTGACTCCGCCATTGGTCAGCATCTTTTAGATAATGATCGATGCGCATTAAACTATGATGATAAGCGGTTTTCAATCCTTGCCGCAGCGCGCAGCTCTTTCCATCTCAATCTTTTAGAGGCTACTTATATCAAGACCCGACGCCCGGTGTTATGCAGACAGAAAGAGTTTGTTTACACTCTCAAACTCTTTCGATAATCGTAGCATTTGGCCTCCTGCCGCGCCTTCTTTAACTTTCGCACTTGCGAAATCTTTCTTTCGCGCGCTTTGCAATACAAACGCAATCATTGGCCTTTCTTGATTACGTAACATCCAAATTATTCGCATAAAAGACTCATTCACTCTAGATCTTCCCTTTTGACGCGATACCGCCACTGATGAGAGCGTCACGAAAAGCTTATGGCTAAAACAGCTTTTTTCAAAGCTATATTAAAATTTTGTACCACCAACAAGATTTTTGAATATGAAAATACGAAAACACAAAATTTAATTTACGTGAAATTTCAACAATACATATCATGGACAAAAGCAGCAATACGCTCGTAGTTTCAAAAACACTAAGGCAGTGCGATTTTATCCGTAAGTGGAAGCCTAACAACAGTTTAGTCTTGCTCTGCACATTCGACGTTGCCTTTGACTCCTTAGCTGTTCTTACATTGAAGCAAAACAATTAGAAATCGAACTTGTCGCACGAAGATGAACGTAGATTAGAAGCTTGGAAATGGCAAGACAATATTTGAGTCAGCAGTCACCCTTGTAATGTTGTGGTAGTTGACGCAAGCTATAGTTTGAACTGAAAACGTCGGCTTTAATGTAAATGCAGTTCTGCTCGGCCATGCAGCAGGAAACGTAGCGATCACTCAACTCTTGATATTTCGATTACACTTTCGACGCTCCTTTTACTTCCATAGTACAAGATTATAGTTTGTTCTTTAGTAAAAGAAAACTACAAAATTTCAAATGCTATGCTTTTGCCAGTGGTGTCTGCAACGAGTTCGTTGTGCAGGCACCATTGGGGTGGTCTCCGAACCAGAGACAGATTGCTTTGAAACTGAAGAGGTAAATTCATGAAACGCGCTTTTCCTCTCGCCACGCTGTTGTTGTCTGACTTTCTTGGACAAATCTTTTGATAAAATTTTATTGGTAATACGCAAAACTGAAATCGGAAATAATGAACGTGATAAGCAGATATGAAAAACAAATGGATTGGCGTTGCGTGGCGAGGCAACGACTGCGACCTCGTGGGCGGTTTCAACTATTTTGATCCCCAACTATCTTCTTCTTCACCATAGCTCCAACACGATAACAATCGACAAAGGGAACAACTCAAACAACTTTCCTCTACGTTTGCATCTACGAGCTTTGTTTGTGATAGTTCTAACTCAAATGCACAGGTACTACGATAAATCATTCTTTTTGCGTGTCTACTTTGATAATGATGTACAGTGTGACAAGAAGGCAGTTACCGTTGCTTGCATGATGGTCAAACTTGCTAAATTCAACGACTAATTACTGATAATGATACTACAAGTGCGACAAACATAACAACACAACGCGGGTTCAACTCGCGCACGGACTGCGCAAAAACTACAAATTTAAAGCGTTAGATATTGCCAATATTGTAACAATATTTATAGTGTCTTTATGAAAATAGAAAAATGGGCTTCATTTGCTTTGAAAAGTGTGTAGAATACAAACACATCGCTTTTGTCTCGCGGTCAACAGAAAAAGTTCTGATGCTGATCACAAACTTAGGAAATGTTTCAGTTTCTTTTCTCTTAACAAAAATTAATTTTTTGATTCACGATTGGCTTCTTGCGCTTTTGGATTTGTATTTGCTGATAAAATTCGGTACCGTTATCTAATTGACTACTGTAAAGCAACGGAAATCAAGTTTTATAAAACTCCCATATTAAATTTTGCTATCTGTCGTCCCTGCCTCCCTCAATCTGCCACTATCAACTTTGATCCCTCCAAGCGCCTTGACAAACCGAAGTAGTCATATTTGAACAAGTCCGAATATGAATTTCAACTTCACTGGCCATGATGGCGCAACAAGCAAACAATTTATTTATTTACCACAGAATTATAATGCAATACACATCCCATAAGCCTCACGAACAGATAGAAAGGAGTGAAAAAAGCGAGAAAGTGATTATGATGTTAAACTCGAGCTATCCTATTTCTACGAATGCAAAGAATCAATTACTATTTTACATTCAAAGTATTAGCGCTATATCTGTTCGTTCATACAGAGCAGCATTCAATAAGCGTACTTAATGCTTTATCAAGGTTAACGTAGACTGCAGCATAGAACTGTGCTTTTCCCTACATCTGCCGTTGTAGCACTACCGGGGTCGTTATTTATGATGATTTTGGGTTAGTTTCTGTGAATTGGAGAAAGTGGCATTAATACTTTGTTATCAGAGTACGAGCCGATTGCAATCATAGAAAAAAGTAGCATCCATGATTTGTTTTGCAGTTACGAGTCGGTCTTTGTCAGTGCCACCACTCGCCAGAGCAAACGAAGTGGTGGGGCACAAGCTGAAAGTGAAGGGGCACTAAAGTAGACTGAATTTAGCATATTAAAACTAATTTTGTATGGCTGCAAATCTTGTGCAATTTTGAAAATTTTGTACTTTGTAAAGCAGTGTTTCCCAACCTTTTTGCCGTCTCGTACCAAAATAAAATCATGCGTTGAACGTGCGTACCACTAATTGATATTAATCAAATTTGCGTGTAAAGCATTGACGATTCTAGATCTAACCACTTCAAAAGTAACGCTAAAAACCTACAAAAAGCAATATTTTTGGACTTAACAATAAAAACCAGATACACAAAATAATTTAATGCGATTTTTGTTTGTTGTCCACCAAACGATCGATACGCGGTTTAATAGATTCGCTGACGGCACATCGAAAATCGTGCTTAAGAGCAAATAATCGGTTTCGCTTTTTTGTTTTTATGTTTAGAAAGGTCGAAAATCTATGCTCACATTCCCACGTTGACGGAAATATGAACAACTGTGAAACAGCGCAAGAGGTCACTGCAGGGTGTGATGCAGCAACATCAAGCTAGAAGTTATAAGCGGGACAATCTCCATGTCTTATCTTTGCATCATTATCCTCTTGAAAATCTATTAATTCTTTCTGCTCACCGGCTCCAACAGCCAATTCGTCCAAAATAACTGAAAAGGGATTTGTTATGTATTCATAACTGGGCGCTTCTGGAAAGTACTGTTCCAATTCCTCTTTAAGTGATGCAAGATGACTAGCGATTTCTTCAGAAAAAGAACACTTCATCTTTAAAGATGACAAACATTTGAACATCTCAAATTGATTGTTTTCTGTGTTCCTCTTCCACAAATTTAATTTTCAAATGAAAGCACCTAGCTTTGAAACGAAATCTATGATTGTCCCATTTCGTCTTTGAAGCGACAGATTTACGTTATTGAAAGCTTTAAAAATGTATGAAAGGTATGCTAATCTTTGAACAAATTTGTTGTTTTCAAGATACTTGGAATACTCGTGGCCCAACTCTTTAAAAAGCAGTAGCATCTCGTCCTTCCTTTTGAACAGACGTTTAGTAGCATTCTCGCAAGAAAGCCAACGATCTTCGGTGTGATAAAGAAGGCTGGTATGTTCCGAGCCTAGGTTTTCACGCAGCTGCTTAAAAAGCCGGGTATTTAAAGATGATGCCTTAACAAAATCTATGATTTTCACTACTTGTTTTAAACAAGCTGACAACTGTGCAGGCAGCACTTTTGTGTAAAGGGCGAACCTATGGATAAAACAGTGAACAGACGATGTTTGGAGAAACAGCTTTAACATACGACTTACACCCAGACGTGCAGTCAAGCATTGAGGGAGCACCGTCGGTGGTATACCCCACAAGATTTTTCCAGTCTAGTCCATTTTTCTTAAAGAAAACTATCCAAAATATCTTTCCCTTTCGTAGTTATAGAAACTTCGTGATTCATTAGTAATTCAGTTTTCATTATATTCGCCTGCGCATAACGGACATAAACAAGTAATTGACAATAATTGGTAATATCTGTGGACTCGTCCACTTGTATTGCAAATTGAAACTTTAATTCTTTTATCGCTGCGAGTATTTGGTCGGCGATATCATCTGACATTTCCTCAATTCGGCGCCTCATCGTATCATCCGAAAGGGAAACAGCATTTAACTTTGCGACTGCTTGCTCTCCGAAAACTCGCTCCACCAAAATTTTAGCTCCAGGCAGACTAAGAGACTCTGCAATATTATGAGGTTGTTTTTGTTTGGTCACTAAAAGACCAATCTCAAAAGAAGCCGCAACAACATCTGCGCTTTTCTTCTGCATTTGACCCGTTTTGTTCATACGTTGACGCTTAACGTTGTCAGCCAATCGCTGAAAATAGCTCTCGTGTGCGTTTATTTCATTCGGGTGATTCCTTTCGAAATGGCGCTTTGGCAAACTAGGCTTCATAGCCGCATTACATAGCACCCAGTGAAGAGCACCCAGTGAAACATCCAGTGAAGAGCATCCCGGATTGTTTCAGAAAAAGTAATGATGGTGATAACTACGGTGTCATATGTAGCAAACCTGCCAGTCGTACGTTCAAATTAAACAGTAGTAAGTATGTTATCAAAATTATTGGAAGCTCCAGAACATACAAGAAACGAATAACGACTAAAGACTCGTCCACAGCCAATGACCTGACAATAGATGACAGCACAATTACACAATAACAAATATCGGCATCAAAAAATGAAAATAAAATTCGCTGAAAACAATAAAACAATTCTTTATTCGTGACAGTGGTAAATCCCTGCGCATCCATTTGCATTCCAGTTTCCCCCTGTTACTCTTGCAGTGATCCACAGGGTGCATCGTGCATTCCGATTAAAGAGCATTGATTGAGTTTATTAATTCATAATGCAAATGTGGTTTTCTTTTTTAAGAAATGCAACAGAAGATATGCCATCGATTGATGAAATGACCATAAACTTGGCACAATAACTTTTAAAACCGATTTATCTAGCCATTTTTGTTTTGCCATCGCATCGTTTCTTTTTTTTTGTTTTGTCCACTGCTATCAAGTTTATTTTCTATGTATGCTGATTTGGGCAAAATTAAAATGACTACTTGATTGATCTATTCATTTTCAACAAAGCCGCTTTTCGAACGGAAATGGAATAAGTTAATCCCACCAAGTTGTGAAAAACCTCATTTTTAGCAAACGTTATAACTTTCAAAAACTTTTTGTGTTGATGTATCTCCTTCACTAAAAACGCAAATATCAAATAAGTCTTCTATTTCGAAAAATAAAGGTAATGCAAAACTGACGCTGAATCGAGTGTAGAAGATAAAGAGATACAAACCATTCAGTGAGAGCCATTTAGTTGAAACATATGTGAATTTCTATTTCGATCAATGCCAAAGTCTTAAAAAGTCTTAGAGCGGTATTTTCAGCAGTTAATAGCTTTTGGAGGAAAGCAATGTCGTTTATTCATACTACTCATTTATTCTACAAAGATTGAAGTTCACACTGATCAAACCAAAATTGTCCGAGGTAAATAAATAATGATAAATAATAAAATTAACCGAATGCATTTGCACGATACTAAAAAGTCATACCAAAATTATTGAAACTAAATCTATTAATAACAAAACGTAAAAGCACCACGGTCGCATAAACGTGTTTGGAAAGCTTTTTCGGTAAAACTAATAGCTACTAGTACTATTTTCAGCAAGATCGTGAACAGCAAAGCTGTACTTATACAGTTCTTTTTAGCAACTCTCAAAACCGAAATTAGATTACTTTTCGTTTTTTGAAAATATAAAAAGCAAGAGAAAAAAGAAAATGCTTTGAGTCAAGCTACAGTATATAAGTCGAGTCTCAAACTGTAACCAATCAAAGAAAAATATCAATATTCAACATAAACGAAGCGAATCGCAGAATAATAATAATGTCATTTATCAAATCAATTATGCTCGTCTGCATCATCGCTTATTTGAAAAAATGCGAATCTGCAACAGTGCATTCAAGAACACTAACCGACTATGGAGCAGCACTACAAGATAATCAAAAGTAAGTATGCGACTGAGAAATTATATATTGTAATGACGTAAGCACTTTGATCAGAACCCGAATTTTACAAAACTTGTCAAATATTTAAATCGGGACCATAAGCTAATTTTATTTTAAAATACGCCAGGACTAAACTGATTGCAGTACTAACAAAGTGTTTCGTTGCAGTTTGCTCAAGTTGTCTTCTGTGCACACTTTCTTGCACCGACTTTCGAAACGAAGCTCTTCAAGGCTCGACGAAAATTTAAGAACACATTACATAAACAATGTCTGCGAAAAGACATACGCTCGTTACAAGAAAATCGACTGCAAAAAATCAACAACTATAAAGTAAGTATAACTAAATAGTAACTCTTTACGTTCCTTCACAAATATCACATAATACAGCATAATACTTCTTTACCCGTTGCATTATCTATTACGCCATCATTGAAAAATATCCCATTCAAGCACTTGTAAAACATTTGGCAAATACGTTAACAATATCTCTTGTATTTTACAGTTTGAATCTGCAGAACTGGCCTCAAGCTCAAAAAAAAGACAACCGATGTTTCTTTTCTTCGGACATCACAGGATCAAACGTTCATTCCGTACTGCCAGCTAGCACTATTGTCAGAGTATGGAACAATGATTTACAAACATGGCAAAAAATCGAAGCAACTTTTGGATATTTTTGCTACAGGCCTAAATTGAACTAAATTAAAGCAACGTAGACACTGTTTTGATAACTTTAATAAAATGTATTATTTCATCGTCAATTGATATTTATGATTTTAATATTTGTTTGTATCTCTTGTGAGTTCAGAAAACATTTGAGTGCTAATATATATGCCATATTTATTTTTCACGTTAATAATATCAATAAAACTTTATCATCACCAAAAAATCGTTCGGCAAAGTAAGCACTTTAAAAGGAAATAGAGTCATCTTGCCATATGCTGACAGTGTGATGTAAAATTAAACTACAATAGATTGGATGTATTGAGCATCTCAATCCAAGCGATTAAACAAGTTGCGATGTTTTTGCATAAACCAATTGACTTAAGAGAAAAGAAGCTGAAACATTTCCTAAGTTTGTGATCAGCATCAGAACTTTTTCTGTTGACCGCGAGACAAAAGCGATGTGTTTGTATTCTACACACTTTTCAAAGCAAATGAAGTCCATTTTTCTATCCGTGGTCTTTTTTCTAATTTCATAAAGACACTGTAAATATTGTCACAATATTGGCAATATCTAACGCTTTAAATTTGTAGTTTTTGCGCAGTCCGTGCGCGAGTTGAACCCGCGTTGTGTTGTTATATTTGTCGCACTTGTAGTATCATTATCAGTAATTAGTCGTTGAATTTGGCATGGCTGAACTTCAAGCAAGGCAACGGTAACTGCCTTCTTGTCACACTGTACATCATTATCAAAGTAGACACGCAAAAAGAATGATTTAACGGAGTACTTGTGCATTTGAGTTAGAACTATCACAAACAAAGCTCGTAGATGCAAACGTAGAGGAAAGTTGTTTGAGTTGTTCCCTTTGTCGAGTGTTATCGTGTTGGAGCTATGGTAAAGAAGAAGATAGTCGGGTATCAAAATAGTTGAAACCGCCAACGAAGTCCCAGTCGTTGCCTCGCCACGCAACGCCAATCCATTTGTTTTTCATATCTGCTTATCACGTTCATTGTTTCCGATTTCAGTTTTGCGTATTACCAATAAAATTTTATCAAAAGATTTGTCCAAGAAAGTCAGACAACAACAGCGTGGCGAGAGGAAAAGCGCGTTTCATGAATTTACCTCTTCAGTTTCAAAGCAATCTGTCTCTGGTTCGGAGACCACCTCAATGGTGCCTGCACAACGAACTCGTTGCAGACACCACTGGCAAAAGCATAGCATTTGAAATTTTGTAGTTTTCTCTCACTAGAAAACAAAAAACTATAATCTTGTACTATGGAAGTAAAAGGAGCGTCGAAAGTGTAATCGAAATATCAAGAGTTGAGTGATCGCTACGTTTCCTGCTACATGACCGAGCAGAACTGCATTTACATTAAAGCCGACGTTTTCAGCTCAAACTATAGCTTGCGTCAACTACCACAACATTACAAGGGTGACTGCTGACTCAAATATTGTCTTGCCATTTCCAAGCTTCTAATCTACGTTCATCTTCGTGCGACAAGTTCGATTTCTAATTGTTTTGCTTCAATGTAAGAACAGCTAAGGAGTCAAAAGCAACGTCGAATGTGCAGAGCAAGACTAAACTGTTGTTAGGCTTCCACTTACGGATAAAATCGCACTGCCTTAGTGTTTTTGAAACTACGAGCGTATTGCTGCTTTTGTCAATGACATGTATTGTTGAAATTTCACGTAAATTAAATGCTGTGTTTTCGTATTTTCATATTAGAGAATAAGCTATAAGCGGAAACAGCTTGGCGCATGAGTGCAATATACCGGCTAGTCCAGAAATAGACTATTTCGCTTTGCATTAGTAATGTATGCTATTAATTGCAGGCGATTTTTTATTAATAACCATAGATCAGGTGTGGGCAAATTTACGGGCTGTATCCGACCGTGCCTGCCAAAATCCACGAGTAAAGATGCTTTTGCCAGACTATTAGCCTGTTCACATTGGACCCAATCATGCTACACGTTAAATGCTGCATGCTGACTGAATGCAATGGTCACGTGCCAACAGAACGAACCGCTCACAACGTTTCGCGAAGCGTTCAATGTTTAAGGCAGTTTTAACAGTTTCGTTTAACGTCTGTGAATTTCACTTGGGCGAAATTTTTATATGGTATGGCTATAAAACAATATGTTATATTCACGTGACGTGCTTTCATGACACCAGTAATTTTACTTTCAAGTGCGGTAATTTGTCTACCCCTGCAATAAATACATCATCATGAGGGTTAATAAACGCCAAGTCGATTCTGAATGCCGTGTGTTTAACAAGGAATGGACAGAGAAGTGTTTTTTCATAGACACTGGTCCATCAAAAGCTGTTTGTTTAATTTGTGATGAAACGTGTGCAGTATTCAAAGAATATAATATCAAAAGACATTTTGTAGCGAATAATGGTAACTTTGGCCACAGTTTTCGATATAAGAGCTGAAAATCAAATCAGCAAATATGGTTAAGATACTAAAACATTAACAAGTTATTCTTTTCAATCGTTCATCTACCCAAAAGGTTGCAACAAAGGCAAATTTTGTTTTGGCAGACAAAATTGCAAAAGGTACTGCAACAAACCTTTTTCGGATGCAGAACTTGTGAAAGACTGTATAGTTGATGCAATAAGCATTGTATGTCCAGAAGTGAAGTCAAACATCAAAGCAATTCCTGTGTCAAGGAGAACTACAGTTCGTAGAATAGAAGTCATTGCTGCCTACTCTGTTGAAAATCTGTTCAATACTGCTAATATATTCAGATGTTTCTCAATTGCTTAGATAAAAGCACCGATATAGAGGACACATCACATTTGCTGAGTTTTATCAGGGAAATCGACGAATATTTTTTGTTGGTTTCAAATTATTCATTTGCAAGATTTATATATTCTTGGTTCAAGATCGCGTTGAATCCACCAAGATCAACCAAATAACCTGCTACGAACATAAGCAGTAAATATTTGGGCAACACTGTTTTCATACTAGTTGTCACTGCTTTTTTTATGCAAACTACAAAAACAGTTTCTCATCCATTTTTATGCAAACTACAAACAACAGCATGAAACCACAAGTCATTTGAAGTCATAAGATTTGAGAGCAAACCATAGATCTAATGGCGTTTGTTATGGGTAAACGACTTGAGTGGGTAATATCCCAATGAATCGATTGCCTCCCTCTCTATAAAAAAGATCTTAATCCTTTCAATAAATGGTGATAGATAAGTAGTTGAAAAAGCTAGCAATCGTACCTGAATGTATTGCTAAATTATTGATCAAATATTTGTTGCAGATGTGATTCGATGCACTGTTGTAATTATGTCACCCGATAAAACAAACATTTCTATGAAATTGTTGCTTTCAAATCTGATGTAAACTGTAATTCTTTGATATTTTTTATCTACAAACAGTCAAAGTAATATATTGTTCAAATGTAGACCCATGTGTGCACAATTAAATACGGCATTCGCTACAATCAACAAGCTGTTGTTCTTGCTTTAGCAACCACGCGCACAATAACCGACATATTTCTCATGAACATTCATAGTTTCATTAAATCCAGGTTTCTCCCTTCAAACAAATGGTAGATCCGGCTTTAAGTCAATTGGTTTATGCAAAAACATCGCAACTCGTTTAATCGCTTGGATTGAGATGCTCAATACATCCAATCTATTGTAGTTTAATTTTACATCACACTGTCAGCATATGGCAAGATGACTCTGATTCCTTTCAAAGTGCTTACTTTGCCGAACGATTTTTTGGTGATGATAAAGTTTTATTGATATTATTAACGTGAAAAATAAATATGGCATATAAATTAGCACTCAAATGTTTTCTGAACTCACAAGAGATACAAACAAATATTAAAATCATAAATATCAATTGACGATGAAATAATACATTTCATTAAAGTTATCAAAACTGTGTCTACGTTGCTTTAATTTAGTTCAATTTAGGCCTGTAGCAAAAATATCCAAAAGTTGCTTTGATTTTTTGCCATGTTTGTAAATCATTGTTCCATACTCTGACAATAGTGCTAGCTGGCAGTACGGAATGAACGTTTGATCCTGTGATCTTCGAAGAAAAAAAACATCGGTTGTCTTTTTTTTGAGCTTGAGGCCAGTTCTGCAGATTCAAACTGTAAAATACAAGAGATATTGTTAACGTATTTGCCAAATGTTTTACAAGTGCTTGAATGGGATATTTTTCAATGATGGCGTAATAGATAACGCAACGGGTAAAGAAGTATTATGTGATATTTGTAAAGGAACGTAAAGAGTTACTATTTAGTTATACTTACTTTATAGTTGTTGATTTTTTGCAGTCGATTTTCTTGTAACGAGCGTATGTCTTTTCGCAGACATTGTTTATGTAATGTGTTCTTAAATTTTCGTCGAGCCTTGAAGAGCTTCGTTTCGAAAGTCGGTGCAAGAAAGTGTGCACAGAAGACAACTTGAGCAAACTGCAACGAAACACTTTGTTAGTACTGCAATCAGTTTAGTCCTGGCGTATTTTAAAATAAAATTAGCTTATGGTCCCGATTTAAATATTTGACAAGTTTTGTAAAATTCGGGTTCTGATCAAAGTGCTTACGTCATTACAATATATAATTTCTCAGTCGCATACTTACTTTTGATTATCTTGTAGTGCTGCTCTATAGTCGGTTAGTGTTCTTGAATGCACTGTTGCAGATTCGCATTTTTTCAAATAAGCAATGATGCAGACGAGCATAATTGATTTGATAAATGACATTATTATTATTCTGCGATTCGCTTCGTTTTTGTTGAATATTGATATTGATATTATTCTTTGATTGGTTACAGTTTGAGACTCGACTTATATACTGTAGCTTGACTCAAAGCATTTTCTTTTTTCTCTTGCTTCTTATATTTTCAAAAAACGAAAAGTAATCTAATTTCGGTTTTGAGAGTTGCTAAAAAGAACTGTATAAGTACAGCTTTGCTGTTCACGATCTTGCTGAAAATAGTACTAGTAACTATTAGTTTTACCGAAAAAGCTTTCCAAACATGTTTATGCGGCCGTGGTGCTTTTACGTTTTGTTATTAATAGATTTAGTTTCAATAATTTTGGTATGACTTTTTTGTATCGTGCAAATGCATTCGGTTAATTTTATTATTTATCATTATTTATTTACCTCGGACAACTTTGATTTGATCAGTGTGAGCTTCAACCTTTGTAGAATAAATGAGTAGTATGAATAAACGACATTGCTTTCCTCCAAAAGCTATTAACTGCTGAAAATACCGCTCTAAGACTTTTTAAGACTTTGGCATTGATCGAAATAGAAATTCACATATGTTTCAACTAAATGGCTCTCACTGAATGGTTTGTATCTCTTTATCTTCTACACTCGATTCAGCGTCAGTTTTGCATTACCTTTATTTTTCGAAATAGAAGACTTATTTGATATTTGCGTTTTTAGTGAAGGAGATACATCAACACAAAAAGTTTTTGAAAGTTATAACGTTTGCTAAAAATGAGGTTTTTCACAACTTGGTGGGATTAACTTATTCCATTTCCGTTCGAAAAGCGGCTTTGTTGAAAATGAATAGATCAATCAAGTAGTCATTTTAATTTTGCCCAAATCAGCATACATAGAAAATAAACTTGATAGCAGTGGACAAAACAAAAAAAAAGAAACGATGCGATGGCAAAACAAAAATGGCTAGATAAATCGGTTTTAAAAGTTATTGTGCCAAGTTTATGGTCATTTCATCAATCGATGGCATATCTTCTGTTGCATTTCTTAAAAAAGAAAACCACATTTGCATTATGAATTAATAAACTCAATCAATGCTCTTTAATCGGAATGCACGATGCACCCTGTGGATCACTGCAAGAGCCACAGGGGGAAACTGGAATGCAAATGGATGCGCAGGGATTTACCACTGTCACGAATAAAGAATTGTTTTATTGTTTTCAGCGAATTTTATTTTCATTTTTTGATGCCGATATTTGTTATTGTGTAATTGTGCTGTCATCTATTATCAGGTCATTGGCTGTGGACGAGTCTTTAGTCGTTATTCGTTTCTTGTATGTTCTGGAGCTTCCAATAATTTTGATAACATACTTACTACTGTTTAATTTGAACGTACGACGGGAAGGTTTGCTACATATGACATCGAAGTGATCACCATCATTACTTTTTCTGAAACAATCCGGGATGCTCTTCACTGGATGTGTTGTCATTTGGAAAAGTTTTGAAATATTTCTTTGTGAGTTTAACGAGACGTTAATAAGGCACCAAATGATGACTGTTTTTACCGGTAGACTACATTTCATAAACGTTTAGAGAGTTCATCGTTTGGTGAAAGCTTTGAAAACGTAGATAGATAATGCCAGCAAACCACGCTTGTGAGGAAAAGTAGTCAAAATGTATCAAAGAACTAATTTTGTTTAACAATTGCAGGTTTGGTAGGTCAAGTACGATAATTGCTCGACCAAAAATAGAACATGATGTATGGCAACCAATCTTCGATCAGCCATTGCAAACTAATAATTAGCTTTAATGCTCTTGCTCTAATCAAATTCACAACTTTGATGGCGTTATCCAACACGTCTTTAAATGAAGATTGTAGCGTTTTTGCAGCTAAAGCTTCTCTGTGGATGCTGCAGTGTGTAAAGACTGCATTTGGAGCAACAGATTATATTCGCGTGACTACACCACCGTGTCTCCCTGTCATCGCGCGAGCACCGTCTGAACAAACCTCAACACATTTTCCCCATGAAATTCCATTTTGATCAATAAAATCATTCAATACTTTGAATATTTCAACACTCGTATTGCGCCCTTGAAGAGGTTTGCAAAATAAGAAGCCCTCAATCATTTCAAAATCATATACATATCGAACATATACTAGTAATTGAGGAAAATTTGTCACATCTGTGCTTTCATCGAGCTAAATTGCAAAAAACGGACTTTCTGCTACTCGTCTCACAAGCTGCGATTTTGAATAATCTGCCATGTCCTGAATACGCCTGCAAACTGTGTTGTTAGAAACTGGAACTTCATCTAATTTTCGAGCTTGTGCTTCTCCAATAAGATTCTCAACTAAGTCCTTGGCCAAGGGAAGAATTAATCTTTCTGCAATTGTGTGAAATTGAGCAGTTTTTGTTATTGGAAAACTAACAAGACATGAGGCTTTTAAAGATTTTTCATTCGAAGTGGTAAATTTTCTGATGAGCTTACGTGACTGTTGCATATTTGCAAAAATTTCTTCAAAGTAAGTTACAGGTTTGTCTTTCAAAGAGTTGTGCTTACCTAAAAAATGGCGCTTCAACGAAGAAGGTGTCATCAAATGGTTCGTCAGAACCTCATTGAAAACTAAACATTGTGGCTTAGCCTCTGCGATTTCGTCCATAGTAAAGGTAAACCCATATTGAAAGTACTCTTTACTATATTTTCGAATGGGCTGTGACTTACGCTTTTTGCAAATTTCCTGTTCACCTGAACTGGTGCTTGCAGCTGATGAAGAAGATAGTCCCAACCACTTATTCATACTTACTCACAAACAAAACTAAATTTTATGACCGCTGTCATTCTGGCAGAATAACTCTCTCGTTTTAAAAAATAACTCGTTTTAAAAAACACGTTCTAATATTTTAATGTTTAAAATAAACTCGTTTTATGTTTAAAATAACTCGTTAATATGTTTAAAATAACTCGTTTTAAAAAACACGAGAAAAAAGACTGCTAACGTATGACAATCACGTGACCAACCAACGCGCGTAAAAACAAATTAAAAGAAACCTAAAACAAGAGGATAAAAGAAACAAACGCTAATAACAAAGCCAAATCATACCACTTGATGCAACTTGATGTAGTCATGAATTGAAGGTCTTTCCGCACGTTTGATCCTCTCAAATCATATATTTTTGGAGAGATCATTAAATTTCCTATCAGTTTCACGATGTGTGGTAAGGCACATCGGTTGCTTTCGTACAACAGAATGACAGCGAAATAGAGCAAATATTAGGTCCCCCTCCGAAACTTGAAATCTCAAACCACTTGATACGACTTGATGTAGTCATGAATTGAATGAAACATTTCATGAAATCATGAAACCACACTCGCTATACCGCAGTATGCAATTTTCTTTAATGGATGAAGAGCGAATTTTGGACGCTCACACTTACGCACCTTCACAATCAGTTTTGCGTAACATCAAGTCTGAAGGAAGACTTTCCCAACGTTACAGTGAAAATTGGACTTTAAATTTAGAAATTATGGCAAAAGAGTATGCTAGAAACAACCGAACATTTATAAGAAATTTCTTTGTTCATCCACCTAGTGTTGCATTGTACAACGACGCTCAAATTTTAGCCTATAAAGATCTTTGCAAAAAAGACATTTTATATTTTGACGCAACTGGAAGCATAATTAAAAAATGTGAGAATGACAATGAATTTCAAATTTATACGCTTTTGTTTCGGAATCCACATGCTGGTGGCCCTGCTCTTCCAGTTGCGATGAACATAACGAGCAGTCATGACGCAGGTAGCATTCGAAGATTTTTGGAAATATTTATACATGATGTTGTGAAGATGTGTGGCAGTGACAACAGACCAAAATTAATTATGATTGATGGTTCATTTGCTATGTGGAATGCTATATTACTTGCGTTTAACCGCGAGTCGAGGTTGGATTATTACATTCGTTGTTGGCGCGTAGCAACAGGAAAAGCAACTAAAAGTGATCTTCAATCACAATCCTCATCACTTGTTCATAACTGTTTAAGCCATGCTATGCGCGCCGCAAAAATTTTCGTCAACAAATATTACTTAAAGCGTCATCGTATCGTGGCAATGTATTAGATTTCACTGCTATTTTTTTCCACAACATTGCGAGAGATTGATTGCATTATGGAAAGCATTATCGTTGTTACCAATTGTGAAAAATCTTCCCCATTAGTAAAAGAACATTTTGAAAAACTGCACGAAAAATCAAAAAAATATGACTTCTCGCCTACATTGCTATTGGAAAACGACCCTGAAACCAACAATCATCACAAAGAATACGTGTTCCCTTCAAAAACTGTTGACCAACAGCAGGAATTGAGCTCACCATCTTATTTGCACTACAAAGATATGTCGGACAATTTTCTTAAATCTCAGCTTTACTGAGATCATAGAAAATCAGTACACGACGACAATTTTATCGAAAACGTTTATTTTGCGCAAGAGTTTTGTCGGAGGCTTATTCGAGTTGTTTTAAGCCGTATTTCTACTAAATCAAAACTAATGTTGGGTGATTTGGGTAGACATGCTCCTGTAAATACCGAAAATGCCACCAACCTAACAGCCTATCAAAACGTTTCAAACGAATATAAGAAGCTCCAAGAATTGCTACAGCAAACAATCTGCAAAAATAACATGACTCAAGGAATAATTGAACAACGTTTTCATGGTTTCAAACTTACCTATTTAAAGGGTAATCGCTATGTACGTTTAGATCAATTAGTAGAGACCATCCACAAAGAGGTTTTAACTACTCAACAATTATTTGCTGATTACGTTTTGCACAAAGGATACGCCAAAAGCAGAAATAAGTGGGACCTAATATCTGCTCTATTTCACTGTCATTCTGTTGTACGAAAGCAACCGATGTGCCTTACCACACATCGTGAAACTGATAAGAAATTTAATGATCTCTCCAAAAATATATGATTTGAGAGGAACAAACGTGCAGAAAGCAGGGATGTGGAAGCGGTTATTTTTCAAACGCTTCCGCTTCCACACCTATCGCTTTCGCTTCTACCAACAAAAAACGAAAAAACGACCGTTGACAATTTTTTTTAATTTTGTGGGTCTGTAGCCTGCCTTCTCCTACACTTTATCATTTTGAGAAAACCAAAACCTTCATTTATTTCTATTACTTTACCTACTTCGCTTAAGCTTATTGTTTCGAACTACTCTGTGTTTCTTTTTCTTAGATATCAGAACTCGCGTTGAATGTAGAACAGTGCTTTTCAATCTTTTTGTCATCGCGGAACCGCTAATGTAGTTTCGCATTTGTCACGGAACTCCCACTAACAAAAATTTAGAAATCACAAATTGCTTGCGAGAAAATCAAATATTTCGTTACTACAATTCAAAAAATAATTAAACACTTCAACAAATAGACAGTTATTACAAGTTCCTTCACTACTTACAACTACTTTTACAACAGTTAACTTAACCCGTTTCTTACCAATGTTACCATGTGGGAACATATAATCAATCACGTGTTTCTTTCTTAAATAACGAATTTTTGTAGCATTAAAAAGCAGCAAAAATGATACAAGGAAACATTTTTCTTTAGCTTTCTACAGTTTTTGGTGTGGTTTATTGCATTGTTTGAGAAATTTTAAAGGTGGAAAATGCCGTGAAATAAGCTTTAATCACGTGATCAGTTTCCATGGCAATATCACGCTCGGGTAACATTTTTGGTAGTTAGCGAAAGTGTTTTATTAAAAAGGTTTTATTAAAAAGTCTTCATACCGACGTGTAACTCATGCTACTACTACGTCAGAAGTGAGAAACCTAGTAGAAACAATAGCAAGAACAAGAAGTGTAGTTCTACTCACTCCTGCTGGTGGCGATGAATGTGATCAAGCAAGTGATAATGAAGAAGTTCCTCAAGGCTTTGAAACGGCTTTTGAACCTGCTGGTGAGCTCAAAGTGAAAGAACATATAGATGATGTAGAGGAGGATCAAATAGGTTTTCTGACCGAGAGAACCAAAAAAAGAAAGCGAGCTTCAAATAAAAGTACGAGTTGCGACTAAAAGCATGTGTTGAGGCGTGTACCACGATGCATCCTGCTTGTAATTTTGAATAAAAAGTAAAAAAAAATATTTTACAAAATTTTTTTATTTTTGAGTTTTTTTGCTGCAACCTGCCAATGTTCCCATATGGGAACATATGTGTATCTCAAAAACCTTTTTAGCTAGAAAGATAAATTTTTGTATATCAAATCAACGGTTCAGTTTAGTCTTATACAGCGCAATTGAATAAAAATAGACAACTGGAACATGTAGTGGTAAGAAATGAATTAATGCTTCTCAGATCTAAACCGTATGATTACATATTACAGCTCTCGACAATAACCTGTCGTCACAACAACAAATTACACAGTATAGCGTTGATTTTCCTTCTCTATCCTCAACTAACTCTGACTTTGAGTTAAATTTAACTCTAATTATCATTACCGACCTTCTATCCGTTCTCAAAACACGTATTGACTCCGATCTTTTTGGATAGTGAAGTGCGAAATTTCTGTTGTGTATATAGTATGTACATTTAAAGCGAGCAAAATTAAACTACACCAATCAACAGCTGCCTCAACGTGGTGGTGAAGTCCCAGACCCGTTTGGATTGGTTCAAAATGGCTGTTGGCCTTCCCGAGGGTCCCAGTTACCCCGGGCACTCCCCTTACACCAACCATTTTTTCGCCGTGCAGCCCCCAAACGACCACAAAAGGGTAGCACGCAGCCTCTTTAAAATTGGCCTGTCTTCTGTCTACTCCTGCCTTTCTCTTGCCCGTCTTCTCATTCTTCTCCTTCTCCTGATGAGCGGCAACGTTTATCCTAACCCTTGCTCTGTCTTTCCCTATTTAGTGTGCGCTGGAAATGTGACCTGTAGGGGTAGGACAGTGCAATGCTGCTCATGCTCTAATTGGGTTTATTTAAAGTGATCACTACTCTCCTATTCTAGATTCAGAACTCTTGGCAGCTCTCACTTCTGGAGCTCCCTTCCCTGCTTTTTTTGGAGATTCTACACCTACCAGCACTGTGACTTCCTCCTCGGACTCCTCCAGCTTGTATATCTTCACTGCTCAATCTGGCCCCCTTCCGCTAATGCAGCACTCGCACTCCACCCTCACCTTCAAACCTCTTATCCTTTTTCCGCCCACTTTGTATCTTCTCCCTCTGCATTCTCACCACCGCCTCATGCTCCTGGCTGTTTCTCTTTACCTCCTGCTTTCTCTTCCCCTCCCTAACTCTCTCAGGGTTCTTCAATGGAATGCTGGGGGTCTCTGCGCCAGGAGCACTAAACTACTACACTTTATTTCGTCTCATTCCGTTGATCTTATTTATATCCAGGATTCTAACCTTAATTTATCTTCCTCTTTTCGGATCCCTGGATTCTCTGCTCTGCGATCTGATCGCACCCACTCTCGATCTGGTATTTTTTCTACTGATGTCACAGACGCTAGCGGCGGCGTCATCATTTTTGTCAAGCAGAGCTTATTCTCCTCTGAGCTTTTTACCTCCTCTCTTTCTTTGCTTGGCCCCTACTCTGATTATGTAGAGGTCAACATCTCTCCAAACGACTCCTCCTTGCTCTTATTTCTTAATGCTTATGCTCCCCTATTCGTTCTTCTACGAAGGATAGCAGAACCAATTTCTTTTCTCTTTCCATTCTTCCCCCTATGTGGAAGCGGAAGTGGTGGAATTTTTCGCGCTTCCGCTTCCACAGAAAAAGAGCGCTTCCACCGCTTCCGCTTCCAGCTTCCGCTTCCAGCTTCCGCTTCCGCTTCCACATCCCTGGCGGAAAGACCTTCAATTCATGACTACATCAAGTCGTATCAAGTGGTATGATTTGGCTTTGTTATTAGCGTTTGTTTCTTTTATCCTCTTGTTTTAGGTTTCTTTTAATTTGTTTTTACGCGCGTTGGTTGGTCACGTGATTGTCACGCGTTAGCAGTCTTTTTTCTCGTGTTTTTTAAAACGAGAGAGTTATTCTGCCAGAATAACGGTGGTATTTTAAGTGTACCGCACATCAAGCACCCACATGCTGCGTGGACGCAAAGGGCATTGTGTCGTAACAGTATAAAAACAAACATAATAAATCAAAATTGTTACGCAAAATTTATATTTTTATGAAAAATTTAATGGAAATGACTTAACATTTTACATTCATCAATACTGATAAAAAATAAAATTAAACAATTTCTGAATTTTAGGCGTACCACCTTTAAATCCTTCGTGTACCACAGTTAGGGAAACGCTGGTGTATTGTCATTTGGAAAAGTTTTGAAATATTTCTTTGTGAGTTTAACGGGGCGTTAATAAGCGTAGGTGTGTTTGGCGTATAAAACGTTGTTGCTGAAGTCCTGAAAAGAGAAAATAATACTACGGTGAATAGTAGTAAGTTGTGGTAGTGAAGTTTTAGCATTGTTTATACCAGGGGTGGGCAACCTTTTTAGCCGGAGGGCAGCATTGACCATTCAAAAGTTGGCCGAGGGCCAGTACTTAAAATCTTGCAACAATTTCAAGCTTTGAAAATGGTGGTCTCCAAAAAAAAGGTCATCATCCTGTGATTAGATGGAAAATGTGTCTGCGCGAACCAAAAAATGCTCTTTTCATCGTGGCATGTACAGTTTTTGGCTCTTTAACGCAGCAATTCTTTCCCCTCTTATCATCGTAACTCAAATTTACTGAAGTTTCAAAAGTGTTTGCGGGCCGCACAAAATGCTCTCGGGGGCCGCATGTGGCCCACGGTTGCCCACCCCTGGTTTATACAGTAGACGCTCTTGTTATTGAGCAAGAAATGGTTGTTGATTTGCTGTTGTTAAATGGGTTTACCAGCAATTAGAGAGTAGGTATCTCAGAAACTTATGTAGCCAGACAGATTGTTTGAGCTATATGTAACGTTATCTGATTTCTAGTTTCGATTAACATACGATTATTGAGTTAGAAATTATTCTACGCTACGACGAGCAGAAAATTTGTGAATGTGCACCGTGATAAAAATGTTTAACTTTAATGATTGTTACGTCTATATCGCAGTACTTCATGAAAATTAAACAGCCCAAAAATTCTAAAACAAATTATCAGATTGATGGACAAAACGAAACCGTGGCAGTCAAAAATCGTGATCGAATGATAGAACAACCAACCCAGTTAAAGCCCCTATTATTGAAATTGACGAGAAAAGTGAAAATCAATCATTTTCTTTTCCTCACAAAAACGTAGATAATGGATGGACGAACATATGGTTAAGTAGGCTATGGCTATTTTCTTCCGAAGAAAGAGGAGAGCAATTTATATCCTGCTGCTCAATGCCTCCTTTTCTCTGTAAAGTAAGCTTGTTCCGTGAAAATTTTGTTTTCAGTTGAAAAAGCAACACCGTGAATATGAGCTTAAGCCTGACATATTCTTTAAATCTAAAGCGGTCGCATCTTTTCAATCGCAAATTACTAAACGAGACTACGAATAACTGTGCTAGGGGTCATTCCTGTTGGCTCATGTTTCCTTATAGAAGAACCGTTGTTGGCATAGAAAAACATAACTAGAGACATTAGTACTAGTGTGGCAAAGTTGTACAAATTCAGCTTACTGATGCAATAGCATGCCGTTGCTGTTTTTAGTATAGAAGAAGATTTAGAAAAACATTTAATCCTGAAATAATGTTTGTTCGTGAGGTTGCACAAGTTCAGCTCTCTGATACAAAAGTGCCGGGTTGTTTTTGTACTACAAAAGATTTAAAAAGCCAGTTGATGCTAAACTTGAAGAAAGGTCCTTTGTTTGCCATTTAGCAAGGTAAAACAACCGATGTAAACTTGCAGAAGGTCAACTTATTGCATTTTGTTGGCTCGCTGATATTGAGTCAAACAAAATTCTTGAGCATTAGGCTACTTATTGTGTCAACCGCTGGATGTAAATGTTACTGGTGATGCTATTTTTCAAAATCTTGATAATTACATTGATAACTTTACTTAAACGAAAACTACTTTCTAGTGTAATTACTACCATGTATTTCAAATGTAAGACATTTATCACATTTCTTCAATTAAAGTTAACGGCATGGTACAGTGAGAATTTTTTGTCACGTGGTTGTTTCGTTTGAGTTGATTATTCTTTGTTTCCTTATGCGCAATAGCTACCCTTTTGCCTAACAGGAGCATTTCGCTTGTTATGTCATAGAGGTTATGCGGTAGCCATAGGGTAGGTGCTGTATCTGCAATTTAGCTATTGATATTTCGCATCAGGCTTCGGATTGTGTATGGTAGAGTAAAATTAATGAAGGCCTGTAGACACAGGTTTAAGTGTTAGGATAGCAGTCGTATGTGTATGTATCGGTAGGCTGGAAGCGGACTCTAAATCTGCAAATCAGTTACTTTCTTTGTGCGCTGTATCGTGCTTACCTCGCTGGGCCGGCTTAACGGGTCCAGTGCTTGTGTGCTCTAACTATATGTTTTTCTTGTTTCATGTATTAGGTTACGCACAGTTGCCTGTAACTTTTTCTTGCTTACCGTAATATAGAATTTGTGGCAAGATAATATAATCTGCAACTACCCGAGGACCGAGTACGTTACGGCAAATACTTTGGCGCTCGTATATATTTAGCTCATTTGAATGAGTAGCAAGCACTTTTATATTTAAGCACTTAAAGCTTTCTATGCATACTTCTTCTCTTTTTCTCTCGCACGCTCAAAACTCGCTGAACGATGTCATAATGCGGTTTGATGCGATTAACACAGTCTTTCGCTGCAGAGATCATAGTAATGATTATTTCAATGATTGCAACATTTTTACAAAATCTGTTTACTTAAAAACTGATTTGTGACCTCATTTCTTAACCGATTTTCAGACTTTTTTTTATCAAATTATAGGTTGTTTCGTTTCAATAGTGCATAATATGTATCTTTATTATTTGTTTTTTATACCAAAAAACCGAACTTTATCACCGGTAGTGTAACTTTTTATACCCCTCCCAAAAAACGGTTAGCTGAGTAACAACAGGTAAATTTAATACATAAATATTATGATAAGGTAAAAACAGTTACTGTCGTTTGAAAGTTTTGAAATTTTTTTCCAGCAATATGTGGCACTAGTTAAGGCTAATTATTAGTTTGCAATGGCTGATCGAAGATTGGTTGCCATACATCATGTTCTATTTTTGGTCGAGCAATTATCGTACTTGACCTACCAAACCTGCAATTGTTAAACAAAATTAGTTCTTTGATACATTTTGACTACTTTTCCTCACAAGCGTGGTTTGTTGGCATTATCTATCTACGTTTTCAAAGCTTTCACCAAACGATGAACTCTCTAAACGTTTATGAAATGTAGTCTACCGGTAAAAACAGTCATCATTTGGTGCCCTACTAACGACCCGATAAACTCACAAAGAAATATTTCAAAACTTTTCCAAATGACAACACACCCAGTGAAGAGCATCCCGGATTGTTTCAGAAAAAGTAATGATGGTGATCACTTCGATGTCATATGTAGCAAACCTGCCAGTCGTACGTTCAAATTAAACAGTAGTAAGTATGTTATCAAAATTATTGGAAGCTCCAGAACATACAAGAAACGAATAACGACTAAAGACTCGTCCACAGCCAATGACCTGATAATAGATGACAGCACAATTACACAATAACAAATATCGGCATCAAAAAATGAAAATAAAATTCGCTGAAAACAATAAAACAATTCTTTATTCGTGACAGTGGTAAATCCCTGCGCATCCATTTGCATTCCAGTTTCCCCCTGTGGCTCTTGCAGTGATCCACAGGGTGCATCGTGCATTCCGATTAAAGAGCATTGATTGAGTTTATTAATTCATAATGCAAATGTGGTTTTCTTTTTTAAGAAACGCAACAGAAGATATGCCATCGATTGATGAAATGACCATAAACTTGGCACAATAACTTTTAAAACCGATTTATCTAGCCATTTTTGTTTTGCCATCGCATCGTTTCCTTTTTTTGTTTTGTCCACTGCTATCAAGTTTATTTTCTATGTATGCTGATTTGGGCAAAATTAAAATGACTACTTGATTGATCTATTCATTTTCAACAAAGCCGCTTTTCGAACGGAAATGGAATAAGCCAATCCCACCACGTTGTGAAAAACCTCATTTTTAGCAAACGTTATAACTTTCAAAAACTTTTTGTGTTGATGTATCTCCTTCACTAAAAACGCAAATATCAAATAAGTCTTCTATTTCGAAAAATAAAGGTAATGCAAAACTGACGCTGAATCGAGTGTAGAAGATAAAGAGATACAAACCATTTAGTTGAAACATATGTGAATTTCTATTTCGATAAATGCCAAAGTCTTAAAAAGTCTTAGAGCGGTATTTTCAGCAGTTAATAGCTTTCGGAGGAAAGCAATGTCGTTTATTCATACTACTCATTTATTCTACAAAGATTGAAGTTCACACTGATCAAACCAAAGTTGTCCGAGGTAAATAAATAATGATAAATAATAAAATTAACCGAATGCATTTGCACGATACTAAAAAGTCATACCAAAATTATTGAAACTAAATCTATTAATAACAAAACGTAAAAGCACCACGGCCGCATAAACGTGTTTGGAAAGCTTTTTCGGCAAAACTAATAGCTACTAGTACTATTTTTAGCAAGATCGTGAACTTGTAAACCTTTTTTTTTTTTTCTTTTTTTTAAGGAGAAAGTTAATGAGTGGGTTACTTTTGCTTGTGACGGGACGGGCCCTGCTGATGAGTCCAAAAGGACGAAACGCGTCCAGGGATGGTCTCGTCTAAATTGGTTGAGTGGTATACTCATTATTGTTTCCTGGCATATTCATTTTAATAAATTGTAATGCCCCTTACGCCCGTATGCCGCTTTGCCAATTAGTTGCAAGGTTTACAATTTCCCTCTTCGCTTAATAACTTTTAAAGATCGTGAACAGCAAAGCTGTACTTATACAGTTCTTTTTAGCAACTCTCAAAACCGAAATTAGATTACTTTTCGATTTTTGAAAATATAAAAAGCAAGAGAAAAAAGAAAATGCTTTGAGTCAAGCTACAGTATATAAGTCGAGTCTCAAACTGTAACCAATCAAAGAAAAATATTAATATCAATATTCAACATAAACGAAGCGAATCGCAGAATAACCCTTTTGCGGTCCACCTACATCCCTGGGATGATAAAGGAAATTATGTAATACGGTCCACCTACATCCCTGGGATGACTTTCCTGTGTAGCGGTTTTAACAAGTCCACTTACACCCTAGGGATGCTGAAAGATTTTTTATCAATTTTGGTATACTTCTACTTGTTATTCGAAGGGTATTTCCCTACTTTAGCTTGAAGTTTTGAATGTGAGTGAGAACAGGCTAGTGAGAACAGGCTAAGCCTAGATAAGGACCAGAATAGCCTACTTGTTGTATTCCTAGCAACTGGCAAGCTTGCTTGAACAGTACAAGTGCCAAATAAGTTCTTTCATAATACAATTTTGGTATCACTGATGTGCAATCAGTTACCAGTATAAGACTTGTTTGCTTACTCTTATCAGTTATCACTATAAAAATAAACTCTACCAATATTGTTTCAGAAGGTTTGTGAAGTAAAATGGCTGCTGAAAGGTTTGGTACTGATGATGTGCTTGGAATGCTTGATGAAGATTACTCAGATATGGAAGTTGATGAAGAGAGTGATTTTTTTGATTCAGATATGGAAATAAGTGATGATGGGAACTCTGCTCCAGGTGATGACTCAGACAACGATGTGTCAAGCTCTGATGATGATGCAGTAGGCGGTAATGGGTGGAGAGCATGGCGTAATACTGACAATGATTTTTTTCATCACCCATTTACAGCTAATAATGTGGGTGCCAACTTGGAACACATCCCAGAAACAGAATTGGAATGCTTTCAGAGTTTTATGACCGATGAAATACTGATGGAACTAGTGGTGGCAACAAATGCATATGCAAGTATAAAACTAGGTCAAAGAAGGTTTACAAAGAATTTTGTGTGGTATGGTTGGAGAGATGTAACCTTGCCTGAATTGAAGGCTTATCTTGGGGTCGTGTTGAAGATGGCTTTGATAGAAAAGCCTGATATAAAGGATTACTTCAGTAGAAAATGGACCGAATACTGCCCGTTTTTTCTTGAAGTATTTTCTAGAAGACAGTTTTTGCAAATCCATTGGATGTTGCATGTGAAATCGCCAGAACCAACCACCGCACCTATAACCCGTGGAAGTAAAATGAAAAACTTTGTTTCCTACATCCAAGAGAAACGCCTTCAGAACTTCACTCCCAGACAAAACATTGCGGTTGATGAAAGCACGGTCGGTTTCAAAGGACGTATTGCTTTCAAAACGTACAATCCCCAAAAGCCTAGCAAATGGGGGCTTAGGGTATACGTCCTTTCAGACTCTGAATCAGGTTATGTATCCGCGTTCGAACCATATTTTGGAAAAACAACCACAGACAGTTTGTCGCGGCCAGACATGCCTTTTACATCCAGGATTGTGCTACATTTAGTTTGTAAGCTGCTGGCAAAGGTTGGAGGAAGCGGTTATCATGTGTACACTGACCGGTTTTATACAAGCTACACATTAGCGAAAGAACTGCTTCAAAATCGAGTCCACCTTACTGGAACTGTCCAAAAAAACAGAGTTGGACTACCATCTGAAATCAAGAGTTTGCGATTGCAAAACTTACAGATTAGGGCATACCATCATCCAGAAGGCATTCTAACCCTCGGTTGGCAAGATCGACGCTTGATACTGATGCTAAGCACATGGCATAATGTGGACACAGTACCCCATCATCGCTGGCGACAAGGTAGGCAAGAAGATGTGGAGAAGCCGGTAGTAATTTGTGATTACACTTCACATATGGGAGCAGTTGATCGCTCCGATCATTACTGTGCATCTTACTCTTTCACACGAAAAACGCTCCGATGGTGGAGAAAGTTACTTTTCTGGCTGATTGAAGTGTGTATGGTCAACTCATTCTTGCTGTACAAGGAAGTGCACCAGCTGCATGAAGCAAGACACTTACGATACAGAAACAATGTAATTGTGCAACTTGTCGGTGAAATCCGTAACAAGGATCCCAACCGCGGAAGACCAAGTACAAGTGATGCTGCTGAGCGCCTCAATAAAGCACCACATTTTATTGCTAAAGGACCTAGAGGTCATAACAAGAACTGCATGGTTTGCAGCAGCAAAGAAGACAGAAAAACGACTTTGTTCTTTTGTGAAACATGCCAAAGAAAACCTGGACTTCACCCCGGAGAATGTTTCAAAAAATACCATACACAAGTGAACTATAAAAGATAAATACACAATCTGAGCGGACAGACATGAGCGAAACATACCAATTGTGAAATATTTTGTAATTTGACTACATTTTTTGTGTTTATGTGAAACATCATTGTAAAATATATGTCCTAATGAATATATTTTGTCTAGAAAAACCATATCTGCACAAATCTGCACAATCTAAAAAATCTGCACAAATCGCAAAAATTGTTAAAAAAGCACAATAAAAAAAATGACAAAATTTGAGAGGTTGACCAAAAAAAGTTTCAAAAGCATGATCTACACATAAAAACTACCCAAAAATGCAAAAAGAAAAAATTGGACTTGTAATGACTGAAATGGTAAAAAAAGAAAACTGCAAAGGGATAAAAATAATGTCATTTATCAAATCAATTACGCTCGTCTGCATCATCGCTTATTTGAAAAAATGCGAATCTGCAACAGTGCATTCAAGAACACTAACCGACTATAGAGCAGCACTACAAGATAATCAAAAGTAAGTATGCGACTGAGAAATTATATATTGTAATGACGTAAGCACTTTGATCAAAACCCGAATTTTACAAAACTTGTCAAATATTTAAATCGGGACCATAAGCTAATTTTATTTTAAAATACGCCAGGACTAAACTGATTGCAGTACTAACAAAGTGTTTCGTTGCAGTTTGCTCAAGTTGTCTTCTGTGCACACTTTCTTGCACCGACTTTCGAAACGAAGCTCTTCAAGGCTCGACGAAAATTTAAGAACACATTACATAAACAATGTCTGCGAAAAGACATACGCTCGTTACAAGAAAATCGACTGCAAAAAATCAACAACTATAAAATAAGTATAACTAAATAGTAACTCTTTACGTTCCTTCACAAATATCACATAATACTTCTTTACCCGTTGCATTATCTATTACGCCATCATTGAAAAATATCCCATTCAAGCACTTGTAAAACATTTGGCAAATACGTTAACAATATCTCTTGTATTTTACAGTTTGAATCTGCAGAACTGGCCTCAAGCTCAAAAAAAAGACAACAGATGTTTCTTTTCTTCGGACATCACAGGATCAAACGTTCATTCCGTACTGCCAGCTAGCACTATTGTCAGAGTATGAAACAATGATTTACAAACATGGCAAAAAATCAAAGCAACTTTTGGATATTTTTGCTACAGGCCTAAATTGAACTAAATTAAAGCAACGTAGACACAGTTTTGATAACTTTAATGAAATGTATTATTTCATCGTCAATTGATATTTATGATTTTAATATTTGTTTGTATCTCTTGTGAGTTCAGAAAACATTTGAGTGCTAATTTATATGCCATATTTATTTTTCACGTTAATAATATCAATAAAACTTTATCATCACCAAAAAATCGTTCGGCAAAGTAAGCACTTTGAAAGGAAATAGAGTCATCTTGCCATATGCTGACAGTGTGATGTAAAATTAAACTACAATAGATTGGATGTATTGAGCATCTTAATCCAAGATTTACTGGAATTTTACCCACCCAAGTCGTTTACCCATAACAAACGCCATTAGATCAAAGGTTTGCTGTCAAATCTTATAACTTCAAATGACTTGTGGTTTCATGCTGTTGTGTAAGCGCTAAACAACACGCTTGCCTTCATAATTATACATAAGTGAGGAGAAAGAGTCAATGTCTTTAATTTCTGAAAACCTACCATACTAGTAGACCAATAACCAAATATTAGCGATAGTACAAATGAATGAGAAACTGTTTTTGTAGTTTGCATAAAAAAAGCAGTGAAAACTAGTATGAAAACAGTGTTGCCCAAATATTTACTGCTTATGTTCGTAGCAGGTTATTTGGTTGATCTTGGTGGATTCAACGCGATCTTGAACCAAGAATATATAAATCTTGCAAATGAATAATTTGAAACCAACAAAAAATATTCGTCGATTTCCCTGATAAAACTCAGCAAATGTGATGTGTCCTCTATATCGGTGCTTTTATCTAAGCAATTGAGAAACATCTGAATATATTAGCAGTATTGAACAGATTTTCAACAGAGTAGGCAGCAATGACTTCTATTCTACGAACTGTAGTTCTCCTTGACACAGGAATTGCTTTGATGTTTGACTTCACTTCTGGACATACAATGCTTATTGCATCAACTATACAGTCTTTCACAAGTTCTGCATCCGAAAAAGGTTTGTTGCAGTACCTTCTGCAATTTTGTCTGCCAAAACAAAATTTGCCTTTGTTGCAACCCTTGGGTAGATGAACGATTGAAAAGAATAACTTGTTGATGTTTTAGTATCTTAACCATATCTGCTGATTTGATTTTCAGCTCTTATATCGAAAACTGTGGCCAAAGTTACCATTATTCGCTACAAAATGTCTTTTGATATTATATTCTTTGAATACTGCACACGTTTCATCACAAATTAAACAAACAGCTTTTGATGGACCAGTGTCTATGAAAAAACACTTCTCTGTCCATTCCTTGTTAAACACACGGCATTCAGAATCGACTTGGCGTTTATTAACCCTCATGATGATGTATTTATTGCAGGGGTAGACAAATTACCGCACTTGAAAGTAAAATTACTGGTGTCATGAAAGCACGTCACGTGAATATAACATATTGTTTTATAGCCATACCATATAAAAATTTCGCCCAAGTGAAATTCACAGACGTTAAACGAAACTGTTAAAACTGCCTTAAACATTGAACGCTTCGCGAAACGTTGTGAGCGGTTCGTTCTGCTGGGACGTGACCATTGCATTCAGTCAGCATGCAGCATTTAACGTGTAGCATGATTGGGTCCAATGTGAACGGGCTAATAGTCTGGCAAAAGCATCTTTACTCGTGGATTTTGGCAGGCACGGTTGGATACAGCCCGTAAATTTGCCCACACCTGATCTATGGTTATTAATAAAAAATCGCCTGCAATTAATAGCATACATTACTAATGCAAAGCGAAATAGTCTATTTCTGGACTAGCCGGTATATTGCACTCATGCGCCAAGCTGTTTCCGCTTATAGCTTATTCTCTAATACAAAAATACGAAAACACAGCATTTAATTTACGTGAAATTTCAACAACACATATCATTGACAAAAGCAGCAATACGCTCGTAGTTTCAAAAACACTAAGGCAGTGCGATTTTATCCGTAAGTGGAAGCCTAACAACAGTTTAGTCTTGCTCTGCACATTCGACGTTGCTTTTGACTCCTTAGCTGTTCTTACATTGAAGCAAAACAATTAGAAATCGAACTTGTCGCACGAAGATGAACGTAGATTAGAAGTTTAGAAATGGCAAGACAATATTTGAGTCAGCAGTCACCCTTGTAATGTTGTGGTAGTTGACGCAAGCTATAGTTTGAACTGGAAACGTCGGCTTTAATGTAAATGCAGTTCTGCTTGGCCATGCAGCAGGAAACGTAGCGATCACTCAACTCTTGATATTTCGATTACACTTTCGACGCTCCTTTTACTTCCATAGTACAAGATTATAGTTTGTTCTTTAGTAAAAAAAAACTACAAAATTTCAAATACTATGCTTTTGCCAGTGGTGTCTGCAACGAGTTCGTTGTGCAGGCACCATTGGGGTGGTCTCCGAACCAGAGACAGATTGCTTTGAAGCTGAAGAGGTAAATTGATAAAACAGTGTGACAAGAAGGCAGTTACTGTTGCTTGCTTGATGGTCAAACTTGCTAAATTCAACGACTAATTACTGAAAATGATACTACAAGTGCGACAAACATAACAACACAACGCGGGTTCAACTCGCGCACGGACTGCGCAAAAACTACAAATTTAAAGCGTTAGATATTGCCAATATTGTAACAATATTTATAGTGTCTTTATGAAAATAGAAAAATGAGCTTCATTTGCTTTGAAAAGTGTGTAGAATACAAACACATCGCTTTTGTCTCGCGGTCAACAGAAAAAGTTCTGATGCTGATCACAAACTTAGGAAATGTTTCAGTTTCTTTTCTCTTAACAAAAATTAATTTTTTGATTCACGATTGGCTTCTTGCGCTTTTGGATTTGTATTTGCTGATAAAATTCGGTACCGTTATCTAATTGACTACTGTAAAGCAACGGAAATCAAGTTTTATAAAACTCCCATATTAAATTTTGCTATCTGTCGTCCCTGCCACTATCAACTTTGATCCCTCCAAGCGCCTTGACGAACCGAAGTGATCATATTTGAACAAGTCCGAATATGAATTTCAACTTCACTGGCCATGATGGCGCAACAAGCAAACAATTCATTTATTTACCACAGAATTATAATGCAATACACATCCCATAAGCCTCACGAACAAATAGAAAGGAGTGAAAAAAGCGAGAAAGTGATTATGATGTTAAACTCGAGCTATCTTATTTCTACGAATGCAAAGAATCAATTACTATTTTACATTCAAAGTATTAGCGCTATATCTGTTCGTTCATACAGAGCAGCATTCAATAAGCGTACTTAATGCTTTATCAAGGTTAACGTAGACTGCAGCATAGAACTGTGCTTTTCCCTACATCTGCCGTTGTAGCACTACCGGGGTCGTTATTTATGATGATTTTGGGTTAGTTTCTGTGAATTGGAGAAAGTGGCATTAATACTTTGTTATCAGAGTACGAGCCAATTGCAATCATAGAAAAAAGTAGCATCCATGATTTGTTTTGCAGTTACGAGTCGGTCTTTGTCAGTGCCACCACTCGCCAGAGCAAACGAAGTGGTGGGGCACAAGCTGAAAGTGAAGGGGCACTAAAGTAGACTGAATTTAGCATATTAAAACTAATTTTGTATGGCTGCAAATCTTGTGCAATTTTGAAAATTTTGTACTTTGTAAAGCAGTGTTTCCCAACCTTTTTGCCGTCTCGTACCAAAATAAAGTCATGCGTTGAACGTGCGTACCACTAATTGATATTAATCAAATTTGCGTGTAAAGCATTGACGATTCTAGATCTAACCACTTCAAAAGTAACGCTAAAAACCTACAAAAAGCAATATTTTTGGACTTAACAATAAAAACCAGATACACAAAATAATTTAATGCGATTTTTGTTTTTGTTTGTTGTACACCAAACGATCGATACGCGGTTTAATATATTCGCTGACGGCACATCGAAAATCGTGCTTAAGAGCAAATAATCGGTTTCGCTTTTTTGTTTTTATGTTTAGAAAGGTCGAAAATCTATGCTCACATTCCCACGTTGACGGAAATATGAACAACTGTGAAACAGCGCAAGAGGTCACTGCAGGGTGTGATGCAGCAACATCAAGCTAGAAGTTATAAGCGGGACAATCTCCATGTCTTATCTTTGCATCATTATCCTCTTGAAAATCTATTAATTCTTTCTGCTCACCGGCTCCAACAGCCAATTCGTCCAAAATAACTGAAAAGGGATTTGTTATGTATTCATAACTGGGCGCTTCTGGAAAGTACTGTTCCAATTCCTCTTTAAGTGATGCAAGATGACTAGCGATTTCTTCAGAAAAAGAACACTTCATCTTTAAAGATGACAAACATTTGAACATCTCAAATTGATTGTTTTCTGTGTTCCTCTTCCACAAATTTAATTTTCAAATGAAAGCACCTAGCTTTGAAACGAAATCTATGATTGTCCCATTTCGTCTTTGAAGCGACAGATTTACGTTATTGAAAGCTTTAAAAATGTATGAAAGGTATGCTAATCTTTGAACAAATTTGTTGTTTTCAAGATCCTTGGAATACTCGTGGCCCAACTCTTTAAAAAGCAGTAGCATCTCGTCCTTCCTTTTGAACAGACGTTTAGTAGCATTCTCGCAAGAAAGCCAACGATCTTCGGTGTGATAAAGAAGGCTGGTATGTTCCGAGCCTAGGTTTTCACGCAGCTGCTTAAAAAGCCGGGTATTTAAAGATGATGCCTTAACAAAATCTATGATTTTCACTACTTGTTTTAAACAAGCTGACAACTGTGCAGGCAGCACTTTTGTGCAAAGGGCGAACCTATGGATAAAACAGTGAACAGACGATGTTTGGAGAAACAGCTTTAACATACGACTTACACCCAGACCTGCAGTCAAGCATTGAGGGAGCACCGTCAGTGGTATACACCACAAGATTTTTCCAGTCTAGTCCATTTTTCTTAAAGAAAACTATCCAAAATATCTTTCCCTTTCGTAGTTATAGAAACTTCGTGATTCAGTAGTAATTCAGTTTTCATTATATTCGCCTGCGCATAACGGACATAAACAAGTAATTGACAATAATTGGTAATATCTGTGGACTCGTCCACTTGTATTGCAAATTCAAACTTTAATTCTTTTATCGCTGCGAGTATTTGGTCGGCGATATCATCTGACATTTCCTCAATTCGGCGCCTCATCGTATCATCCGAAAGGGAAACAGCATTTAACTTTGCGACTGCTTGCTTTCCGAAAACTCGCTCCACCAAAATTTTAGCTCCAGGCAGACTAAGAGACTCTGCAATATTATGAGGTTGTTTTTGTTTGGTCACTAAAAGACCAATCTCAAAAGAAGCCGCAACAACATCTGCGCTTTTCTTCTGCATTTGACCCGTTTTGTTCATACGTTGACGCTTAACGTTGTCGGCCAATCGCTGAAAATAGCTCTCGTGTGCGTTTATTTCATTCGGGTGATTCCTTTCGAAATGGCGCTTTGGCAAACTAGGCTTCATAGCCGCATTACATAGCACCCAGTAAAGCACCCAGTGAAGAGCATCCCGGATTGTTTCAGAAAAAGTAATGATGGTGATAACTACAATGTCATATGTAGCAAACCTTCCAGTCGTACGTTCAAATTAAACAGTAGTAAGTATGTTATCAAAATTATTGGAAGCTCCAGAACATACAAAAAACGAATAACGACTAAAGGCTCGTCCACAGCCAATGACCTGATAATAGATGACAGCACAATTACACAATAACAAATATCGGCATCAAAAAATGAAAATAAAATTCGCTGAAAACAATAAAACAATTCTTTATTCGTGACAGTGGTAAATCCCTGCGCATCCATTTGCATTCCAGTTTCCCCCTGTTACTCTTGCAGTGATCCACAGGGTGCATCGTGCATTCCGATTAAAGAGCATTGATTGAGTTTATTAATTCATAATGCAAATGTAGTTTTCTTTTTTAAGAAATGCAACAGAAGATATGCCATCGATTGATGAAATGACCATAAGCTTGGCACAATAACTTTTAAAACCGATTTATCTAGCCATTTTTGTTTTGCCATCGCATCGTTTCTTTTTTTTTGTTTTGTCCACTGCTATCAAGTTTATTTTCTATGTATGCTGATTTGGGCAAAATTAAAATGACTACTTGATTGATCTATTCATTTTCAACAAAGCCGCTTTTCGAACGGAAATGAAATAAGTTAATCCCACCAAGTTGTGAAAAACCTCATTTTTAGCAAACGTTATAACTTTCAAAAACTTTTTGTGTTGATGTATCTCCTTCACTAAAAACGCAAATATCAAATAAGTCTTCTATTTCTAAAAATAAAGGTAATGCAAAACTGACGCTGAATCGAGTGTAGAAGATAAAGAGATACAAACCATTCAGTGAGAGCCATTTAGTTGAAACATATGTGAATTTCTATTTCGATCAATGCCAAAGTCTTAAAAAGTCTTAGAGCGGTATTTTCAGCAGTTAATAGCTTTTGGAGGAAAGCAATGTCGTTTATTTATACCACTCATTTATTCTATAAATGTTGAAGCTCACACTGACCAAACCAAAATTGTCCGAGGTTAAGAAATAATGATAAATAATAAAATTAACCGAATGCATTTGCACGATACAAAAAAGTCATACCAAAATTATTGAAACTAAATCTATTAATAACAAAACGTAAAAGCACCACGGCCGCATAAACGTGTTTGGAAAGCTTTTTTGGCAAAACTAATAGCTACTAGTACTATTTTTAGCAAGATCGTGAACTTGTAAACCTTTTTTTTTTTTTTTAAGGAGAAAGTTAATGAGTGGGTTACTTTTGCTTGTGACGGGACGGGCCCTGCTGATGAGTCCAAAAGGACGAAACGCGTCCAGGGATGGTCTCGTCTAAATTGGTTGAGTGGTATACTCATTATTGTTTCCTGGCATATTCATTTTAATAAATTGTAATGCCCCTTACGACAGTATGCCGCTTTGCCAATTAGTTGCTAGGTTTACAATTTCCCTCTTCGCTTAATAACTTTTAAAGATCGTGAACAGCAAACCTGTACTTATACAGTTCTTTTTAGCAACTCTCAAAACCAACATTAGATTACTTTTCGATTTTTGAAAATAATAAAAGCAAGAGAAAAAAGAAAATGCTTTGAGTCAAGCTACAGTATATAAGTCGAGTCTCAAACTGTAACCAATCAAAGAAAAATATTAATATCAATATTCAACATAAACGAAGCGAATCGCAGAATAAAAATAATGTCATTTATCAAATCAATTACGCTCGTCTGCATCATCGCTTATTTGAAAAAATGCGAATCTGCAACAGTGCATTCAAGAACACTAACCGACTATAGAGCAGCACTACAAGATAATCAAAAGTAAGTATGCGACTGAGAAATTATATATTGTAATGACGTACGCACTTTGATCAGAACCCGAATTTTACAAAACTTGTCAAATATTTAAATCGGGACCATAAGCTAATTTTATTTTAAAATACGCCAGGACTAAACTGATTGCAGTACTAACAAAGTGTTTCGTTGCAGTTTGCTCAAGTTGTCTTCTGTGCACACTTTTTTGCACCGACTTTCGAAACGAAGCTCTTCAAGGCTCGACGAAAATTTAAGAACACATTACATAAACAATGTCTGCGAAAGGACATACGCTCGTTACAAGAAAATCGACTGCAAAAAATCAACAACTATAAAGTAAGTATAACTAAATAGTAACTCTTTACGTTCCTTCACAAATATCACATAATACTTCTTTACCCGTTGCATTATCTATTACGCCATCATTGAAAAATATCCCATTCAAGCACTTGTAAAACATTTGGCAAATACGTTAACAATATCTCTTGTATTTTACAGTTTGAATCTGCAGAACTGGCCTCAAGCTCAAAAAAAAGACAACAGATGTTTCTTTTCTTCGGACATCACAGGATCAAACGTTCATTCCGTACTGCCAGCTAGCACTATTGTCAGAGTATGGAACAATGATTTACAAACATGGCAAAAAATCAAAGCAACTTTGGGATATTTTTGCTACAGGCCTAAATTGAACTAAATTAAAGCAACGTAGACACAGTTTTGATAACTTTAATGAAATGTATTATTTCATCGTCAATTGATATTTATGATTTTAATATTTGTTTGTATCTCTTGTGAGTTCAGAAAACATTTGAGTGCTAATTTATATGCCATATTTATTTTTCACGTTAATAATATCAATAAAACTTTATCATCACCAAAAAATCGTTCGGCAAAGTAAGCACTTTGAAAGGAAATAGAGTCATCTTGCCATATGCTGACAGTGTGATGTAAAATTAAACTACAATAGATTGGATGTATTGAGCATCTTAATCCAAGATTTACTGGGATTTTATCCACCCAAGTCGTTTACCCATAACAAACGCCATTAGATCAAAGGTTTGCTGTCAAATCTTATAACTTCAAATGACTTGTGGTTTCATGCTGTTGTGTAAGCGCTAAACAACACGCTTGCCTTCATAGTTATACATAAGTGAGGAGAAAGAGTCAATGTCTTTAATTTCTGAAAACCTACCATACAAGTAGACCAATAACCAAATATTAGCGATAGTACAAATGAATGAGAAACTGTTTTTGTAGTTTGCATAAAAAAAGCAGTGAAAACTAGTATGAAAACAGTGTTGCCCAAATATTTACTGCTTATGTTCGTAGCAGGTTATTTGGTTGATCTTGGTGGATTCAACGCGATCTTGAACCAAGAATATATAAATCTTGCAAATGAATAATTTGAAACCAACAAAAAATATTCGTCGATTTCCCTGATAAAACTCAGCAAATGTGATGTGTCCTCTATATCGGTGCTTTTATCTAAGCAATTGAGAAACATCTGAATATATTAGCAGTATTGAACAGATTTTCAACAGAGTAGGCAGCAATGACTTCTATTCTACGAACTGTAGTTCTCCTTGACACAGGAATTGCTTTGATGTTTGACTTCACTTCTGGACATACAATGCTTATTTCATCCACTATACAGTCTTTCACAAGTTCTGCATCCGAAAAAGGTTTGTTGCAGTACCTTCTGCAATTTTGTCTGCCAAAACAAAATTTGCCTTTGTTGCAACCTCTTGGGTAGATGAACGATTGAAAAGAATAACTTGGTGATGTTTTAGTATCCTAACTATATTTGCTGATTTGATTTTCAGCTCTTATATCGAAAACTGTTGGCCAAAGTTACCATTATTCGCTACAAAATGTCTTTTGATATTATATTCTTTGAATACTGCACACGTTTCATCACAAATTAAACAAACAGCTTTTGATGGACCAGTGTCTATGAAAAAACACTTCTCTGTCCATTCCTTGTTAAACACACGGCATTCAGAATCGACTTGGCGTTTATTAACCCTCATGATGATGTATTTATTGCAGGGGTAGACAAATTACCGCACTTGAAAGTAAAATTACTGGTGTCATGAAAGCACGTCACGTGAATATAACATATTGTTTTATAGCCATACCATATAAAAATTTCGCCCAAGTGAAATTCACAGACGTTAAACGAAACTGTTAAAACTGCCTTAAACATTGAACGCTTCGCGAAACGTTGTGAGCGGTTCGTTCTGCTGGGACGTGACCATTGCATTCAGTCAGCATGCAGCATTTAACGTGTAGCATGATTGGGTCCAATGTGAACGGGCTAATAGTCTGGCAAAAGCATCTTTACTCGTGGATTTTGGCAGGCACGGTTGGATACAGCCCGTAAATTTGCCCACACCTGATCTATGGTTATTAATAAAAAATCGCCTGCAATTAATAGCATACATTACTAATGCAAAGCGAAATAGTCTATTTCTGGACTAGCCGGTATATTGCACTCACGCGCCAAGCTGTTTCCGCTTATAGCTTATTTTCTAATATGAAAATACGAAAACACAGCATTTAATTTACGTGAAATTTCAACAATACATATCATTGACAAAAGCAGCAATACGCTCGTAGTTTCAAAAACACTAAGGCAGTGCGATTTTATCCGTAAGTGGAAGCCTAACAACAGTTTAGTCTTGCTCTGCACATTCGACGTTGCTTTTGACTCCTTAGCTGTTCTTACATTGAAGCAAAACAATTAGAAATCGAACTTGTCGCACGAAGATGAACGTAGATTAGAAGTTTAGAAATGGCAAGACAATATTTGAGTCAGCAGTCACCCTTGTAATGTTGTGGTAGTTGACGCAAGCTATAGTTTGAACTGAAAACGTCGGCTTTAATGTAAATGCAGTTCTGCTCGGCCATGCAGCAGGAAACGTAGCGATCACTCAACTCTTGATATTTCGATTACACTTTCGACGCTCCTTTTACTTCCATAGTACAAGATTATAGTTTGTTCTTTAGTAAAAAAAAACTACAAAATTTCAAATACTATGCTTTTGCCAGTGGTGTCTGCAACGAGTTCGTTGTGCAGGCACCATTGGGGTGGTCTCCGAACCAGAGACAGATTGCTTTGAAGCTGAAGAGGTAAATTGATAAAACAGTGTGACAAGAAGGCAGTTACTGTTGCTTGCTTGATGGTCAAACTTGCTAAATTCAACGACTAATTACTGAAAATGATACTACAAGTGCGACAAACATAACAACACAACGCGGGTTCAACTCGCGCACGGACTGCGCAAAAACTACAAATTTAAAGCGTTAGATATTGCCAATATTGTAACAATATTTATAGTGTCTTTATGAAAATAGAAAAATGAGCTTCATTTGCTTTGAAAAGTGTGTAGAATACAAACACATCGCTTTTGTCTCGCGGTCAACAGAAAAAGTTCTGATGCTGATCACAAACTTAGGAAATGTTTCAGTTTCTTTTCTCTTAACAAAAATTAATTTTTTGATTCACGATTGGCTTCTTGCGCTTTTGGATTTGTATTTGCTGATAAAATTCGGTACCGTTATCTAATTGACTACTGTAAAGCAACGGAAATCAAGTTTTATAAAACTCCCATATTAAATTTTGCTATCTGTCGTCCCTGCCACTATCAACTTTGATCCCTCCAAGCGCCTTGACGAACCGAAGTGATCATATTTGAACAAGTCCGAATATGAATTTCAACTTCACTGGCCATGATGGCGCAACAAGCAAACAATTTATTTATTTACCACAGAATTATAATGCAATACACATCCCATAAGCCTCACGAACAGATAGAAAGGAGTGAAAAGAGCGAGAAAGTGATTATGATGTTAAACTCGAGCTATCTTATTTCTACGAATGCAAAGAATCAATTACTATTTTACATTCAAAGTATTAGCGCTATATCTGTTCGTTCATACAGAGCAGCATTCAATAAGCGTACTTAATGCTTTATCAAGGTTGACGTAGACTGCAGCATAGAACTGTGCTTTTCCCTACATCTGCCGTTGTAGCACTACCGGGGTCGTTATTTATGATGATTTTGGGTTAGTTTCTGTGAATTGGAGAAAGTGGCATCAATACTTTGTTATCAGAGTACGAGCCGATTGCAATCATAGAAAAAAGTAGCATCCATGATTTGTTTTGCAGTTACGAGTCGGTCTTTGTCAGTGCCACCACTCGCCAGAGCAAACGAAGTGGTGGGGCACAAGCTGAAAGTGAAGGGGCACTAAAGTAGACTGAATTTAGCATATTAAAACTAATTTTGTATGGCTGCAAATCTTGTGCAATTTTGAAAATTTTGTACTTTGTAAAGCAGTGTTTCCCAACCTTTTTGCCGTCTCGTACCAAAATAAAGTCATGCGTTGAACGTGCGTACCACTAATTGATATTAATCAAATTTGCGTGTAAAGCATTGACGATTCTAGATCTAACCACTTCAAAAGTAACGCTAAAAACCTACAAAAAGCAATATTTTTGGACTTAACAATAAAAACCAGATACACAAAATAATTTAATGCGATTTTTGTTTTTGTTTGTTGTACACCAAACGATCGATACGCGGTTTAATATATTCGCTGACGGCACATCGAAAATCGTGCTTAAGAGCAAATAATCGGTTTCGCTTTTTTGTTTTTATGTTTAGAAAGGTCGAAAATCTATGCTCACATTCCCACGTTGACGGAAATATGAACAACTGTGAAACAGCGCAAGAGGTCACTGCAGGGTGTGATGCAGCAACATCAAGCTAGAAGTTATAAGCGGGACAATCTCCATGTCTAATCTTTGCATCATTATTCTCTTGATAATCTATTAATTCTTTCTGCTCACCGGCTCCAACAGCCAATTCGTCCAAAATAACTGAAAAGGGATTTGTTATGTATTCATAACTGGGCGCTTCTGGAAAGTACTGTTCCAATTCCTCTTTAAGTGATGCAAGATGACTAGCGATTTCTTCAGAAAAAGAACACTTCATCTTTAAAGATGACAAACATTTGAACATCTCAAATTGATTGTTTTCTGTGTTCCTCTTCCACAAATTTAATTTTCAAATGAAAGCACCTAGCTTTGAAACGAAATCTATGATTGTCCCATTTCGTCTTTGAAGCGACAGATTTACGTTATTGAAAGCTTTAAAAATGTATGAAAGGTATGCTAATCTTTGAACAAATTTGTTGTTTTCAAGATCCTTGGAATACTCGTGGCCCAACTCTTTAAAAAGCAGTAGCATCTCGTCCTTCCTTTTGAACAGACGTTTAGTAGCATTCTCGCAAGAAAGCCAACGATCTTCGGTGTGATAAAGAAGGCTGGTATGTTCCGAGCCTAGGTTTTCACGCAGCTGCTTAAAAAGCCGGGTATTTAAAGATGATGCCTTAACAAAATCTATGATTTTCACTACTTGTTTTAAACAAGCTGACAACTGTGCAGGCAGCACTTTTGTGCAAAGGGCGAACCTATGGATAAAACAGTGAACAGACGATGTTTGGAGAAACAGCTTTAACATACGACTTACACCCAGACGTGCAGTCAAGCATTGAGGGAGCACCGTCAGTGGTATACACCACAAGATTTTTCCAGTCTAGTCCATTTTTCTTAAAGAAAACTATCCAAAATATCTTTCCCTTTCGTAGTTATAGAAACTTCGTGATTCAGTAGTAATTCAGTTTTCATTATATTCGCCTGCGCATAACGGACATAAACAAGTAATTGACAATAATTGGTAATATCTGTGGACTCGTCCACTTGTATTGCAAATTCAAACTTTAATTCTTTTATCGCTGCGAGTATTTGGTCGGCGATATCATCTGACATTTCCTCAATTCGGCGCCTCATCGTATCATCCGAAAGGGAAACAGCATTTAACTTTGCGACTGCTTGCTCTCCGAAAACTCGCTCCACCAAAATTTTAGCTCCAGGCAGACTAAGAGACTCTGCAATATTATGAGGTTGTTTTTGTTTGGTCACTAAAAGACCAATCTCAAAAGAAGCCGCAACAACATCTGCGCTTTTCTTCTGCATTTGACCCGTTTTGTTCATACGTTGACGCTTAACGTTGTCAGCCAATCGCTGAAAATAGCTCTCGTGTGCGTTTATTTCATTCGGGTGATTCCTTTCGAAATGGCGCTTTGGCAAACTAGGCTTCATAGCCGCATTACATAGCACCCAGTAAAGCACCCAGTGAAGAGCATCCCGGATTGTTTCAGAAAAAGTAATGATGGTGATAACTACAATGTCATATGTAGCAAACCTTCCAGTCGTACGTTCAAATTAAACAGTAGTAAGTATGTTATCAAAATTATTGGAAGCTCCAGAACATACAAAAAACGAATACGACTAAAGACTCGTCCACAGCCAATGACCTGATAATAGATGACAGCACAATTACACAATAACAAATATCGGCATCAAAAAATGAAAATAAAATTCGCTGAAAACAATAAAACAATTCTTTATTCGTGACAGTGGTAAATCCCTGCGCATCCATTTGCATTCCAGTTTCCCCCTGTTACTCTTGCAGTGATCCACAGGGTGCATCGTGCATTCCGATTAAAGAGCATTGATTGAGTTTATTAATTCATAATGCAAATGTAGTTTACTTTTTTAAGAAATGCAACAGAAGATATGCCATCGATTGATGAAATGACCATAAACTTGGCACAATAACTTTTAAAACCGATTTATCTAGCCATTTTTGTTTTGCCATCGCATCGTTTCGTTTTTTTGTTTTGTCCACTGCTATCAAGTTTATTTTCTATGTATGCTGATTTGGGCAAAATTAAAATGACTACTTGATTGATCTATTCATTTTCAACAAAGCCGCTTTTCGAACGGAAATGGAATAAGCCAATCCCACCACGTTGTGAAAAACCTCATTTTTAGCAAACGTTATAACTTTCAAAAACTTTTTGTGTTGATGTATCTCCTTCACTAAAAACGCAAATATCAAATAAGTCTTCTATTTCTAAAAATAAAGGTAATGCAAAACTGACGCTGAATCGAGTGTAGAAGATAAAGAGATACAAACCATTTAGTTGAAACATATGTGAATTTCTATTTCGATAAATGCCAAAGTCTTAAAAAGTCTTAGAGCGGTATTTTCAGCAGTTAATAGCTTTCGGAGGAAAGCAATGTCGTTTATTTATACCACTCATTTATTCTATAAATGTTGAAGTTCACACTGATCAAACCAAAGTTGTCCGAAGTAAATAAATAATGATAAATAATAAAATTAACCGAATGCATTTGCACGATACAAAAAAGTCATACCAAAATTATTGAAACTCTATTAATAACAAAACGTAAAAGCACCACGGCCGCATAAACGTGTTTGGAAAGCTTTTTCGGCAAAACTAATAGCTACTAGTACTATTTTTAGCAAGATCGTGAACAGCAAAGCTGTACTTATACAGTTCTTTTTAGAAACTCTCAAAACCAACATTAGATTACTTTTCGTTTTTTGAAAATGAATAAAGCAAGAGAAAAAAGAAACTGCTTTGAGTCAAGCTACAGTATATACCGTATATACCCGTGTATAAGGCGACCTCGTGTATAAGTCGATACGCATTTTAAGACAAGAAATTGCATCATTAAAGGTATTACCCGTGTATAAGTCGACTCCGCAATTTGCGAATATTTTGGAATAATTACTAGTAACTTGAAGCACAAATCGGGTCGCTGATTGAACAATTTAACACGTCCATTTTGTTGGACTGCTGTTAAGTCAATACTACCGTATACTGTGTACTTTAACATATTTGTATATTGCATGTATGCCAGTATTAATGATGTATGGTAATAAAGTACCGGTAATAATGGAGTTTTCTTTTCATACCACATACAACTCGACTCAGCAGCAACATGTCCAAAAACATTACCCGTGTATAAGTCGACCCCTGAAATTTTATCTTAAAATCGGGTCCCAGAAACTCGACTTATACACGGGTATATACGGTAAGTCGAGTCTCAAGCTGTAACCAATCAAAGAAAAATATCAATATTCAACATAAACGATGCGAATCGCAGAATAAAAATGATGTCATTTATCAAATCAATTACGCTCGTCTGCATCATCGCTTATTTGAAAAAATGCGAATCTGCAACAGTGCATTCAAGAACACTAACCGACTATAGAGCAGCACTACAAGATAATCAAAAGTAAGTATGCGACTGAGAAATTATATATTGTAATGACGTAAGCACTTTGATCAGAACCCGAATTTTACAAAACTTGTCAAATATTTAAATCGGGACCATAAGCTAATTTTATTTTAAAATACGCCAGGACTAAACTGATTGCAGTACTAACAAAATGCTTCGTTGCAGTTTGCTCAAGTTGTCTTCTGTGCACACTTTCTTGCACCGACTTTCGAAACGAAGCTCTTCAAGGCTCGACGAAAATTTAAGAACACATTACATAAACAATGTCTGCGAAAGGACATACGCTCGTTACAAGAAAATCGACTGCAAAAAATCAACAACTATAAAGTAAGTATAACTAAATAGTAACTCTTTACGTTCCTTCACAAATATCACATAATACTTCTTTACCCGTTGCATTATCTATTACGCCATCATTGAAAAATATCCCATTCAAGCACTTGTAAAACATTTGGCAAATACGTTAACAATATCTCTTGTATTTTACAGTTTGAATCTGCAGAACTGGCCTCAAGCTCAAAAAAAAGACAACAGATGTTTCTTTTCTTCGGACATCACAGGATCAAACGTTCATTCCGTACTGCCAGCTAGCACTATTGTCAGAGTATGGAACAATGATTTACAAACATGGCAAAAAATCAAAGCAACTCTCGGATATTTTTGCTACAGGCCTAAATTGAACTAAATTAAAGCAACGTAGACACAGTTTTGATAACTTTAATGAAATGTATTATTTCATCGTCAATTGGGATCAAGTGCATAAGTTTTCCCATGTGGGGAATTTTATGCACCTGATCCCAGCGCCGGCGATCGAGCCAGGCTGAACTATCCCTTCCAGTGTACACTGCCCCGTACATTTTCATACCAGGCCTGCCCCTTCAGTGTACACTGCCTTTCTTTTAATGCCCTGCCAGCTGAGATTCGAACCCGCAACCATGGTATCTCAAGACCAGCGCAAACTTGATAACTAACTGGGGAAAATTTTGCACTTGTGCCGTCAATTGACATTTATGATTTTAATATTTGTTTGTATCTCTTGTGAGTTCAGAAAACATTTGAGTGCTGATTTGTATGCCATATTTATTTTTCACGTTAAAAATATCAATAAAACTTTATTATCACCAAAAAATCTTTTGGCAAAGTAAGCACTTTGAAAGGAAATGGAGTCATCTTGCCATATGCTGACAGTGTGATGTAAATTTTAACTACAATAGTAATGCAAGAGGCTAGCGAAGCCTCTAGCTTTATGACGGTCACCAACTGCACTGAAGAGACCTGGTAAGTCGAAACAGTGTCACTGTCTGCAGTTTTGCTAAACTACAATAGATTGGATGTATTGAGCATCTCAATCCAAGCGATTAAACGAGTTACGATTTTTTTGCATAAACCAATTGACTTAAAGCCGGATCTACCATTTGTTTGGATCGGCAAACCTGGATTTAATGAAGCTATGAATGTTTATGAGAAACATGTCGGTTATTGTGCGCGTGGTTGCTAAAGCAAGAACAACAGCTTGTTGATTGTAGCGAATGCCGTATTTAATTGTGCACACATGGGTCTACATTTGAACAATATATTACTTTGACTGTTTGTAGATAAAATATATCAAAGAATTACAGTTTACATTAGATTTGAAAGCAACAATTTCATAGAAATGTTTGTTTTGTCGAGTGACATAATTACAACAGTGCATCGAATCACATCTGCAACAAATATTTGATCAATAATTTAGCAATACATTCAGGTACGATTGCTAGCTTTTTCAACTACTTATCTATCACCATTTATTGAAAGGATTAAGATCGTTTTTATAAAGAAGGAGGCAATCGATTTACTGGGATATTACCCACTCAAGTCGTTTACCCATAAAAAACGCCATTACATCTAAGGTTTGCTCTGAAAGAAGCGCTAAACAGCACGCTTGCCTTCATAATTATACATAAGTGAGGAGAAAAAGGCAATGTCTTGAATTCCTGAAAACCTACCATACTAGAAGACCAATAACCAAATACAGTAGATGCCGCTTATTATGTCCGCCTCGGGACTGGACGATTTTGGGTATGTTGAGCGGATGAGTTGCTAACCGACGGACGACTTTTTCTAAATATTTTGAGCTAAAATATTTGTGACTAACTGTAATAAAAAGCTAATTACTTTGTACACGGAATTTTGTAAAGAAAATACATATTCGAATTATAAAAATTTTGATATTTAAAATCCAAGAGTCCGCGTATGCACTATCTCACGCATTTAACGCACTACAACTACTGTCCTACAAGGGCTGTTACTATCAGTTCCTTTAATCATGACGCATTTCAAAAGCACGACTGCAATAGCAAAGTTTTATCTTTTTGGATAAAGAGAGCATTAATATATCACAAGAACGGTGTTTAATACAAAACAGTATTTATTACCATCAAAATTTTACTAATTGCCCGTAATATATTGGCTGTGGGTCTTCCCTTTGATCACTGCCGCTTTACTGATTCACCGTAGTTTGTGTGTTATGACGTTGCTTCATTACTTCATTGAGTTCCCTTTTTCTCGCAATATTGTCCAGGTGCAGCCTGCTCCTTGTAAAACATATTCAGTTTTTTGACACGAAGGGTTTGTGACAAAACAGGAGAATTTTAGACAGTAACCAAAAAGCTTGATGTTTGTCCATACGGAGAAAAAAAATCAAGAATTACCTAATGAAAGTTGTTAGTAAGGAAGCTTTTTAAACAAATTTAAAAGAGTTGCGTAGAAAATTTGGGTTTATTAAACGGGTTTTTGGGCGTAGAAAGCGAGCTTTGTTAATACACAGTCAAATGGAAGAATTCCGCGCCGGACGAATTTGGGTTTAATATGCGGATGGGCTCATGAACTGTAAGCTTAATAAGCGATATCTACACTGTACTGTTATAGAGATAGCACAAATGGATGAGAAACTGTTTTTGTAGTTTGCATAAAAAAAGCAGTGAAAACTAGCATAAAAAAGTGTTACTCAAATATTTACTGCTTATGTTCGTAGCAGGTTATTTGGTTGATCTTGGTGGATTCAACGCGATTTTGGGCCAAAAATATATAAATCTTGAAAAGAAATAACTTGGAACCAACAAAAGATAAGGGTTGGTATCATTTTGCAAGACATTCTACGTAAACGTTTTGGTTAAATTGGCATTGGAATGTTTCCGTTTGATTTTTCAAAAAACTTTTAAAAAAGTCGACAACGATGGAAATATTGCAAGACAAACTATTTATTGCGATCAAGTTTGAGCTTTTAAAAAAATATCAATCTCAAAATACTTCTAAAACTTTGAAAAATCAATGCACGTGCAAATTAGCAACACCGTATTTTGGTGACACCAGGTGGTTTATCGACAATATTCAGGTTGGATTTAAATTTGTCGTCATCGACAAACGTCAAACAGACATGCAAAGATTAACTTGTTATGGTAAATGCGTCAAAATTATCACTGTGAAACGAAAAATTTGAAACTCTTCCATCACGCAGCCGGAAAAAATATTGTAAAACTCAAATTTGATGACGTTAATGATGTTTGTATTGTTGGCCGAAGTCTGAGGCCAGCAACACTTGGCACAAATATTCAAACCTTTCCCAAAATATAATACATTAGCTAAAAATAAGCAAACTTTTTTACATCACTCACAAAATTAAAACTGTTTTCAAAGTGCAGACTTACGATTACTTGCAGATGCGCCAAAAACAACTTTCTTGGATATTTTGTCATGGCAGCCACCTTTTCAATGCAGTGCAGCTATTATCTTCGCCCCCAAGCCCGCCATTGAAGGCCGAGCATTATTTATCCCACGCTTTGGTGTTATTATGGTGGAAATTTTGGTGGCTTGACTTCACAAAATTGCAATTTCTAGGAAAACTAAGTCCTTCGGTACGTATTGACTATTCTTCCAAAAAGCATGGTTCTATGGTATTTTCTACCTAACTTTTTATAAAGATTTATCAACAAATGAAATCTTAAAAAGTTTTAAAAGTGACAGCAAATAGTACGCGCCCAGACAGAGGCGTTAGTCATACAAAACGCTTACAGTGACACAAATACGTAAGTAGTTGGCCTATTATTTCATAGCTTGATACTAAAACTACTTATCAATCACCTTGGTGCCCTTCGACAACTTTGATATGCAGTCAATTCAAGCACTTTCTAAATTTAAAGCATAAAATTGCTTAGTTTTAATAAGACGTTGTCCGAGTCTCGATAAATTTGGAGACATGTAGTGGGTTGGCGCAACCCCCTAAATTGGTTTTTAATCCATCGCGTTTCAAAAATCGATGATTTTGTTTCGGAAGGAAATTTGGCTTTGTAAAAAAGCATTAACTGTGTATTACTTTTTTCTCAACAAACCACTCAGCGAAGCCGACTTGGCCAGCTGAGCCGACATTATTAACCTCGACAATTATGATGTGGTATCTGCGGGCGACGCAGGCAAAAGCGGGTAGTATGTTACATATGTACGTGTAATGGTAACCAATTTACTACGGTATAAAAAGTGAATAGCTCGTTGCAAACTACGGGTGTAAAAAACTAAAGTCAAATTCTGTTTCGAAAAACCTAAATTCGTGCTAAATGCACCTAATAACATTTAAATCACATTTTCATCCTATTTTGCCGCTCGCTAGCCTATTTTTTAACGATAAGTAAGTTACTAAACCTAAGCGCTTTGTTCAAGTCATCAAATTTTATCATACAGTCGGTTTCGGTTTTAAACAAATATTAACAATTAGTGTAGTCATTATAGAGTTGAGCCGGGAAAAAATATTAATATGTTTGGTATCAAAAGAAGCAAAATTTTGTGTACTATCATGTATCAAAAATTCTCCAAATTTTCAAGTAAAAATTTTTGGGTAGATTTAAGTAACATGTAATATTTTTATGTTATTTCATCTACAGTTGACTGAAAATTTGTGTTTTGTGTAGTTGCATGTACGATGCAGAATCTTTTTAGTAAAGCAGTTAAAAACATGTAAATTTTCTGGAAGAAATCCGTATTCATTTGCTTTCAGAAGAGTTAAAATAAAAACAAATATTCAATATAATAAACCAATCGATGATAAAGTCGCTCTTGCTTGAAATTTGCTTTGAAGGAAATTAAAAACTTTATTTCAGTTGTGGTAAGTTCGTTCAAAATGATTGTGAAGCAAAGCAATCCTAGAACCTAATATTTTTCTTTTTTCGCTCCGAATTGGTAAAAATTAATCTACTTTTTTGTTTCAATCTGAAAATCATAAGCGAAGATCGGAAATTATAAAACCGTGCACCTAATTGGTAACGCAACATACCAGCGAAAAAGGGCATTATTAACACTGGTCTGCGCTTTAATTTTTTTCTCAGGGATTGAAAGTTTTTTAGCAGTTTTGAGATCATTTTTTCGCGAAGAATTCAAATATGCAATCAGTTTTGTTACCTCAGGTCAAATTATTTTGCTATCGGAATTTTAACTTATAAGAATTTATGTTAAAATAGTTATCTTGTATGCTATACATTTATTCCAAATAACAGCACTTTCTCAGTAACATTTAATAGTTGGTTAAAATATAATGCATGTAAACAAAAAAGGACTTAAACACAAGCAAAGGGGCGTTTTAAAGCTTTCCTTTTAATTTGTGGAACAAGGATATCTCTTTTGAGACACCAGCAATAGTCAGCTAACATGTCAACATCCCAACGGCCTTGATATCGTTCTTCCATCATAAGAATGTCTTAGTGAAAACGTTCACCTTGCTCTTCACTGTAATCACCGCAGTTTTCTGGGAAATAATCCTGGTGAGAATTTAAGAATGCATTTTAGTAGGCATTCTCACACTCAAAGCTTGGGAGTTGTGCATTACCTCATAAACCATACCATATAGTTTAGGCTACGCTTTTTCCGAAGAAATTTGGTAGAAACATTTTTAAAAGATTCCCATGTTCTTTTTTTCTGCTTCAGTTAAAACTTCATCAAAAGTAGAATCTCTCATTGATTCATGTATTTGAGGTCTATCAAACACCTTCTCCAAGTTTAGCATCACTCACAGCTGGAAATTTAGACAAAAGAAATTTAAATGATGGGTTGTCTTTATTTAAGTCTTTGACAAAATTTTTCATTAAACCAAGTTTTATATGTAAAGGAGGAAGTAAGACGTTTTTTGAATCAACTAACGAGCTTGATTTTACATTGCATCTACCAGGCGTTAAAGTGCCTCTAGCTGGCCATTCTTTCTGTAAATAATGTCGCTCTGAAATCCCAAAGACATAAAAGGCAAGGATATTTTGTATAACCTCCTTAAAGGCCAAGGAGTATGGATATCATTTTCAGGTCACCACAAATCTTCCACTGGTGAAGATTGTAGCACTTAGCATCAAGTAGATATTTCATGTCTAGATAGGAGTCTTTAAGAAAAAACTGAATGAGCAATGGGAACCAAAGCAACTTTATTTCCAAGGTGTAGAAGACCTACTTTCATGCCTATGACAGAAAAATCCAAAAACAATTTCCATTTTACTGCCTTGTATTCCATGCTCAAAGCTTTTACAAGCCCACTAACATCATTGCAGACACAAGCCAGTGCTGCTCATTCCTTGTAAAATACTTTCTAAACACGTCACCTCAATTCCGGTACCAATAAAATGTAGTTTGTGTAGCTAATAAGTTGTTTTTACGGAGTCAAGATCCCAATAGCTGAGCTGAGTCTTTGGACAGGTACAAATCCCTAGTCAAATCATTTAGCAGAGCTTGAGTTAGAAGGTTTGGATGCTTGTAATTTGGTTCATCGCAGGTGGGTTGATCCCAAAGATCATTTGCACTCTCATTATTGTCTGTAGACAACGAAGACTCAAACTCAGAGAAGTCTCGACGGGGATTTGGAATGGGAATTGCAGGTCCATGCCGAAGTGGCTTAATGGCAGACGGAACATCGGGATATTTCACACAGTGCTTGTTCTTTCAATTTATACCTGTAAATAAAAAGTGTTGAAATTAAACCATAGTATTTCAACTTGAACAAAGAACATATATGTTAAAACAAACGTTGCAAGTTTGTCATACCAAAATAGCAATCTGTCACGTGATCTTTACCCTCTCTCCATACCATTGGCACACCAAACGGAAGCTTTTTCACCTTTCCTTTGCTCCACCTTCTCAAGTTTTCCATTCATGTTTTGCAACAAACGTGAGGCTCAAACGATTTATCCTGATCATCTAGTTTCATTCCAAAATAGGAATGGTAACATTTTTTCACGAAGGGTGTAATACTTGGTTGGCGGTCAGGAAGTGTAACTTTTCCGCAAATGTGACAAAATCAGTCAGAGTTATTTTTGCATTTCCTCATTACGGACCGATTCTTAAACTAATAAATCTGTTTATCTCAATAAGTATGTATAATTTTCTAATCCTGCACAAAGAGCAAAATGAAACATGTCTAAACTAAAGTTACAATGTGACAAACGTCACGCTTAAAAAAATATCCCTTAATATCAAACCATAAAAGCGGGCCTTTTAGTTGCCAAGAAAATCACCAACCTACCAATCAGGTGCGGGTAGTATTAAACAGGTATAGTAAAGGCATTTTTGGAAAAAGCTAGTGCCAACGTTAGATATTAGTATCAGGGGTTAGGATGTAATGGTAGAAGTTAGAAACTATGACTGTATTATGTCTACTACAAGGCTTATTTAGTAAAACATCCTTACCTAGCTACCAATCGGCAATCAACTTCAGACTTAAATCCTTCAAATCTGAAACAAAACAGTAGCAACAGCAGCAACACAATTTACGTCGGTCCTTTATAACCTCGCACAACCAAAATTTGATGTTTTGACGTAAATCTTTGTAATGTCATAAAACACATGCTTTATGTTCGCCTACAAAAAAGAATGTTGTTAGTTTTTTAATATGCTGGATAAAAGTGAATTTGAAAAAAACTAAACCTGATAGAGCAAAACTTTTTGCATTTTTGGAATCAGCAGCAAAAATTGCATCAGAAACAGCTAACAGTTTTGAAACCTTGAAAAATTTGCTGACCAGTGTAATTAATTAAGGCTAAATGCCCTTTTTCGCTCGTATGCTGCGTTACCAATTAGGTGCAAGGTTTTACAATTTTTCGTTTCACCAAAATCAAAGTGAAAGATAACATAAAGAAATGCATCGTCTGTGCAAAAGATTTCACCTCAGAAATGCCTGAAATTCAAGTGGAACAAAGGCATTCAGGCTCACTTAAGTTCAGTAAAATAAGAAAACATTATAATCTGCAAATATTATTGATAACAAGAAACAAAGAGTCACCAATTCTATTTCACAAAGATTGTCGTAAAAACTTTAAAGATATAAAAAAGTTTAGAAGCAGAAATATCAGGTGATGGAGACGAAGGAGCTGGGTATAACTTTTACAAATCGATTACGATCAAGTATTGAATGGTTTGATTGAAAACACAATGTTTCCTCTGTGGAAAAGATAAACTGCTGCACAAGAAGAATCGAATTAGATACCATTTTTGCAAAGTTACTTTTGCCAGCTACTGTAGAAACGTCATGGAACAGTGCAAGAAAGAAACGACAGTTGGAGAAATGAAAGTGCACATCAGAGTAAATTGTTCGAATGACGCAATCGCAGAAGAAGACAGATATCACAAAATGTGTCGGCAGAGGTTCATAACAAATAAGCAATTTCCAAATGCTGATGTTTGAGGAAAGGGACGACCAGTTGATGTTGTAACAGAGGGGGAAGGCGTGGAGAAAGGGGGGGCGAACGGGGCGACGGCCCCGGGCATTTAAGGTAGGGGGGCATCAAAAGAGTGAAATTACAATTTCATTTTATTTAATGGTTAAAAATATATGCGTTTTCGTATCGTAAGTCTACTAACACATGCTGCATGGATCTGATAGGATCTTGCTCGGGGGGCATGGCGTGATTATGTTTCGTAGAAAATCTTTTGCAACGTCAGCTTTTTTGCTGAAATTATCAGCTACAAAATTTCAATTAGTTTGCTATGTACTGTACAAAAACCAAATATAAATATCTTTGACTTTGTTATGTTCCTTCGAGCTAGAGGAAATGCAGTTCTCCCCAATCCTAAGCATGTTCTTGAATGTTTAAAGCAGTTTGGGAGGGATGTCTTCCCAACTTTATGTATTGCATATAGGTTACTGCTCATCATCGGATTTTCAATTGTAAGCTGTGAGAGGTCATTTTCAAAGTGGAAATTGATAAAAACATGTACAAAATCATCTATGCTACAGGAACGTCTAATAAGTTTGGCTTTGATCAGCACCCAGAGAGAGTTCCTTTCAGCAGATGTGAAAAATGAGGTTCAGTGTTCCCTCGTTTATCGCGATTAATGGGGACCAGAACCCACCGCAATAAGTGAAAAACCGCGAAGTGTCGAGAAGTTGAAATTCTCGGCGTCTTTGGAGCCAATATTCATGAAAACTTACTTCTCTGAAACTTGACGGAAGAAGAACATAAAAAATTAGAAACATTTTCTGTTTTATTTAATCCAAACACAAGTTTGACCTTTTTACTGATGTTCATCATCTTCCTCTTCCTCTTGGGCTCACTAGAGGAATCTTTCGCAGGGGCACGGCGCTTAGGCGGCATTGTAAGGGCTTAAAGAAAAGTTAATCGCAAACACAACACTATGATCAGCAAGACACAGTCAACAGCGTGAACGAGAATGGCGTGATGATGCGCAGTCAATCAGCGATATGGCGCTATCTTTGAATTTTTATTTTTTGATAAATATTTTTGAAAAATCCGCGATGCACTAAAGCCGCGAAACTTGAACCACGAAGCGGCGAGGAAACACTGTAGTTCAAATATTTTCCGATTGGAGAGCTCATATAGGAAAGAGAAATCGTAAAGTGTAAACGTCTAATTGATTTGCTCACATCATCACATGCTTTAGTTTAATAAAAAGAGTTACTTCTTTGTCTACTTTTACTACACAATGTCCTTAAAGCATTTTTATTGTATAGCTCACAAAAATATTAGGGTAGCAACCCAGCAATGCATCAAACTACATGGTTGCACTTGTACAATTTCAGATACTATTTGTAATGGAAAAAAATAGATAATTCTATCTCATGTTATGTCTCACGAAGTTATATATATGAAATAGATCATTTTGGTGGGTCTATTTGATAATTATTTGCATGCATAAACGCAATGTCTTGTTCCTCAATGCATACCCTTTACCAGATGAATTTTTCTTATAAATGTATGCCTTAAACTTTAATCTTCTTCTTGGCTGGTCTAACAACACTCTTGTACATTATGCTCACAATCTTTGCAGATAATTTCCTGTCGCCTAGAACTCCAGACACTTTTTTCCAACTCATCCATCCTGCTTGGATCCATCTCCTCACTTCTTCTTCAGGTCTTTCATCGCTCCTAACTGTGGAACCAAGGTATTTGAAGTTTTTCGCTCTCTTTACTTTTTCTCTTTGCAGCTTCAACTCTTCTCCACCTTCCACACCCCCAGCCTTCAATTACTCGGTTTTGCTCGGGCTCACTTTCAGGCCTCTTCTATCCAGTGCATTTTTCCAAATCTCGAGATCATCCTCTAGCTTCCTATTATTTTGCATAGACAACACTATGTCATCTTCAAACAGCATATCCCATGGTGCGTCTTTCCTGATGTTCTCCGTCAGCTTGTCCATGATGATGAAAAAAAGGAATGGGCTGAGTGCTGGGCCTTCATGAAGTCCAACACCTACCTTGAATTCCTTAGTCAACCCTGCTGCATTGTCACAGTTGTTGTCACTCCGTCATACATGTCCTTATAATCCTTATGTAGCACTCTAATGTTACAGCTAACTTTAATGAACACATTAAAACAAAAAATACTCTTTGAAATATTTTAGTTTAATTTTTCGAAATTTTTTCTCAACACTAGATTTTACGTATATCAAGTGTCTGTCTTTGTCGCATTCTTGAGTACTTGACAGTTTGGGAGGAGGGCATACAATTAAGCACTTGGCCCAGCGCATCACCAGACCTTTGCTCGCCACTGTGTTGGAATGCAGCACGAGGTTTCAGATGCTGTTTTAGCTTAAAGTTGATGCGAACGTAGAGCTGTATAGATTACAGAAGTTGCATTCTATAACGCCTGAGATGGATGGAGAAGAAGATGTGTATTGTGTTGAAAGATTTAAGCAGAAACTTCCGGAGAATTATGGAAATAAATTGTACTTGGCAGAGTTAGATTGCGCATCTATTGTTGTTTGTTTTGGCGATATGTTTGATTGCTTTCCAAATCAATTGTGGCAGAAAAAAAGAAAAAAACGCATACATAATTGCACGCGTATACTTGCTGGTGCCAGGCATTTTTTATCGCCATTTCGTTTCAAAGCTTGAAAAAGAATGAAAAATCTTCTAAACACAAAAGATCACACACCGAAAATCAGCCAGACATTCGCAGTGTTGCATGCACACACACGCAGACATGCTCAGACAATCGTGGAAAAACTGCCAGCAATCATAAACGACATAAATCCACATCAAATCCAGCGATTTGACAGTCGACCAGTGAGTTTTAACAATTGACATAATATCACGTCGTAAAGCAATCTTCTGTGACAACTGGCGATGCATTTGAGGCTGCTATTTCCTTGCTACCAGACATATTTTTGTGATACATTGCAAATAACGTAGATCATAATCTTCATACACTGGGTGGTAAGAAAACGCTCCATGTAATGGATATCATCTAGACATTCTTCTTTGTCTTTCGGCTTATTCCCGATTAGGGGTCGCCACAGCAGATATCTGCATTTTTATTACATGAAATTTGTTTTACGGTCGGATGCCCTTCCTGCCACCAACCTTCTATTCGGAGGGAAAACTGGGCCACCTGTCTTCCACATAAAGGCGGGGGCGTCCCGTTAAGTGCCTTGCCAAGGACACAACTAGCGATCTTGCCGGCTTGTTCTCCACAACCTCCCCTAAATGCCGGGCGCCAAGCAGGGAAGCTGTAAATACCATTTTTAAAAGTCTTTTGGTATAACTCGACAAGGAAAATGAATCCCAGGTCTACCGACTGCGAAGCAGACGCTCTAACCACTGCACCATCGCGTCGGATATCATCTAGACATTAATAAATAAAAAGGAAAACGCCGAGAAGAGAACTCTATATAACCACAACGCTTGCAACATGTCGACTGGGTAACAAAAGATAAAGATATACCATTGGAAAATTACGTCAAAGAGAACATGTCTGAAATATGCAAAATGATTTTCACATCAACTAGGAAATTGAAAATAGAGTACAAACTATCTTATAAAAAAAATATTAATCTTCTTCGGGAATTGTCATTTGCATTTCATCAGTCCATTTGCCCTGTTTGGTCATACTTCATGCAGACATTCCAGAACGATGATTATTCACGAAAATCTGAAGTAGGTTTTCTGCCTATCATTATTCTTAATTCTTCTGACAGTAGTTGTGTATATTCAGCACTATTGTTTGTTGTTAAACAGGCTAAGAAAGCTAATTGCGGGACTCTATGCATCACCTTTGATCAGCCCTTATCCGATTATCTCCTGGAATTTTTTTTTTAAGTGATTTCTTTGATTTTAATATATAATAACCACATATATTATACATTTGAAAACTGAACTTTATTTTTTTGGTCACGCTTATAATCTACCAGAAATGAGGTGGGTCCATATGGCCCCACTAGGAGAAAAGATGAACATTTTTGATAAAATTGACATTTATTCACATTTTTTGCCAAAAATAACAAATTATTTGGTAAATTTCCTTTTTACAATAAAAATAGCTTATTTCAATGAGAAAAAATAATTTCTCTATTAAATCATTTAAAAAAAGCAATGATAATGAATATTTCATCAAAAATTCATTGGGAAAATTATTTTGTATGGTAAGCTTTAAAACATCTAACACAAAGTCCTACATTGCATTTACTGCATTCAGTTCTGCCTTTAGATTTGCATAATTCTCCAGCACATCTACTTTTGGAATCATTGGCAGTTGCCTGAACATAATGATACAGACCATCAAACCTAGAATCTATACCTCCTGGCAAATTCATTGGTTTTCGACCAGGTTTCTTTGGGGGATTTTGAAATTTTTTCACATAAGACATGGCAATTTCTCTTCTGAAATTAGCTGACTAATATTGTTACCTACTTGACGTGATAAGAATCAAGCATTTTGGATGCTAACGTCCACTAACCAGGTAAAGATGCTCCACCACCACTTTTTGCTTCTAATACTGATTCTGTAGTTGTTTATGTTTTCATCCATTCTGTCTGTGTCTCCCATATACTTGTTGTACATTTGTATGGAATGAGGAATGCTAACCTTGATGCGCTTCTTTGCTGCCTTGCTCCAGCGATCAGCATCTCTCATTGGGATAGAACTATAGCTTGAAGAAGCAACTGTGACCACTGAATTATCTTTCCACCTTGTTAGAAAGAGTTTTTTTATCATCCACCGAGGCGCTGATGGTTTGTGCATATCCTCTCGGCTTTTTGTTAACACTAACTTTGGAAAGCAATGGTGCTTTCTTATCAATTCTATTATCTCTCATACTTCATGTTCCATTTTTATTGCTATTCATTAGCTCAAACAACAGAGGTATTGACGTGAATAAATTTTCCATAAAGATATGGTACGGAAGATGTTTTTTGTCATTGCTATATTGATCTAAGAGATCTAAAACAGTTGATGCAGATTTTCCAAATATAATTTCCATTTCTTCATTTCCTTTATAAGTTTTGCCTTCATACAATTCAAAAGTTATTAGATACCCTAAAGGAGTATTCTGACACCACACTTTATATTCAAAGCGTATTGGCTTATTTCTAATTGCTTGTTTACATGAATGTTTGCCAAAGTATTCTACCATAGCTTCATCATGGGTTATATAATTTGAGGGGACAAAATGAGACATGAATTTTTGTTGTAGGTGAGCTGCCAATGGACGCAGTTTACAATACTTATCATCTTTGTCCAAATTATAATTAGGATGAAAATGAAGATATTTCATGATGTCATCAAATCTATCTCCTCGCATGGCATTATATATTGCATTATTTCAAAAATCCTCCCCTGTTGCCCAGTAATGAGCTTTGCTCGGTAGTGGATTATACCCACTAATGATCAAAATAGCAAGAAACACTCTCATTTCTTGTTGACTTACTTGAATGTCTTTTCAATTTTTACTTACACCATATATTCTGGTTTGTTCTATTATATGATCTATAATCGAATCATCAAAAAAAAAATCGAATAATTCTGCAGGGCTGAAATCTCTGTATTTTGAATTAATCACCTTCTGGAAAATAAGGCGCTACGCTTGTTGAAGATTCTTCTAATTCCCATTTGGGTTGTAAAGTTTTCTGCTTTTTGCAAGGGGGTTGCTGAATTATGTCATCATCAGATGATAAATCAATCTCGGCCTGAGCCAAAAGCTGATTCCGATTTAAATTGTGTGATCCAATCGGTACATCTCCTTCTTCGTCAGCTGAATCTTCATCTGTGAGTTCATCAACATCAGGTGGACAAATAGTTATTGATGCATCAGGGCTGTCAAGTTCTTCTAGGTAGTCCAGAACTGCATTCAAATTCATGGGCCTAAAAATATGTATTCATAAACATAGTTATTATTATATCATATATAAAATAGTAAATAATTGTATATTGTTAAATTAATCTAATAGTTATTTTATATATACATAGAAAAGTGTAATACACCAAAATATAAAAAACTAAAAAATTGTAATCGGATTCTCCTAGTGGGGCCATATGGCCCCACTAGGATTTTTTAAAAGTCAAAAGATCATTGGAAAGTTAATTAAAGGACAATTAAATTCATTTTAATATGAAGTGAAGAGTAATTACTAATAAATATTTTGTTATAATAATCATGCGTTTTCAAATGTAAATAAAGGAAATAATAGCCTATCTTGGTTTTTCGGTCATTGTGAAATCTGATTTGTAATAGAAGGTCACTTCAAAAGCCTCCAAAAATCTTACTAGGTAGAGTTAGGAATTTTTAATGCTGGTAATTTATGTATTTAGGTTTAAGTACAATATATCACAAGATAAAATAAAAAATATCTGAAAAACAATACATAAAATTGAATGAAATTGTACTTGAATTACCTGGGTCCATATGGCCCCACTAGGAGAAAATGGGTTATGGTCAAAAGCAGTGGAAATCGCTGCAGAAAAATCATCAAAAATCTTATGTCTCCTTGGAGGTTTTCATACACACATGAGCTGACTGGGAAGTGTTGGAACATTAATATAAGGATCTGGACTGCCGTATGTTTGCAAAATGCTAATGACGAAAATCAAATTTCACAAAAGTTCGCAAAATGTTTATGACAAAAATAAAATTTCACATAATCTTTCAGGCAAGGCTATTTCCAAATCACTGAGAGTGCATACAAAGTGCACTCATTTTGAATGTTATAACTTATGTTATTCAATAGCAATTCATAGGCTAAGACGATTTAAATGCGATCAAGGTTCTCTACGATTTGTTTGTCACCGTTTATGTTTCAAGCGAAGACATAGCTGTGTCAGATATTTTTGAAAAGTTCTTGGTGTTGTCTCGAAAAGAATGAATCCTATTTCTTGGACATCACAATCAGCAAAACTGTGGGTACAGTACATTGGCTATATTGAGATCATTTATTTTTGGTTGCTGCTGAGAGAACGTGAAACTGGCAAAACTACTTGGGAAGTATTGCTCAGATGCTGAAGTTAATCGCTGCTACAGGGCATACTAATTGTGCCAAGTGTACCAGGCTTTATCTGCAGATGATGACCGAGCTTTCTACTACTTTTCTTGATTTGCAGAAAGATTCTCAAGCGATGGGTGCCGCGTGACTAGACAAAGCGATAGATTCAAGAGTGGTCTTTAAATAGACATTACAATCAATCAAGTATTGATGCGTTCATAAACATTAGGTGGTGGTCTTAAACAAGGAAGACGAATGTCAGAAAATTTGATACTAACATGGATTCATGCAATGCATGTTTGTGCCCAATTCAATATTGCCATGACAGAACTAATTAAAAATTATCACAAAACTAGTAACCCATATGTAGAAACGTCAAGTCGGATCAAAAGTGGCAACAATGATCTAAAAAAATGACATAGCGGCATAAAGGTTGCAGTCCTTCTCATAACAATGAAAAACTACTGAAGAACATAGCCACGGGACAAACAGCAGCAGAAGAAGACATAACAAACTGTGATGTTGCCGAAAAGGTTGGTCAAGGAATCCAAAACAGACTAGACGGCTTTCCTTTTTCTAAGGCATGCATAAAAAAAAAAATGATCAAATTCGCAGATTTCAAACATTGAAAATAGGAATACATATGGCCAAAGAAAAAGTTCATGTAGACCAGGGGTCGGCAACCTTTTGCTAACTGTGTGCCGACTTAAGTTTTGAAATCGTTCAGTGTGCCAACCTCATACATTTTAATACATTAATACACAATAAACCAGACATGGTCCATATACTTGTTCTAAAACATATTTTATTTCACATACTAATGATACAATAATAAGTAAAGATTTTAAATCATTTAAAATAAATGAAGTAACAATTTTTTTTTAAAGTTTTAATTATTAATGGGTGCCTTGCCCTTGCATGGTTTTAGTCAATTGCTCAATATCAGCAACATACTTTGTCACTTTGAGTTTCACACAATTGTCTGAATGTGCAGGTGTTAGGCGACTTCTTTGTGGATTTAGCACTGCTTTCATGTGAGAAAAAATTTGTTCACAGGAATATGTTGAACCAAAAGCTGAAAGAAGAGCAAAAGTAATTTTCTTCAAACAGGTGTACGATCTTGGGAGGGATGTCCAACAGTTGAGGTTAGCAGCAGATTTTTCTACATTTTCGTTTTCCAGAGACTTCCTTAGGTCAACAAATTTTGATGTCCATACTACCGAAGACCTAAATTCAACCTGTTGCATTTCAAACTCATCAATGTCCATCCAACTAAAAAGTTCCAACTTTGCAGTTGTCAGGTCAAGTGTGTCAGGCTTCATGAGATAAACAAATGTGGGTCCATGAATGTGAAAATCTTGAGTTCTACTATTTAATTCTTCTTTCAGTGCTTCAAGGTACTCCTGAAGCTCATCTACATTTACTCCAAATTGATCTGAATGATTTTTCAGATTTGGGAAGTACTTGAATGCTTTAATGTTGATATCACGAGTAAAAATATCCAGTTTCATTATAAATGCTTTCCAGTAGCTAAAAAAATCAAGTACTGTTTGGCACCGCCCTTGTAATTTCAGATTTAGCTCATTTAAATGTGTGTTTATGTCAGTCAAAAACATTAACTTTAATAACCAATTTTCATCTTCCAATCCAGGAACATGTTTTTGTTTTTCATCAAGAAACATCTTGATAGCTTCCAGACAACATACAAATCTAGTTAGCACTTTACCTCGACTTAGCCAGCGAACATTGCTGTGTAACGAAAGGTCTCCATATTCACAATCAATTTCTTCAAGAAGAGACTTGAATTGCCTGTGAACCAGTGAAGAATGTGAAACAAGATAGTTGACTATCTTAACAACAGTTGTCATCACAGCGCCCACATTCAGAGATGAAGTCTTTGCACACAAGCTCTCCTGATATATGATACAATGAAAATTTAACAGTTTGCGTCCGACATGATTTTCAAGAAGCTTTACAAATGCTTTCTTGTTGCCAACCATTGCAGCAGCACCATCGGTTGTCACACAGAATAACTTGCTCAAGTCAATGTCATGTTTAGTAAAATAACTAATAAATGCATTCAAAATATCTTCTGCCTTAGTTGTATCACAAAGGGGTAATAAGCAACACAACTCTTCGTAAATTTGGTTATTTTCGGTATATCGTGCAATTATGCCTAGGCGAGACAAATCATTTAAATCCGTGCTTTCGTCAAGAGCAACACTAAATACTTGGCCTTGCTTTAATCCAATTATTTGTTTAGTTGTTACATTTTCAGCTGAATCATTTATGCGCCTCTCCACTGATCTTGAATGAACTGGAATTGCTGTAATTCGAGAGACTATTATCTCCTTATTTGGTGAATCACCAAATAAAATTTCAGCACTTTTTAAAAAAGTTTCTTTGATGTATTCACCATCTGTAAAAGGTTTACCTTTCAAAGCCACACATTGAGCTATTTTGTAACTACATTCAGTAGCTTTATTCTTACTTCCAACTGCTTGGCTCAAAATACCAGTTTGTTTTTTAAAACTGGAAATGGCTTTTTTAATGGTCTCACTTATCTCTTCTGAGGTTTTAAATTTATCTTGGTGTTTAGTTTGAAAGTGTCTTTGTACACTAGATGGGCGGCACACAACACTTTCACAACAGAAAGCACAAATTGCTCGATCTTTTTGCTCTACAAATCCATATTCTTTTGTCCAGTTGTCTTGAAATGGTCGAAGATCAAGTTTCCTTTTTTTGCAGCAATATTTTGAAATTCATATTCTGAAAATATAAATTAATCAGCAAACATCAATACTGAAATTTATATATAAAATATTTTTAAGAAAAACCAAAAGTGTTAAGAATGATATTAATATGCTTTATGAATTGTTTAAGAATGCGCTGATTCGGATCATCTGCATATTTATTTAAATGATTAATGTTGATTAAAAGAAATCAATTTTGAATTTGCGATATTACATGCATGTATACACGTAATTATCAAAATATGCATAATATGAGCGAGTCCGTTTCATGGCAGCTATAAGCCATCGTAATCACATTTTTGTGTACATAAATGAATGTAGTTGCACTGCAATGCCGATCTGCAAATATCGATCGCTTTACTGTGCACATCTTATTTAGAACCGTAGGCCCAACTTACACGGACTTATTAATTTTTGTAGATCCAGAAACTATAATATACAGGGGATTTATTTTTTCAATAGGAACTATGTTATTCAAGTATATCTATTCTAAGCCTAGCGGTATGCGGCCATTACTGGCATTAGATCTATAGATCCGTATATTTGCAGCACATGGCCTGAAAGTTATAGATCTAGGCCTAAAAAATATTCACATTCTATAAATGTTTTCTAGTATGATTTTGCATAACGAATACCTTATCTGCTATTTTTCCAAAAACGTACCTTGTTCTGTTGTGGATAACGATACACGAGCACTTGAAAAGTTCTACCAGCAGTGATTGCATTCAACTCATTCTAGATATACGCACGAACAGTGCAATAGGTTTCAAAACACTACTTGACGTCATAGAAGGTTGTTTGTGCTAGGTGGCGTTAGTATCTAATATTGTGTACGAATTCAATCGGAACTACTGGGCTATTTTTATAGACCGAGTAGCTCCGATTGGTGCAACTTCCGTGTGAATAATAAAAAACATTTTGTGCAACTTGGGAAGGCTCTGCGTGCCATTGGAAATTGCTTGGCGTGCCAAGTGTGGCACGCGTGCCGTAGGTTGCCGACCCCTGATGTAGACTCACAAAAAGTATTTTCAAAATTATTAGTACTAATGGAAAGAGAAGAAGACATGAAGAGTTACGTCATGTACAAACCAACACTATTTCCAACATCAATATTCGAGAATGGAGTTATGAGAAAAACCTCGAGGTCAAGCCTAGCAAAAGCAATCAAACAAAATGTATATCCAAGCAAACTGACATCGTTTTTTTTGCAGCAGCTCTAGTTTTCGAAATATGTTATATTTTCCAATGATTTGGTTCGAGCTATTATTGTGTTTTTGCCTAAGTCCCATGGAAACGTATTCCAAAGCTGAATCTCAAAGTAGATTACCTTATAAAAGCAGTTTCAACAGAAAATTATACTTTCACTATTATCAATTCTTAATTTTATGAAATATGCCGTCAGAATTTCTAAGTAAGTAATATACTTAAATTATTTAAAAGCTTTCTTGAGTTGCCTTAAACTCTGTTTCAACGTGTTTCTAATTCAATAAACAAGATAACCATTTACTCCCATGACGCTTAAGTATTCAGACAGCCATTAGCCAAAATTTATCGCTTTCGTAGCTAATTTCACACAATGAGCAGATGACAGATATTCTTATCTCCAAAGTTTATTGCCATTTCATCCACAATAGGTTTAAACTCCCCTTAGGGATAAACCGCTTTGTTCAAAACTTTTCTGACTATAAGTTCATTTTAAAGCAGAATGTTTATAGTGAAATAAGAAATTTGATGAGGAAGTTTGACATCTTCTACGAGTTCAAACTATTTTGTCCTCCAATAGATCGCTTTCCATGCAATTTTGTGGTACTTGTAATAAAGGCATATCCAGAAAATATCCTACATACAATATTTTAACGTAATGACGTTTTTCTCTTTAGATCAGTTGCCTTATAAAGCTCTAAATTCAATGGCTTCATCGCGTAAATGTTGTTTAAATTACCCATATATTTTCTGCTTATTTGTGGCAGCTATACTTTAAAAAAACAAAGAAAACTTGTTTCAACTGTTGTGAGAGACCCTACTTCGCTTACTTCAACGTCAAAGTTAGAGATCAATATAAACAATGGACTCTCTAAATTGCTGGTAAAGTCTCTGTCGAGCATTTGCGTCAGTTGATTAATGAAAAGAGACGATTTTGCAGTTTGGTGTCCTAATGGGTTGGAGGGAACCTAAAAATCATTAGGACGATTTCTATTTCTGTAAGGTTAACATCAAAGAAATCAATCGAAATAATAGAAAGAAATGGACATAGCCCGACTTAGAATCAGAAAGACGGCCTATCCCACATTCAGATGAAGTTCCCATTCCTGCGTTTGCTACATGAACTTACAGAAAGCTCTGATGTAAGTAATAGTTATGTTGACGAAGCAATGCCTGGCAGCATTGAAAGTGAGCTTGAGGGCGCAGTACCTACACCGCTACGATTTAATCAAGCCGAACTGAATGACCTGCTTAAAGACCTCAATCTTTCAAAAGATACCTCTGCAGCCTCGCTTCCCGGCTGAGTGAAAGAAATCTTCTTCATCCTGGAACTAACATCACGTTTTATCGTCCAAAAGAAAAAGATTTACTGCCTTATTTTTCCAGAGAAAATAATCTGGTTTTCTGCAATGATGTCGGAGGTCTTCCATAAAAAATGGGATTAGAAGAATACAATTATAAACGGCGATTTTTTTCTTGACAGTTCTGTAAGTTTGAAAAGCGTTCTACTCCGTAATGGCAATAAGTATGCTTCTATTTCAATAGGCTATTCTACAAGTATGACAAAAGAATACGATTCCATTAAGCTGATTGCGAAAAAGCTTGTATACCTTGAGCATCAGCGGCAGATATGTGTAGATCTAGAAATGGTAAACTTTCTTCTGGGCCAACAAATCGGTTATACAAAATACAAATTTTCTCTGTATGTGGGACAGCAAAGCAAAAAGTGAACACTGGACCAGGGAAGAGTGGCCTTTGAGGAAAGATATGATTTTGGGCGAAAAAAACATCATTCATTAACCCTTGGTTGACACAAAAAAGATCATTCTCTCTCCATTAAATATAGAACTTGGTCTTATAAAGCAATTTGTCAAGGCATTAAATATAGATGGAACATGCTTTCGGCATTTATGCAGTACATTCCCAGGGATGAGTATGGAAAAAATTAAAGCAGAAATTTTTAAAAGTCCACAGATCGGGCAGCTTATGAAAGATTCGCATTTTGCTAGCCAAATAATCAAGAAGGAATCGGCGGCTTGGACAGCTTTTGTGCTGGTAATTTAAAAATTGCTGGGAAATTACAACGCAAGCAACTACATATAGCTTGTAAGAAACATGCTCAGCAGCTTCAAAGATCTTGGCTACAACGTGAGCATCTAAGTCTACTACCTTCATAGCCATTTTGATCACCTACGAAAAATTTTGGTAATCTGCAGTAAGTGAGCAGCAGGGTGAAAGGTTTCAGCAGTATGTTAGAGTAATGGAGGAGAGTGTCCGGCGTATAAAGTGTTGTTGCTAAAGTCCTGAAAAAGGAAAGCGAAAATATGATGGATAGTAATAAGTTGTGCTAGTAAAATTTCAGTATTAAGATATATACATTTTTTGCTGTTGAGCAAAAAGTGATTGTTATTCTGCTGTTGTTAGAATGGATCTCAGAAACTTTTATAGAAAGACAGATTGTTTGAGCAATATTTAACGTTGTCTCAATTCTAATTTCGACTAAAATAGGATTAGCGAGTAATAACTTATTCTACGCTACGACAATCATGAAATTTGTACATGTGTGCAGTGATGAAAATGTTTATCTTCAATTTCAGACATTATCATAATGTCTGTAGCGCAGTACAACATGAAAATTTCAAAACCCCAAAATTCTGGAACTAATCATCAAACCGACCGACACACAGAAAACATAGCTGTGAACTCGTCTTAAAAGGATACAAATGAGTCAATTAAAGCCTCTGTATCTGAAATATGTGCAAAAACAATTTATTCAGTTATAAAGACAATTTACGTGCTTTGTATGCATGTTCACTCAAATGATGCGGTTATTTTACAAACTAATAGTATTGCAAATAATAATAGCCTCTCTCCCATAATTTGACGAGACCATCCCTGGATGCGTTTTTTCTTTTTGGACTCATTAGCAGGGCCTGTCCCGTCATCACCAAAAACCAAAACTCCATATTTGCAATAATATGAAAAATGTAGTATCACCCTATTACAAATTCCTTCGCACACATCACGCGCGTGGCGCATGCTATCTCTTTGGTACAGGAATCCCATCCGTATCGAAGATGCAGTGTACCACTCAAAGAATTTATAGTAAGCGAGATGCTCATAGAATGGTTTTAAATCGATCTCGCTTAATATTAACTCTTTATTAACTAATACATCTTTGTCAAAAGTCAGTCGTAATAAAAGTCGCTCTTTAATGGTCGGTTTTTTCCAGGGCAGTGTCATAAGGAGTTGCGGTCCACCTTGGCTAATATTATGTGAGGGAGTCACCCCAGAAACTCAATACAACAAAAAATTTTTCGGTATCAATTTTTCTTGCTAATTGCAGCAAAAGCCAGTGGCAGATAAATACGTACCCATATACTGCAGTTTTGAGGTACTCAGAACAAGAACATCCAAAACCTACGAGCCTGTCGCGTGTAATAGAAATTTTTTGATTTTATTTCAACTTTCATTTACTTTTTAAAATTGAGGCGACGTATAATATCGCTCAAATAATTAAGTCTGGTTGCAACTTAATTGGTAGGAATAGATTGGCTTCCGCTAAGATACTTCTCGATCAACACCAGAATAAATATATTCACACACCAATTGAAACTTCAAATTCCTCCGCTCGTCAAACACAGAAAAAAAGCGCTTTAATATATAAATATCAGAGACTAATCAAAATAAAAACCACCAAAATAGTCGCTTGATTCCTGTCACAACAATCATCACAGAACAACGCCTTTTTACTACAATCTACTCTGCCACTTTAAATGCCAATCTCTAATTGTAAATATCTTGCCGCCTTTTATATATGGAGACGAGCTTCCAGAAAATGCTAGAACATCACATGACACAAAAAAAACACCGTAAATAAATTACTTAATCTGCAATAAAAAAAAGAAAAAACAATCTTTGAAAAGAACCAAGGTTTATTAGAATACTTTGAAACGTAGTCATGCAATCAATCATTGTGACGTAAGAAGAGGCGTGTGAGCTACAAATCTAAATGCGAAAGAAAAAAGATCTTTTCCGAAAACAGCCCGAGATATAAAAGCAAGTTTGGGCTTACAAATTCAGATTTACAATTAAAATAATCACCGCAGAACAAAACGACAAATTACATAAACTATATATAAAAACTATTCCTGCAACGCAAATTTATTTATTCGTAACAGAGCCCAAAGCAAATATCTGAAAAAGCAATTTTATCAAGAGAGTTTATAATGTGATTATGCTTAATTTTGCCGATGAGTCTTCAGATGTATTGTTGTTGTGATTGTCAACCAACCCCTTTCTCGAAATGGAGAATGTTGAGAGATCACGAAACTCTAGAATACGGGAAACGCCACACGGCCTAGTGCAGAGATGATAAATAGAGAAATGTCGCAAAAAGTCGTGAGGCCTTAAGTGTCCGGTTACAGGACAAGACAGTATGACATGATAAATATTCTGAGTAGGGATGGGCATTTTAGAATAATGTGCTATTCTAACATGGTTAAACCAAATTAAGAATAGCGAATCCTTTTTCCTGCAATTAGCGCAGTCAACATGAACGCATTTATTTATTACAAGTTTACTACTACAAAAGCACAATTAAAGAACGAGTTTATTGCAGTGCAATACGTGTAAGTTTCAAGATGTTTTACCTGTGGGGAGAGATCTCAATCTAATGTACGCATTTGATCAATAAGCATGTCTGTGTGTGTGAGTCATTTTTTTCAATTTTTGCATGGAATTCATAGGTTTGCAAAAAGAAAATATGTAACTAAGCGACATGATAAAGCTTGTAAGCACGATACATACCGAATCCTATAATCTGGTTTAAATTAGCCTTTTTGATTTGGATAGTATAGGATTTGAATCTTTAGAATTAGATATTCTGAATTGTCCATCCCTAATTCTGAGTCAGATTACCGCTGGTGCTAGATTCTTTATTCTTCAAAATTTGGAAGAGATAAGAACTCAATAAAAGTCTGCATATGTTGCAAAGAAGGGAAGAGAAGACACAGCAAGCGTGACCAGGAATCCAAAGTTCTTTAGTCGAGACTGGGTGTACTTGAGTGACAAACAATTTTAATGATAGAGTACGTCTTCAATCCAAAAAAGAGATGTATGTATACGAGAGGAAACAGGGGAGAAGCTACTAGATGCTGTAAGTAACTGAAGTCGCTTACCTAGTCCGGTCATCTGATCGGATTAGTGATAAAGGCAACTATAGGCTAATCAATGCCCAACTAATCAATCAATGACAACTAATCAATGCCCAACTAATCAACTTTCATTAAGTAAAATCATCAAACTTGGTGCTGATTTACACATATACATCACTTTTCTTTTCGGCTACTTGCAGAGTCTGCAATACACATTACGACTTGAAGTGGGATGATTAGGGCCAAAGTTGTCAAAGGATGATACTTAATGCTTTTGTATTTACACTGTTATGAGCCGATGTAGTAAAGCACGATTTACACTGAAACCCTTAAACGTTGTTGTTTGCGCTAAGGTTTTGTGTCCAAAGTCTCAAGCCGTAGAGTTAAAGATATTTTCGACTTTATAAAGCTGGATGCTTTTTTGTCGTAGTTGCGCAATCTCCGCTTATTTGTACTTTATTGCATCAATCAAGTTCAATTTCCATAATTTTCTTGAAACTGCTGTAATCTATGAATAAATTAGTTTCAATACCCTAATTAAAGCAATTTCCTGTCGGTAAAGCTGCTTGTTAGGCTGGGTTGGTTTAGCTTTCGGCCAGCGTAATTTTGCGGTTGACCAGTTGGCCTGCATGTAACCAAACTAGTAAACAACAGTTCATATCAAAAGATTTATAAATGTAATATATAAAGTGCAATTCTGTCTGTACTTCAGTACGTACGTACTAGGGTGATGCAAAAAGGGGGGTTTTAAAATTTTAATGGGGCACCCTCTAATCTGATACTGTTTGCCTCAAAAACACTACATACAAAATTTGAGGTCAATCAATTGATATTTAGAGGTTGCTACCAGCCTTTAAAAATTCTAACATTAAAGTAAATTTTCATTTTTTTGCTACATTTTGGAGACTAATTTCCACACCACCTATTGAGGTATAGTCATGGGCGCGTTGCTTTTTTTTAAGTGGAAACTCCCCAGTAAGCCTATCATAACCACTAGCATGTATCATCATGACGATTTATTTCAGTGACATAATTGTTTTCTTGTTTTTGTCCGATAGAGAATATCTGAACTTCTTCACTATTTGCAAAAGGTACTGCTTTTGTTGCTCATCATTTGTGAGGATCTTGTTATATTCTTCCATTAGCTTCACTCCTCTTTCTGCTAAATCATTTGTTACTTTCATATTCATTACAGTTTCACGTGCTTTCAAATATTCATCATTAGAGTCCCAATTTTCTGCGTTTGATTCAAGGAAACTGCACGGGAGGCCAAGGATTTCAAAAAAGACTAGTGTGTGAAGTCACAAAATCATTAAGCTGCTTCTGTTCAATTACTGCATGGTCAATAGTGGTTCGTTTGATATTATTCTGCTCAGCAGGGTTCTCCAGAGCTTCCCTCATTTTGTTCTTCATCTCAATGGAGATCTCTTCATCAAAGAAAGCAAGTGCTATAAGCTCTTCAGAAAGATACCAGAGATGGTTTGAGAACTTTTTGAGTGCAATTGTTGCAATTTTTTCTTCGCTTTCTTTGTATTTGACTAAAGTCTTTAATAGTTGCAAGTCAAGCCGAGGAGCATAACGAGGAACAGGTGCTGTATACCAGGACCTAATATAAACTTCAACTGCAAAGCAACAGATGTCTCTCAGACCTTTCTCTTCCGACTTTGTCAAAGTGAACTGCTGTTTGAACACCCAGATCTTCATAGAATATATTATCTTTGCCATCCATCGGGCTCTATGACAGGCTCCTGGTTTTTTGAAGCGTATTCCTGAAGATGGGATTCCTCCAACAAATATTATACTCAGTTCAAGCAATTCCTTGTAATCATCGCGGGGTTGGTGCTCTTTCAGCTGGTTATTGGCAAATGTTATTGTATCATCTTTTATTTTGGCAATTTTGGTGGCTATGGTTTGGTCATTCTCAGCTGTCTGGAAGGATTCTTTATTCAGTTTTTCCCAATTTACTTTAAAACGTTTAAATATTTGTATATTTGGTCCAGATGAAGCTGGTAATGAGGTGGACACAACTGATTCTAAAACTATCTCCAAAATATGATGACGACAGGCAAGCCAAAGCATATCTTTGTCCATTTTGTGCTCAAGTGAAACACAAGCTCCATTTTTACGGCCAGTGTTCGAAGCTGTTGTGTCAAAACACATGCATTTTACCTGATTTAATAGACCACAGTCAAGAACAAGTTTAAACACAGCAGCTGAAGTGTTTTCTCCAGTGCCACTGCTGAGTTTTGGTACACCAAGGAGCTGATCAACTCCATTTCCTGAAACTAAAACTGGAAGCCTGTCAACAACTTCTTCTCCCGAAATATCTTCCAATAGTTTGCCATCCCAGTGGATAGTTAAGGGAACATCATTTTTTAATTCAGCTTTTAGAGCTTCTGAAATATCTTTGCGAAATTTTTGCCTTGCACGCCTGATGCTTGAATAACTGACATTAAATTCATCCGGATCATGACCTAAATTTTTCACAGTGGGAATCATAATCAATGAAGCACTTCTATCACTGACTTTAGCAACATCAAGAGAAGCTAGTAGCCTGTCATCCATTAATTTGACTTTTTTTCTTGCTGAAGAGATTCTAGATGTTGATGGTTTGCTAGGATCAATTGTGTACTCTTCGTCTTCATCCTGGCTGGAGTTTTCTGCAGAAGTGATTGATGATGAGCCACTATCAGCAAGTTCAACTGTATTTTCAAAATCACTCATTTGTCTTTTTCTTTTAATCTCAAGTTTCTTTTCACTTTCACTTGCTGCTTTTTGAAGTTGTGAATATTTTTTATCCACACCAGCCATTTTTCCTTCACGCTTAGGCTGCCTTTGCAACATCAAAAACTTTTTATCTTCTTCATTGTCCATTAAGTTCAGAGCATCAGCATGGGCAATATCAAATAATTTATCCAAGTCATGATCCCATTTCTTTTGTTTATTTAGCAAATTTTGACTTTGTTTTTTCTTATTTTCTTTATTTTTCTTTAATTTCAACCATTCATTGTAAATAGAATTCAATTTCTCAATTACATGTTTTTTCAGTTTTGTTGGAATTCGCGCTTGTTCCCAGACTTGCATCACATCTTTAGCAGTTGATGTTAGAGCTTCTCTAACAGTTTGCTTACAATTTGTTTTATAATTCATGAATAATGACATTGCTTCTCTTTTAGATGGAAGAACAGAAGTTTTTAATGCTTCTATGGGCTGACCAACTGGCCATATATCTGTAATGCTTCTGGTTGGATGGCGAGACGCCATTGCTTACTGTGTATTAAAATGAAGATTGCTTACTGTTTATTAGAACAAAGAGAAGCACAACCTCCTTCTGTGACAGCTGTGAGGGTACTGAAGCTATGACGCTCTGTCTTACAATTGGCTCAAGTTATTGTGGGGCTTATAGCAGGGGGTTGAGGTGGGGACAAGTTTGGGAGAGCAGTTCTTCTACTGTATAAACAGAGTGAGACTAGCTTTTAACTCAATGATAGTGTGAAAATTATGCAGCAGTGATGAAATTGCTATTTTACAGTATCTGATTAGTAAATATAACTAGGTTATGTAACTTATATTTAATAATCTGAAAAATAAAAAAAAGAACAAAATTACAAACTTTGACCTGTGGTAGCATACTCTAAATATTATTAGAATTGAAAAAAACATTACACAGGGTGTTTTTATACCAAAATGAACAAAATTAAGGGGTGCCCCACAAATTTTGAAATGGTCACCATTTTTGCATCACCCTAGTACGTACATACGTGCGTTTTTACTCCTACCAAACAATTGGACATCCAAACATCAAACTTGGCATGATTGGTCACGACCTCAAGGCGGGTTGCATAAGAAAATTATGACGTCCTACTTAAAGATAGCTTTTCTTTAAATTTGCATTTCTTGTCACAGGACAACCATTTTTTGCCCAAACGAAAGCCAGCAGCAGACCTACCAACTTACCAGAAATTTCATTTTTGGGAGTATAAAATGACGCCACAGTTAAGGCTTTGTTGCACAATTTGTGCTCCGCATTTGCTCAAAAACTACTGATTGTAGAAACGCAATGAAAAGCTCTTCTGGGAAAGATTGACAAGGAGCTTTCGATTAAACAAACTACAACTAAAACTCATTTGAATATGCAGCGAGCACTTTTTTGTAGAGCATTTTAAGCCTTCTAATCATGCTTCTTCATTTTTCCTCTTGCGCGCTAAAAACTTGCTCCATCATGTTACATTGTCATAATGCTGTCTGGTACAATTAACAAAGTATTTTGCCATCAGAGATGAGCATTTGATAATTTTTTTCAAAAATTGCAACATTTATACAAAGTCAGTTTATTAAAAACTGATTTGTGATTTCTTTTCTGAATCCAATTTTAAACTGTTTTAACAAATTACAGGTTATTTCAAGACAGTTTCAAAAACGCTTGATATTTACCTTTAATGTATGCTTTTATGCTGAACAAATTGAAATTTTACACCTGTACCGTTAGTTTTTGCCTTTCCAAAAAGTAGTAAGCTGGGTAAAAACAGGTATGTTTAAAACAAAAAGGGTATCAACAGGTACTAACAATTTTCCTTGTAAACAAAGTCAAAGATAATAAAATGCAAAGTTTGAGAAAAGATCAAAATTAAACGATAATAGCATCAATTTGTAAAACTGGTTAAAAGGGAATGTTTTTATCTGAAAATATCTTAATAGGCGCCTACTGAAATAGGTTATATGACTTTGGGTGAGGGCATGGCATCTTTTCACGCCATGGTTGAATTGAAGCAAACAGCACAGCCAATAAATTCTAGATAACAAATACGAAAGGGTGCCCACCAAATCGTCAAATATGCCTATCACTAAACATCTTATTTCTTTAATTTGTCAAAACGACAATAATTTAGGCGCCGCCATTATTATTGACTATGTTTCACCTTCATTGACTGTGTTTCATCCTCTCCCTCTTACACTTTTTAAAAAGTATGAACGATAGTTTATGATGTTTTTCTTTCTTTGCGAGTATCATCAGTATTGATTAATAGACTAAGATAATCACCATTAAGTGTACGGGAATTATGCTTGCATTTACTAAAACTTTCGGTTGCTGTTGTCTCAAATGTTTATTTTGTGAAGCCAGAACAGCTGCCTTAACTGATACGTTTAAAATCGGCACAGGTGATGACATGCCCTAACAGAGTAAAATCGCTCCATACTTAGAAAACCATTTTTTCTATTTTGGTTGATAACAATTACTATATAGAACTTCCGGGTCAAATTTAAACATTTGGCAAACAGTGGGGACTATTTCAACTTCTCTGGGCACGTCTAAGAAAGGAAAAAAGAACTTGCAACATAATGCTAAGGAGAAATCAAATAATACATTACTGCGTGAAATCGCTCCAAACGAAAAATATTTTTTCTATTTGCTTAAAAATAGCTTAATATTGAAAATGTGTTTCCTACTTCCAAGCTAAGGAAACGCAAGGCCCCCTTGGCTTCTCGTAAGCATTAAAGAAAGCACTTTGACCTAGGGCGTAGCCTTAACTATGTAATCAGAAATTTTATTAGGGAAAGGTGCCCACCAAATCGTGAAAATCTTACTTGTAGAAAAAACATAAATTTTTCCTTACTGTTCACACAAGATACCGATGAGTAAAACTGGCTAAGCCGGCTGAATCAATAACACCTATCCAAACGTTACTGATAGGGGCTCTGCGAACGACGCCAGCAAAACGAGCGGGTGCATAATAGATTTCTTAAAATTCCCTAATTGCGTTCAATTTACAGTAATTTTTGGTTTTAGGCCAATTTTTGGGCGGCCAAATCAAAGTGGGCTCCCAATTGGAGAACTTGGAGGGAAGGCTGCTACAAGACTTATTCTGGGCGTAATTGCATTAAATATACGCTCCTTTTAATGATAAATTTTTTCCACTAAATAAATGGAATCAACGAGTTGTATCATTTATATTAACACAAATTTGTCTTTACTTTTTAATTGTCAAAAGAACTTGTATTTAAGTAATATTGGCTTAAATGCTTCCTAGATCTTAGTAGACTGCTTGTTTATTCATAGTACCGGTAGCAATTTTTGCTTGTTTTTGATTGGCAAATAAGTATAGCATCACGTTTGGAAGTTTACGTTGCACGAGAATGAGCGAAATAAACTTAGTACGCTCTGTATTATTCACTGTGTTCCAGTTGATCAACATGGTAGAGACTGATTCTCGGCTTTATAGCTTTGAGTTTGAAGACTTACAACTTGCAAGATGAGTGTAGAAGAAGCATTTGAGGGCGTTTTACTGAAATGACAATTCTTTACGTAAACTGACAATTCTTTACAATCGTCTCTTTTGAGTTTGGGTACTGCCCAAACGTCTCTGCTGTGGAAACTTGTAATAACATATTACAAAGGCTGTATTTAGTGGAAGGAAAAGGTGTGAAAAGATTTACCTTACGTTAAATTGAACACCATAAACAAAATTACGGTGCGTGACTACTACTTTAAGTCACACTATTTTTATGAGCTACTTCCAAAATTTAATTTTTCCTTTACTTCCATCAAAAATGCTTGAATAAGTTTTTGAATAATTTAAGGTGGTTTTCTGCCTGTTTGAGCTTCAAAAAAAGAATACACCACTTTTTAAGCTGATTCAGCGTTGACTATTTCGCGAAACGCGCTACAAAGTAAGCTAAACACGTAAAGTATTTCAACACTTACAAAGAGCTCTTTTTGCTGGGACGAATAGTGTTATCACACATGGTAAGGTGACCTATAATATGATTATATTGATGCTTAGTGATGGACAAAATCAAGAATGCATTACCTTTTATCTATTGTTGCAGAATGGAGGCAATATAACAGACTTTCATTTCACTCACAGAAATCTGTGAGATTAATTGAGTGTAACTATGTTGGTTTAGAAGTAAAGACCTTCTTGTTTATGGGAATTATGCTCAACTTTATGTTTTTTTAGCAAAACTAATGTTCAAATTAAAGTATTTTTCTTCTTGACAAATGCAAAAGTATAAAGCTTTTTGTTAGGCGATCATTTTTCTGAAGGCAAAACCGTCTCAACTTGCTTTTCAATTGAGATTTTATTCTGTCCATGTGAAGGCGGTGACCTTATGTTTTTAATGGAATCTAACAAGTATGTGCTCGGCCATACAACTTATTACTCATGGCGACAGGTTTTGCAGTTTTGAACTAAGTAAATGCCAGTTGTAAAGCTATATTTTGGAAAGGTGCTTTACACAATATTTAATGCTTGGTTGCATTGCTGGTAGTTAAAAATGTGCTTTGCCAGCAGTGCTCGTAACTCCAAAGCTAGTTTGAACACATAAGTAATTTAGCACCAACTGATGAAGTGTTTTCTCACAAGCGAAGTATAAAAATTTGCAACTAACACAACTTGTTTAACGACTTGCATTTTTGTAGAAATGGTCAAACAGAATTCGGATTTCTCCCTAAGTGTTAGCGCTACTTCGCTATGGGTAGATCGATCCCTTGATTATGTGCAAGTTAGTGTTTTCCGGTTACCAGATACTGTTCTTGGCGTGGTTAGCGATTACGCAATTTCTTTGCTAGTGGCTATCCAGTATTCGTGTAGAACAGGGGTGGCCAAGCTTTTTATGCAAAGCGCCAACTCTTCTACCAACCCGTGTCGGATGCGCCATAAATGTAGGGCAGGGGTGGCCAACCTTTTCAGTCCATGCGCCAAAATTTTTCGCCACACAAGCATTCATTTGAAGATGCGCCACACAAACATATTTATACTTTGAAGTCAAAACAAGGCCATATTCAGCGGTGATCTCCAAAAAAAAAAAAAAAAAAGGTCATCCCCTGTTTCGCTGCACCTTTTCCAAAACGTGAGGCCAACCAAGAGCGAAATTTTTTTTTTTTTTTTTCTTGGAGATGTTATTGGAGTGACAAATTTTTCGGCCAGATGAAAGGACACTTACCCAAATTGCCCGAAAAATCTTAAACCTGGAATGCGCCACCTCTAAACATGCAATGCGCCAAATTTGGCGCAATGCGCCACGGTTGGCCACCCCTGGTGTAGAACCTGTGATAATTTAGTGTAGTGGAGTATTCTTGGTATAGTTAGGAACAGTAGTTGGTAGCGTACTATGTTCGGTACATTTGGTAGTGTGCTCTGTAGTGCTGGGCCTGGCTTACCTAGGCCTAGCATCATTATCTATTTGTTTTCCCCTTGCAGCTACAGGTTCAAGGTGTTTTAGTGGTTAGGTTTGCTTGCGTTGTTTGCAGTTTACAGTAGTTAATCGTGTTGATACCGGTCTTCGCGGTTACCGGTGACTGTCTACGTGTATTTATTGTTGCTGTGGAAACCCAGCCTGCATCACTCAAATTAATAGTAGTGTATTGATTCACGTGGTGCATGCAGCTGTGTGCTGTTGGAGCATTGTAGCTGGTTCACTGTAGTGCAATATATTCTTTGATAATCATATTCGTCTGCTGCTGAGCTGATACCGTGCCCATATCCCAAGCTGCTTCACCCCCTGTAGCTCTTTCTCAAATAGGATAGTAGGAATAGTCGATTAGCTCACCGCCCATAGCTAATATACCACTAAGAGTGCATAGTTCTACCCAGTGTTCTTTATGCAGAAATAATACTAAAAAACAAAAATTGAAAGAAATTGTGGAATCCCAGACGAATTTACCACAATTTCTGAAAAATCGAGAAAATATTGGTTTGCAGAAAAATCAATAAATTATGTGGCTCTGGTAATTTTGACGTTTTCTCTGCATTCTACAGTAGTGTTTCTCAAGCAGCTTAGAGTTTTGCATTTTTCACTCTGAATCTCACTAAACCGTGATGCCCAAAGCCTTGAGAGTTTCTCCGCGATATCTCTACCATTCAGTGCTTTTTTCTGGAGCTTCACCTTACTGTGCTGTGATGAAAGGAAGCTAATATAGTCCTGAGGGCTCACTATATATCTGGGTTGTCACTTACGATAATCAAAAATTGTAATTTAATAGTAAGATTAAGCATTGGCGAGGAAGAGCTAAAGTTAGCCCGCCATTAAGTAATCAAAAAACAAAGGACTTTTGAAAGTATTAAAGTTCTGTTTTTGGGTACTAAGTCCAAAAATAAAATATTTTAACTTTGCCTTTGAAGAGCGGCGTTTAAGCAAGCAGAAGTGCATCGAATCATGCTGTATAAATTTACTTTTGCAAAAATTATTGAGCCATAATTAAAAATATGTGTTGGCGCTCGCTATAAAACCGTTGCAGTGAAAAACTCTCTAAAAATTTTATGAAATTTAATTTTCTCTAAATGTATACTGTTGCTGTAACGCCATGATTGTTAGCTGCGGCGTGTGGGGTGTAAAAATGCAGTCTAAATTATAAAATGTTTTGAGATTATTAACTTTAGCGGTTCTATATTTTTCTCTCACTAGCTGTACAACCAATGGCATGAATATTCTTGAAAAAATTTGCTTTGTACCTGCCACTTCTTTTGTTACTGAGCCATTTTGAGACATTTTTGGAACTGTGAAATCGTGAAATGAAGTCATTGACACACGGAGCTTCCAAAAAGTTTAAATTTTTTTGAAAAGAGGTAAAATACTGTAGCTGTAACTAATTAATGGTCGTATGCAGCAGTAATTTCACAATGGTTTAAATGCAATTCAATCATATGATGTTTTTCATTCCGCGGAATAACGTTATTTACATATTTGTTATTTTTTTTGTTTGCCATATTTATCCTCCATTCATAAGAAAGCCAATTGTATTGCTATGTTTTGGACGGTATGTCCGTAGTGGGAGTTGCTATTTTTGAGCAGTCTGGGCCACTGTCTTCCACATAAAGATGGGGCGTCCCATTAAGTGCCTTGCCCAAGGACATAACAAGCGAACTTGCTGGCTTGTTCTCCACAACATCCCCTAAATGCCGAGCGCCAAGCAGGGAAGCTATAGATAATATTTTTTAAAGTTTTTGGTATGGCTCGACAAGGGGAATAAACCTCATTCATGGAGACAAAGAGTAAAAAAAATCGTCAAGGGACGTGCCGTTGTAATGAGTTTTAGCTTAAACGTAATAACTGGTTGAGTTAGCCTGCTACATGTTATTTTTGTCGTTTATTTATATGCTCCTGTCACAGGAAAATCTTAGTGCTTATGCAAAGAACATTTTGTGCTTAGACTTGCTCTAAAGTAACTAATACCCCTGAACACACCAGCACATTGTTATCACAAACATTTAACAAGCATGGAAATTTGCCGTAAAATGACTTTACCCTGGACACCGCAACCTTGCCTTGTGCAATGAAGCAAGTTGCAATCACACCTCAATAAAATAAATGAAAACAGATCTAATCAACGTGATTTCAATGTATCTGAATATGCTAAAGAGAGAGAGAGAGAGAATTTATTTGATTTGCTTTGCGCACCGACACAATAATCAGATTAATAATACACACAAAAAAAATCACTAGTAGCAAAAGCATAATAAACTCCATAATAAGGGGTTGCTTGATTGCAATACTTTTTATCAATCAATAATACACACAAAAAAAATCACTAGTAGCAAAAGCATAATAAACTCCATAATAAGGGGTTGCTTGATTGCAATACTTTTTATCAATCAATCTTCATCGAAAATGCTGTTAGAATTTTGTGATTAGCTATCGCTTGAAAACAGTTAATCTCAAATTTGTACGTGTAAATTTCCCACACAAATATTATATTTCTAGCTCCAAGGGGTTACAATCGATAGAGAGCGTCTTATAAGCGAGAAACAAAACAACGAAGCGAGTGCTGAAGGCGCGAGGCTTTCGAAGGGAGCAATACTCTTGAGAGATATTTTCAAATTTACAAACCCATCCCTGGACGCGTTTCGTTCTTTTAAACTCATCAACAGGGCTTGCCAAGGTTCAAGAGATCCCCCAAATAGCATTAACATTGACTTTTATAAAACAAACTAACACAAAGCACAAAACTTACGTGCGGTTTACTTTTGAACGAGGTTCGTTTTAATGTACTGCTAGCCGCTCAACTATGGACTAAAACTGATATCCTTATGTAAAGCTGATCACACAAGCAGTGATTAGGCATAAAAAAGTCTTGCAAAGGTAACAAACTAAATGCAGTGCTTTAAGGCATGGCTGGCAGTACGTGGTGCATGGCAGCGAAACTCGGCGCGCGAGAAGGTCAGTTCCAACGATGAGGGTTTGAATCCCACAGACGCTCAAGAATACAATGCACACGTAACGTTAAAAGGGCGCTTAACTGATTTTGGCGGGTCCCAAATGGCTACACCGCGGCTTATATAATGCACGGCCGCCAAGAGGTCAACCACTTCGCCTATTCCACTCCGAGCATAGCTACCGATTCCGACAACTAGCACACCACACGGGTAATGACTAGTGTGTTACATAGCGCGACCCGATAGGCGACGTAACTAGCACCAGATACCACTCAACAATCACACGCGGAGATTTCCCCACACAGTTCTTCGGCAGGGTTTGCGCGATCACAGTGCTCGAGCTACTAACAGAGACCTAGGCTGAGCCACAGGTGATCATTCCTAAAATAATTTCTACTCAACAGATATTTGTGACCCTTGAGCAATTCAATTACAATAAACTTATTTTGGTAATTACAGAGCGAGCTTGTTAAAACCTGCGGTCATTTTTTTTAAGTTGCGTAGCCTAACTGGTTGATTCTTCTAATAATTTTTGTAAACTACCTCACGTGATACCCTTTGACTTTTATTAAAATACAAGTATGAAATATAGACTGCATTCTGGTAAGTTGATCTTGGGCGCTTCTGGTTTGGAACACAAATTAAAATTATGTTATTTGATTATTGGCCTTCCTCCATCAATCACAGTAAGTGCGATGGTTCTCGTGAATATTTTGCTATTGCCTGAGTTTCAGGAAAAACAGCCCGCACTCATACAACAATTATCTTTGCGCAATCCACAAAACAGGCAGTAAAGGTTTGTTTGAGTAGTTATTGAAGTTGGACCAAGTCAAAATAATCGATACTGAGATTATCTCGGTAGCAAGTAGGAAGCATTGCCAAAATTTAAGATGTAACTGGGATATACATGACATTAGTTGTTGGCATAATTCCGGTTGATAGTGATTTCATTATTACGCAAAATACAGAGGTTTTGATGACATGTCTTTCAAACAAGATTTCTAATCATTTTCAACGAACCTTATCGTGTGTTTGTTTGATCGTTTGTTTTAACCAAGTACGACTGATTGCTCGCAACTTGGCCATGTTATTTGTTTGTCTAAATTTTTCGGTATGGTAATTGTCAACGGAAAGTTTAATTTCTGTCGTCTATTAATATCATGAAAGTAGTATAAGATGGCCCATTTGGTGCAGTTTTAGGAGGAGCAGCTAGGAGGAGCGATGACGTCACGAGTGGGGGAATTTTTAAAGTGGGGAAATTTTCCAAGTTGAAGAATTTTTGAACTGTAACCCTAACCCTAAACCCTAACCTTAACTCTAACCCTAGCCCTAGCTCTAACCCTAACCCTATCCCTATCCCTAGCCCTAGCCCTAGCCCTAGCCCTAACCTTAACCCTAACCCTATCCCTAGCCTTAACTCTAACCCTAATCCTAATCCTAGTCTTATGTAAGGGAGTTAGTCTTAGGTCTATTACTTTTTGTGAGGAAGATAACTCTAAATATGAGGGTGTTAACTCTAAGTCTATTAATGTTATGTAAGAGAGCTAACTGTAGTTTTAAGGGAGCTAACCCTAGATCTGAGGGTCCTAACTCAAGGTCTATGTGAGCTAATAATAGCTCTAAGGAAGCCAACCCTAGGTCTGAGGGCGCTAACTTTAGGTTTATTTTTTGTAAGAGAACTAACCCTACGTCTGAGGGTGCTAACTCTAGGTCTATGTGAGCTAACCATAGTTCTAAAGAAGCTAACCCTAGATTTTATTTGAAGGAGGTCCGAGGGAGCTAACCCTAGATTTTATTTGAAGGAGGTCGGAGATAACTAACCCTAGGTTTATTAATTTTATGTGAGGGAGATCTGAGGGACCAATCTGAGGAAGCTAGTTCCAACACAGTGTCATTTCAAAAAGTTTGATGCAAAACTTATGACTTGTTATTACATAAAGGTTTTTTGATTCTATATTTTAATGACGTGTTTAACTAGACCGTGGGAATGTAGTTGCATACATTATTGTGCAATCCATGACATATTGTATTTTTAGCCATGATGCGATTTTTGCTTTTGTGTAGACAGGTACGGACTTGTCCATCGAAAGTTTTTAGAGTATAATGTATAAAGATTACGTTCTATTTAGCTGTTTATTATGATTCAATCTTTGATTTTGTGTAGACTGGTCCGGACTTGTCCATCGAAAGTTTTTAGATTACGTTTTATTCAGTTGTTGGTTAGGAATCTTTGCTTCAGACTTGCCCCAGCTTTTTCTCTGCACTTACATGATGAAAAGTTCTAAGGAAGCTTACCATAGATCTAGAGGACTTTTATTTGAAGGAGGTCGGGGAAGGTAACCCTAGACATTAATTTTATGTGGGGGAGGTCGGAAGGAGCTAACTTTAGACACTAATTTTATGTGGGGGAGGTCGAAGGGAGCTAACTCTAGATCTGAGGGAGTTAACACTAAGCTGAAAGAGTACACGCTAACACGGTGGGGATGGTATTTCAAAGAGTTTGGTGCAAAACTTATGAGTTGTTATTACACAACGTTTTTTTTTTTGATTCTGTATTTCAATGACGTATTTTTTCACTAGACCGTGGTAATGTTGCATGCCTATTGCACAACCCATGATGTATTTAACCCATGATGCGATTTTTGCTTTTGTGTAGACAGGTCCAGACTTGTCTGTCGAAAATTTTAGGGTATAATGTAGAAAGATTATGTTTTATTCAGTTGTTGGTTAGGAATCTTTGTCTCTGACTTGTCCAGACTTGCCCAAGCTTTTTCTCTGTGCTGTGCTTACATGATGAAAAGTTCTAAGAAACCTAATTTTACTTGAAGGAGGTCGGAGATAGCTAACCCTAGGTTTATTAGTTTTATGTTAGGGAGGTCTGAGGGACCAATCTGAGGAGGCTAGTTCTAACACGGTATCATTTCAAAAAGTTTGATGTCATTCTTATGACTTGTTATTACATATTGTTTTTTTGATTCTATATTTCAATGACGTAAGTGTTTAACTAGACCGTGGGAATGTAGTTGCATGCCTATTGCACAACCCATGACGTATTCTATTTTTAACCATGATGCGATCAGTGCTTTTGCGTAGATAGGTTCAGACTTGTCTGTCGAAAATTTTAGGGTATAATATATAAAAATTACGTTCCATTCAGCTGTTGGTTAGAATGTATTGTCTCCGTCTTGAATTATCCAATATGAGATAATATAATATTGCGCAATGGTTTCATAATTCTGGTACAATTGTTTGCTATGATGTGACGCAATGACGTTAAAGCAAAGCGATAGGAAAAAGTTAGCAAAATGTAACGTCGCTCTTAGGATTATCCAAAGCATACGGTTTTGAGGCGACTACTAGCTGTTTTTAACATTTTACGGTTAAGATCGTTCAAAGTCTGTTGCATATTTGTTTCCAATAATGTTCACACGCTTTTTTGATAAAAGATTTATTAATGTAGCTAGCTATTCATGCGGTTTCTGCATTACGTAACTACAATGCCAACGTTTCAAGCAAACTAGGTTGTTCAATTCAGGAAGTTTATTTAGCAATCGAAACTAAAAATTTGTATAAACGCGGAAAATGTAATTTTGTCACCTGAGAACGAGACGGCAAAAAGACTGTGAGGTCATCAAAATCAACTGCCGGGCCTATCAACAAAATATACAACTTTATCAATAACAAACAAGAAAACACGGTAAAAGATACAATTTTTAAATAGAAATACATTTTTTTTATCATTTACGTTCAAACATCGTCTTATTATGAGTTGATCTGCTCCGTGCTTAAACGCGACTTCAGACCAAGAAACAACTTCGAAGTCAAAAGTTTTATTTAAACAGTCTCGATTCTATATGACAGTGCCTTTACTCAAAGACTCTTGTAAGCATGTTGTTGTATAGACTTATCATGCAGGACCTCGTGTGATCAAGCCGTAGACTTGTTATTCAAGGTTAAAAATCTTAGGTATCGGTTAAGAGTCAAATTCAATCTACTAAGAAAGATACATTATTGACCAACATGTCACAAATTAAAGCAAAATTATTCTTCTAGACTAGTATAATTTAACCGTTTTATAGTAAAGATTTTGTAGGTTAGCACACAACCGACCAGTACAATTTGTTCTATTTTAAACAAAACCGTGGAGATTTAAGTTTACCTTTTGCCAGGGAGACTTTCCTTAAAATAATTCACAAAGCATTGAATTTGCAATAAGTTTTATACGGTATTACAAAAATATGATTATTGAATGTTTAAATTTTACTCATTTTTTGTGGCACATTACAAATAATCTAATAAACATTCAAGACACAGATTTCTTATCACATCATTCCGACACTTCTTTTCATTTTTGCACTTTTTACGTTTAATTTCGTCCACCAGCATAGTTCGTCCACTTGTTGAACGTCTTCTTCTCTCGAACACTGTTCTTAATACACGTCTTGAAATGTGTATAAGCCATCTTCTTTTTGCAATATCGGTTTCACAAAATTTAGACCTTTCTACATTTTTCAACTTTACTCGCTCAACTGCTAAATTGGCGACCTCAGAGAAATTCTTATAGTCTTTGGTCATCGTCAGATACAAAACTTTATTGTCGTTCTTGCAGAGACGAAACGTCCCAAATTACCATGCTTAAAACGTCATCACGCAACCGATAACCATGTGATAGATAACTAAACGGGAATAGATCGTTTGGTTGAATTACAAAGATTGGCATCATAAGGGAGTAGTTTTTTAAAGGATAAACCGTTTGAAACCGAAACGTCATGAATGTGTAAGACACACGTGACCGTTAAACACGCAGTAGCTCGTGTTATCACCAATTTGAACTTGTTATCTAAAGAGAACGATGCACATAGTGAGCCAGCGAGGGAAATACAACACAAACTGATGCTCTCACGGTCGTATATACACAAAATAGTTGCCTTTGATTACTAAGGGGACCTAAAGGAATGGTTTGAAGAAAAGTATATGTAGATTTGACCTCTTTTTCAATTAAAATAGTTTTAAAGACTTGAAATGTCTTTTTTAAATATAGATTGTTACAATTAATGCTATAATTTAACTTTAACACAATATAACCTATTAATTCTAAACGTTTTAATGCTTGAGCTGACAAATCAAACATTATTTTCAATCTCATAAAACTTCAAATTTTTACATCAGAGCCGACATAACTGAAAAAGAATCTCTCTTTACCACCAAATTTTTCTCTTTATACAGCGATTATGCAACTTATTCCTTCGGGGCACTTTTAGTAAAACCTTAACAATTTGAGCTTATTCGACTTCCATATCATGTATTTTGCAGTTATTAGTGCTGCTCCAAACATCACAATCTAACCGCAGATTTGAAAACTTTATCGCTTGTTTCAACCAATATCTTCGTATTTCTGCAGCAAGTTTTTTTCCCCAACCACACTATCTTGCTTAATCTCATTTCCACAATTATCTGGAATGATTGATTCCGAATACTATCCGTTTTTTTTAATTTTTACTTATCTTTTTTTAAATTTTTGAAATCGTTTTGTAGTTCTGTACATTAATACACAAACATAACATCTTGTAAAAATTCATTAGATTCAGATTGTTGAAAATTATTTAGATCAAACTTTTCAAAAATTCATCAAACCTAAGTACCAAGTCAGAAATTTAACAGTTTTAGTCTGTTTGTACATGTAAAATAATGTGAGCTTACAGTCTCTTTTTGCAACTCTCACGCTTTTACTCAGACCCAAATCTACATCTGTTATCAATTTTATTAGTGAAAAAACACAAGATTATCGTTTATCAAATATTTTATCAACTTTTTTTGCATTTAAAATCAAGAAATAAGAACTTCAGTCACAGGTTTTTTCACAACGTTTGCTATCAACCATAGAATGTGTCATACTTATTAACGCCTGCGACCCTTCAATTTTAACTAAACATCCAATTTTTAACTCTTATGTTGACATAAACCACCACAAATAAAAAACTTGCCAACACTTGCAAAACTTTATAAAACTTGTATGTGTTTAAAAAGCAAAAATAGTTGTTTGTACACCATTTTAAATCCTCATACTACCAGTTATATGCATTCACAAAACAAAAAGAACCTCAACTTTGTTGTTAAGTCGCCTTTAATTTTTATCGCATAACCCTACAATTGAAAGCTCACAAGACCTCGTATACACGTTATTAAACAAAAATTTTCAATTGTAAGTAATCTCATTTTATAAAAGTGTTAACTAACAATGTTTTCATCATTCATCAAGACATCTTCAATATTTGTGTGATAAACGAAAAGGTCTATGAACTTGTTTCTATGCGTTCTCTTAACTGTTTCTAAGCGCTGCAGCCACAATCCTTAACTCTAAAGCAAACCAAGTTTGACGAAACAACGTCTGGAAACACTTTCAGCTCTTTTTTTTCAACAAACTACGACATTAATTATCGATATGACGTGCATAAATACAAAACTTTTGTACGTGCTCCCTTATTTTTGTCAAATTCTACCTAACTTTCTTACTATACGTTGCGCTTTTAGCGTTTTATCCTAGTTGATTTTAAAACAAAAACTGTCAATTATTTGAAAAATAACAATTTTATCGCTGTGCAATCAAAATTTTTGTTACCTCTAGACCTAGTTCAAACGTAATGATATAAATGTACAAGGTATTTTCCGAACTTTACCCTAATTTCTTTACCAAATGTTGACTCACAAATGCTACCTATAAACAAAAGCTGAACTCGTCACCACTTATTTTCAAAAATTTTGCTAAGTAAACATCATACTTGTGTTTTTATGCTGCTATTTCTTTCATATTTATAAAACAAACCTTACTTTTTATATACATCAGATAGTTAAAATTTCGTCAAAGCATTCTCACAAACTCTAAATTCGTGATTTGTAACAGGGCTATACCTAACTTTAAACCTAAACAGTTCTGATCTTTCTAACTAATCATGTCAATTGCGTCAAATTTTAGCTCTTATTATATTCCAGTGGGTAATAAACATACAATTTATATATCTTGATAAGCATTTACATAACAAAATGAGTGCAAATTCTATTAAACACTTTAAAAGTTTTTATCAGTTTACCCTCACCAAAGATTGAACTCACAATTTTGTCATTTTGATGCAACAAAACTTTTTTATATGTACACTTTACATTCAAGAAACGTTTAAAAAACTGAAGCTAATCATTATCTGCTACCGCCACTCACAAAAATGTAACAAAAATAACTCGTTTAAGACGATTCTTTAAAATTCTGTATAGTATGATTCATTCTTTTCAATCAAAGATACTATTTGTAACATTATTTGAATGCAATCACGGGTAAAAATCTTTGTAAACGCTCCTATCACTAAGCATTAAACTCATAACTTTAATACCAAATAGTTTTAGATTTTCACTCACTATCGCGTTTAAATTTCAAACTTGCAATTAATATATGAAATGCGTAGGTTTATCAGCAAATCTAAACAATTTTACAAGTTTCACCAAACGTCAAAATTACGTCTTTTATAAAATAGCTTTTTTTGCAACAAAAAGTCTAAACTTAAGATTTACCAAATAATTTTAATTTCCTTACTATGTCCATGAAACTTGCAATGGTTAACATCAACACATTTAATTTCAAAACAAAACTTTATAAACTTACAAACTGCTTATATCCATTAGTTAAATTTTTCATGCAATTACTCTCGTCACATATTGAACTAGTAATCTTTAAGATTTTTATTAGCTTTTAGATAAATTAAAGGCAAACTTATGATTACGTCGTGCATTAAAATTTTCGTCTACACCAAGCATCAAATTCACACAGCTTTAAAGCAAACTTACATATAACATAGAAACTTAAAATCATGAAAAATTCTAATACATTCATGTATAAGCTGGGATCAAACACTAAATTTGAAAACTATTACCGAGTAATGTGTTACCGCAAAACAAAATTTCAAGTTTTTTTCAATTCTAAGGTGTCAGTTATCGCACCGTAGTCTTGACAATGTTATTTTTGAGTGCAAAACAAAACGAATAACCCAATACTTCTCAGCTAATAAGCATTTTTGCATTATTTTAAGTTAAAAATCTACCATTTTGTTGCATTCAGTTGTCTTAGTTTTTGTTTCTTTGAGGTGACGTAACAAGATTTGATTGAATAAAGGTTGCGTATGTCACGTTATGTCAGACTCAGTGTAAGTATCACGTGACAACGATACAGCAAAGCGTCAAATGTGTGAAAATCAACTGGAATAAAGCAAATTATTAATATTCTACAAGCATAAAGATAAAAATATTCTAAATTGCATTAAATTTTTGTAATGAAATACGACGTTGATCAGTTTTTATAGATTTTATTAATATTTATAGCTACTAGGTGGCGAGTAAAAAAATTGGTTTTGCTAAGCTATTACGAAAATTCGTCATTGGCGGCAGCGATGTTTGGGTTGGGGAAGCACTGTTAATGGCGTAGTTATGGGTACTCTTCTCCCCCACCCCTTCAATGCACCACCGCCGTTGTCTTCATGAAAAGTACCTGTTAACAAAAAACCTATTGAGGTCGTATTTCATTACAAAAATTTAATACAATTTAGAATATTTTTATCTTTATGCTAATTATAGCATTAATTGTAACAATCTATATTTAAAAAAGACATTTCAAGTCTTTAAAACTATTTTAATTGAAAAAGAGGTCAAATCTACATATACTTTTCTTCAAACCATTCCTTTAGGTCCCCTTAGTAATCAAAGGCAACTATTTTGTGTATATACGACCGTGAGAGCATCAGTTTGTGTTGTATTTCCCTCGCTGGCTCACTATGTGCATCGTTCTCTTTAGATAACAAGTTCAAATTGGTGATAACACGAGCTACTGCGTGTTTAACGGTCACGTGTGTCTTACACATTCATGACGTTTCGGTTTCAAACGGTTTATCCTTTAAAAAACTACTCCCTTATGATGCCAATCTTTGTAATTCAACCAAACGATCTATTCCCGTTTAGTTATCTATCACATGGTTATCGGTTGCGTGATGACGTTTTAAGCATGGTAATTTGGGACGTTTCGTCTCTGCAAGAACGACAATAAAGTTTTGTATCTGACGATGACCAAAGACTATAAGAATTTCTCTGAGGTCGCCAATTTAGCAGTTGAGCGAGTAAAGTTGAAAAATGTAGAAAGGTCTAAATTTTGTGAAACCGATATTGCAAAAAGAAGATGGCTTATACACATTTCAAGACGTGTATTAAGAACAGTGTTCGAGAGAAGAAGACGTTCAACAAGTGGACGAACTATGCTGGTGGACGAAATTAAACGTAAAAAGTACAAAAATGAAAAGAAGTGTCGGAATGATGTGATAAGAAATCTGTGTCTTGAATGTTTATTAGATTATTATACTCCTTCCATCTCTGTTTCCCTTTCTTTTCTTCCGTCAGTATCTCTCCAGTTTTACTCTTGATTACTCTTACTTGTTGTACATCCTTGCTCTGTCTGTTTTTCTGCTTTGCTATCTTAAACACCTCATTTTCTCCCTCCTTTGTTTCCTGTTTTTTGTACAGTTTCTCGTATGCCTTGTTTCTTGCCTTTGCCACTTCTCTCTTAGCTTGTTTTCTTGCAGTTTTATAGGCCAACTTGCTTGCATCATCTCTCACGGTATCCCATACCTTTTTAGCATTTCTCTTATCCTTCAGTTTCTCCTGGACTTCCTGGTTCCACCACCACGTCTCCCGTCTACCTGCCGTGCTAATTTTTCCTGATGTTTCACCCAATTCCATTCTGGCAATTCTCCATATCATCTCAGCTACTCTTTGCCAGTCTTCCTTTGCACCAAGTATTCCGCTTTTAATCACTTCCATTTTAAATTTGTTCTTCACTTTCAAGTCTTTCAGCTTCCACCATTTTATTTTCTTCACTGGTTTTGGTGCTTTCCTCCACTTCGTCCAGATGATTATCGCACTTATTACTATTCTGTGTTGTTTTGCTACACTTTCACCGACAATAACCTTTGTATCCACCACCTCCTTGATTCTTCTTCTTACCATAATGTAATCCACCTGTGAACTGCGTTCGCCACTGTTGTAGGTGACTCTGTGTGCTGGTTTCTTTACAAAGTAGGTGTTAGTGATCGCTAGTTCCATTCTCTTAGCAAAATCCACCACTGCTTGTCCTTCGTTATTTCTCTTCCCCAATCCGTGTCTGCCCATGCCTTCTTCATCATCGTTATTTCCTTCTCCTACGTGCCCATTCAGGTCTGCTCCCATCACAATTCTTTTATTCTTTGGTATCTTTTCCACTGTCTCATCTAGATCCAGCCGAAATGCTTCCTTTTCTCCACGTATGCACCCCACTTGTGGCGCATACGCACTGATAACATTCAACATAACACCATCAACTTCCATCTTCAAGCATATTATCCTGTCTGTTACTCTCCACAACTCCACTACCCTGTCCACGTGCTCCTTTTTCAATATGATTCCCACGCCATTCTTTTTGTTTTCGCTTCCACAGTACCACATTTTATATCCTCCACCTATGCATCTTGCTTTCTCCCCCTTCCAGCGAGTTTCCTGCACACGCAGTATGTCCACCCCTCTTCGCTCCATAAGGTCCGCCACTTCTTCCTTTACCAGTCATGGTTCCAACGTTTAATGTTGCAACCTTCAGCTTGATCTTCTTAGCTTTCTTCCTCTCTTCATTTCTCTTCTTCTTTCTTCTCCATTGCTTTCCACCTCTTCTTTGCATCCAAGTAGCATGTCCGCCAGTGGCCCTTGGTGCTCAGACACTGGTAACGATCGTTGTTATCCCGGGCCTCGACCGATCCGGTATAAAGTCAGATACGACGCGCATTGAAAACATTTGGCTAGGTTTTACCCCGGATGCCCTTCCTGTCGCAACCCTTCCCATTTATCCGGGCTTGGGACCGGCACCAAGGCTGCTCTGATTAGAACAACCTTAGAGGCTGGGTTATTGCAGTTGAAAATACAATACGCAAAAATTCTCCAAACTGAATAAATTACTGATAAATAATTTTCCCGCCAATTCCCGCCAAAAACCTTTGAAATACACCACTATGGCTGCACATGCACTAAAAAGAACATCACAATTAAAAATACAACTCACGAAAGTAAAATTTTCAAAAATGAATGAATTGCAATTGCTGCTTCTGATCTCCATGAGAACTTCCTTTTCCTACACCATTCCAGTCGCCTCCTTAGCAAAGCGCAGCAAAAATGACTACAATGTAAAGAGCGCAAGGCACATTTTTAAACAACAACAACAATTGTTATATTATAATCCGGTTATGGGAAAGCCTTTGTGGTTATGCATAGATCAACTTGTGTCCAGTTCAACATTTTGTGAGACCAACAATTAAACAGCCTGAACTCCTGGTCGATAGACCTAGTAAGTTTGTCGCACAATTGATTTGGCTAAGCGCAAAGTAGCAGTAGGTGGAACACTGAAGACAATGAATTTTCCGGAATGCATGAAATACGAAAATACATTTAAGAAACACCAGTACGAGTTACTATGTACGATATGCTCACTATCTACATTTGAATTAGTTCTGAAGTGGCTTTGGTGTTTTTTAAAAATCACCTTTTATATCTTCTAAAGCTGCTGCACTTCTTTAGGCACCACTGCGATAATTGCGTATCTAGACTCGGATGGTAGCGTAAACTACTTTTACATCACAAAAGTTTTGTTTTTCGTATTCTTCCAAACAGTAGCAGGCTAATCTTTGCTTTCACGCTTAAATTTTGAGATTAGTTTTCAGAAAACAAAATTGCAAAATCAAGAGCAGAATCAAACACAAGAGTCAAAAGCCTTGCAAAAATCGACAGTTGTAAGAATTGCCCGAGAGCTCGGCTTGAGTTTGGTAAAGTCATTCAAAATCAACTGAGTAAGATAAAGAATTTGGTCAATAGTAGACCAATCAGTAACAGTGGGTAAATCGGCCATACAAGGAAAGAAATGGGAGTTAGATTACAGTAAAAAAAAGTAGACGGAGTATAGTGATGCGCTCAAACAGCTTTGAGGTACAGAAGGCAAGTGACAAGCAAGAAGGAAGTAGGTGAATTGAGAAATTTTCTCAGCTTGTGGATGAGAATGATACAGCAAGAATTTCAAATGGTAGGAAAGACTATGAAAGATTGAAAATGTAAAGAAGATTTTTGTCGAAGTAAAGGAGATGCTTCAGCACGGGATAGGCGACCGTCTGGCCACTAGCAGTGAAGAAAGAAAGGTTGGCGGCAGTTGCAAGAAATTCATTGGAGGCGAAAGGAGTTTAGCAAAAGTGAGACCCTTCATAATAGAAGACCCATGGAGGCTCAGACGGGTAGCATCTCTTCTGCTGCAAAGTGCTTTCGACTAAGATACGGAAAAATGAGACCTCAAAAATGGCGTAAACCGATGCCAACTCTTTGGGAGAAGAGGAGTTGGGAGAGATAGAAAGGAGGAAAAAGAAAAAGTAAAACCAGCTACAGATTGAAAAAAATAAACCGATCTAGAAGAGGGAGAGGAACATGCTTCATGCCATGTCTTAGTCTTGACAATGACAAAGGAATCAAGCCGGGATGGTGAGATGTAAGCCTGGTGCTTTTTGTCACTTCTGTGAGCGGAAGTACCAATTTTTCATATACCTTACAGCATTTTCTACTTCAAAAGACTACCATGTTTAAGGCTGGCATTTGATGCGGCCGAAAGGAACAAAAGATCGAACCGCATGTAGTGCCAAAAAAGGTAAAGAATGCAGCTGTCGACGAGTGAGATGAGTATACCTCAGTGATAGAACAGTGGAAATCGAAGTAGTGAGCTAAGTGATCCCAAAAAGCTTCTAAAAATGATACAAAGGAAGACACCCATTGGGTTAAAAGAGTAGAAAAAGAGACAGTGAGAAAAATTGGAAAGTGATCACAACCCAAGTCCTGAAGCACCTTACAGAAGGCAACAGAGAGCAATAGAAATGTTGAATGAGGAACAATTTAGGAGAGTAGGGGTGTCAGAGTCATTGAGAGAAAGGAGTCCTAGGGAGACGTATTAATCAAATTCTTTATCGGCACGAGAGTAAGAAGTATCTCTTGAGTCCCAAAGGGGCTGATGTGACAGTTAAAATACCTCAAAATAAAAGGATTTCAGGAGAAAAAGATAAAAAATGTCGGAATTACTATTTGCAAAGTAGGTGCGTAAACGTTTAGGAGAGAGTTAATAGCTCTTCTGAGAAATGTTACACTCATGGAAAGTTCAAGAAAACAGATCCTGTCTGACTGAAATAACGACTTTACCACCAGCGTGCAAATCATCAGAAGAGAATCAGACAAGAAGTGAGAACATTAAATCGCAGGTCCGAGTGCACAGGATTCCTGAATGATGAAGAGGTGTTGGACTACGGTGTTGGCACTGGCTTTTTAGCTGTCAACTCTAATATGGCGGTCAACAAATATTATTGGTTAGTGAAAATATCAAATTTTTAGCTTGCATTTCCTTTACATTTTTAATAGCCAGGCATCCCCAAGACTTGTACACTCCTGTCAGAGTAATATCCTGCTTAAAAAGACAACTTGTCGTAAAGCTTGCTGCCAAGAAAAGATTTTTTGGCTCTTTTGCGTCTGCTTTCCAACCTAGTTCAAGAATTCATTTTTATTTAGCTCTTCTGGTGATGATAACGTTTATTCAAGTTATTACAAGTTCTTACAGAGCATGCAAAAAACTTCAATATTCGCCAACGTTTTGAACAGCTACACAGCTATTCTTGATCAGGACTAATAATAGACGAAAGCACGAGTGAGGCAATATAAATAGTGTGGTACGCAATCGAAAGAAAAAGGCAAAACAAAAAATTTAAAAGCAGATAATAACCAACTGTAGATTACGCCAAATTATCATAAATTTCAGAATAAAAACAATTTTCTTTATCATTGATTGCATTTTCAGAATTATGAATAAAAAAAGATTCAAGAAATCGGCGTTTGGTAAAATCTGTTTCAAGGTTAAAATTTTGCTATAATCCCAGTCAACTCGGTGATTTTTGGTGATGACATGTTTAACAAACGCCGTTTTTTTATTAAAATTGTTTTCATCAACTTTATTCATATAATTTAATTGAATCTAACAAGAGTATGAATAAGTTAGATAAAACACAACTGTAAACTAATCTCACGAAATTAAGACTCTAGCAAAAACAAGAGTAGCTTGAGAGAAAGAGTAGATTACCGACATCCAAGGTTGAGTGGAAATAATATCGGCCCAAATCACAGAAATTTACTTGCATTAACACAATACACTAACTCTAGCTTCTACACAAATTGCATGTGTTACAATAATTTATTAGTAGGACATAAACAAAATTATTCTGTCAGCTGCTTAACTTTTCAAACGCACGTCTGTGCCACTTCACTCGAACAACAAACTGATTGCGAAATAAGTAAGGCTTTGGGAATGATTTAAATAAAGAGTTGCCGGTAATTCTTTAAACGAATATTAAATAAGTCCAAGGCGGAAACAACATAAGATAAACAAAAACAATAACCAGTGGAATGGTCTTTTTCTACATCCAAATTGCAAGTCATAAAAAAATTAGATTTACTAAAAAATGAGTACGGTCTTTTGTATACCATTTTTTCTAAAATCTTGAACATCGTTGGAATATAGCTGATAGGTTGATAATTATTTACATCAGTTGTTGACCTTTTTTTAAGAACTAGAATTACTGGGGTAGAGACCCTGGGCTAATGACAGGTTAAAAATATGTCACAGAATAAATAGTACATGTTTAGGAGTTAATTTTATTACAAGTATTGAAATTTAATTAATACCAGTACTATTTTTTGCAGAAAACTGAACAGATTTTTTTAATTTTAGTGACTGACGTAGAATACAGATTGAGGAAAAGGAGGATCAAAATATTGATTGAAGTATGCATGAGAGGAGATGAATTTACATAATAGATTTTACCCAATAGTTGAAAAATAATTATTAAAGTGGTTAGCTAAGGCAATGATATCAATAACTAACATATCATTAATACTCAATGAGGAGCATTGTGATGATTTAGTTTTTGTTCTACCAAGAAGTTTGCTTATATTTTGCCAAGTTTGTTTTAAGTTGTATGGGAACGATGTCCTCATTCGTGCAAACTTATCACATATAGTCTTAAACATATAATTTGGTTGAAGCCGGCACAACCGGCTGAACTGATGTTGCTAAACCGAGTGGTTGCTCTGCCAGACTAGTTTCATATAAAATGCAAAACATAAAATTCAAACGAGAAATTTGACCTTTAAGGCGATCAGCTTTTGAAACCGAACTATTGTTGAAAGAATTGCAAAAGCGGAAAAATCATTGAGTGGTGATAAACTTCATTTGTAGAATTTTTTCAAGTAAATAGCATTGCTTTTTCCCTTAGTGCATTTTAATTTCAATAAGCTCGGTGCCAGAACGTTTATGTAAGTTTGACATTTTCGGTATAGATTTGATAAACAGGTAAAAACTAAAGATTTTCATGTAGTTGTTGAATTTCTTCAATCAAAAAGTGCATGAAATCAAAGCATCACCATCGAAAAGCAAACAAATAGGAATAAAAGTTGAACAGTCTTGAACTGTATGGCTGTAAACAAAGAAAATGATGTTTCTTGATAAAAATGTAGAATTTATCAAGAAAGGGGTCAAGAAAGAACAAAGGAGGCAATATTGTTGCCCCTAAAAATTTGTCAAACCCTATGTTTGACTGCAATTTGTATGCTTTTCCACAAATTAGTTACCACATAAGCGTAGCCTCAGCAAATACCTCTTAATTTTGTTTAATACTCCTAATTCTTACTGAACTAGAAAATCTCTAAGCAAAACCATCATCAAAATGTGATTTGCTCTATTCCGTGATTTTTGTTTTATTACCTTTTGATATTCGTTAGCGTTTACAACAACTTTATAAAAGGTTATCTTGCCTTGTTAACAATTTTTGTTGCAAATTGCTAAGTGATCGCTTATGTTAGAGAGTCAGTTTTGGAATCGATTGACTTGGGATCAATTCTATGTCGAGTGATAAAAAAAATATTGTTACTGACACTCACTATCTTCAACTTGACGTTAAGCAATAAAAATAATTTGGAAAATAGAGTCGTATAAAATAGCCAGTTATGTTTAAAACAAACTCTGGCCAAAAAATTCTCATTTCAGTCAAGAACTAACAAAAACAGCTTGATATCGTAATTCATTTCCTGTATTGCATAACTTCAGGCAAATTAGTATTGTTAACATGTGGTTAATTTTAACATTTGATCAAACACTGAGTAGCGTGTCAATTTTAATGAAGATTTATTTTGTTGCAGTTGTTTTTGTCATCTTTATCAAAATAGAATTGAAAATCTCTCAGCAATCCATTTTGTAAATAGAGTCGAACCCATTTAAAGAAATAAACCAAACGGATATTACAACATCCAATTACTCTGATGAAATTTTTTCATGTTTTTTTATGTTGCATGTCAGTTGAAATAATCAATTGCTGTTTGGTAATTTTACTAATTAATAACAGTAGACGCCGCTTGATGTGATCGTGAGAACATTTTTTGGTGATAACAATAACCGATTGATAACATTAACAGAAGACATGACAATCGCCATTTTAATGTATCATGAAAGAAAAGCTGTACGTGTACCAAAACAAAAAACTTAAATTAGAACTTTTATTTCATGCTTAAATTTCTGCGTTTCTTTATCTTGAAGGGGAGAAAAAATTACTCAAAACAAAAAAGTCACTGTCACAGAGCCACTAATTTGTACGTCAGATGCCGGTCGCAACTGATATTGCACATAACTGATTCTCTGAATGATTTAACCAAGTGAGTTTCCCGCCCACGAGAAACAAAAAAACGCCAAAATTTCCCGCCAAATTTGTGATGTAATTACGCAGTTAATTGTCTGGTTTTCCAGAAAAAAGATCAGGATTCTTAGAAGAGCAAACATGCCACGAGTATTTATGCTAGAAGTAGACAAAAATGTACCCAAGTTTGGAAACTTTTTGATAACAATAACCAATGCACTGATTACAATAAGCAGCATATTTGTAATGTATTTTGTGCTTTCCGGCGGGGATCAGGAATTGTGATGATATTAACCGGTTGACAGTACTATCCGTGATTACATTAAGCGGAGTCCTCTGTATGACTATAATTTCTTGGTAGAGTGTAATATTTCATGTGAAAACGTATTGACCGTTATAGGCTGCCAGTAATATAATTCCTATTTGATAGGAGCCGACAAATATATTAGAGTCTTTAGTTTCACAATAATTAACCCAAATCCACTCCTCGGTTTTCAAAATAACGGAAGTTCTTTATGTAATAACATTGTAGCGCGTTGTTTTACAGTCAAAAAATTCTTCAAATACTATAATAAACAATTGTGTTTCTAATCTCCTTGGTTAGTCGGTCAGCACTAAAATGTTTCTGCAGTATTTTTAAGCTACATTATATCAGAAGTTACTATGTTTCCTTTTTAAGCTGAGCCATGTATTTCAGATTTGTAAAATTTTAAGATAATAAAATTTCCAAATTTGGAATTTCGACATAAGCCTGCGTGAAAAGTAACCTATTCTTGCATTTTATTTGTCACGTTGTTAGCGTTCGAAAATATCAATACATCAATAATTCCCTAATTTGTATTTGTACTACTGTATAATGTACAATTGTATTTTTACTTACGTGTAAAGTAGCTTGAACTTACATTTTACTGGTAATGCCATTGTTAAGCTGAAAAATATCTACACAACAATAATTCCTTAATATGCTATTCTCTACCTTTTTGACCGGAATTCTCGCAATTTCCATTTGTGCCATAAAGCTTGCATGAGATTCAAACCTGCTATTTATTTGTCAGGCGACGGATATCCCTTCCTCGCTACTGTATTGCCTAACTTGGGTATTTTGTGTTTGCTTTTATCAGCAACTCATTTGTATTTCCTTAATCTACAACCTTACTGCTTTCCGATCTTTAGTTTGCGATTAGATTTCAAAATTTGGTTAGTTGGTTTTGAGGCTTGAGTTTGACTATTATGCATTGTGTATGATTGTTCATAAAAAGCCTTTCTTATAGTTGTCTTTATCAGGAATCAATAAGTTGTGATGAAAACGCCACTCTGCTTCAGGGATTGTAAATAGAGAAAAGTTGCACAAGGGCGTGCGGCTTAAAGTGTCCGTAACAGGCCAAGAAAGCATGACATGAGAAGCATTGTGAGTCGGATGACTGCGGGTGATGAATTCTTTGTTCTGCAAAATCTGCAGAGATAAGAACTTAATAAGAGACTGCATTTGTTGCAATGAAGATAGGACACAGCAAGCGTGATTAAGAAGCCAACGTTCTTTAGTCGAAACTGGGTGTACTTGTGTGCCAATCAATTTTAGTAAAATGGTACGATTTCCGTCCAAAAAAGAGATAACTGCATAGAAGTGAAAGAGGAGAGAAGCTACCAGGATCTTTAATAATTGAAGTAGCGCACCAAGTCTGGCCAACTCATGGGACATTTTTGTGATTTTTATCTACCCATATTGACCCTTACAGAGGGCAATTGAAAATTGGTGTTCGTTACTTTTAGTTGATCGTTGGTGCTGATTTACACATATATATATTACTTTTCTATTTCGGCCAATTAGGAAATCTGCAATCCCTATTACGACCCGAGCTGGGATGATTATGGTCCATGCTGTCAAAAGATAATACTTAATGCTGGTGTACTTAGACTGCTTGAGCTGATGTAGTTAAGCACAATTTACACTGGAAACGTAAGCTTTGATACTCAGGTCTTAAGCCTTAGACTTGCAATGCTAAAAGCCTCAAGCGTTATTGTTTGCGCCAAGGTTTTGTGTCCAAAGTTTTAAAGATATTTTCAACTTTGAAGCTGGATGCTTTTTGTCGTGATTGTTCAGTCACCAATGTTTTGTACTTTATGAAAACGATCAATTTCAATTTGCATTGCTTTCATAAAAGCGCAGCAGTTTATGAGGAAATTAGTTTTAGTAGCCTAATGAAAGTAGTTTCCTGTTGGTAAATCTGCCTGTAAGGCAATGCTGCTTTGGGCTTCGACATACTTAATTTTGCGGTTGGCTATGACCAGTTAGCCTGTGCAATACTATGCCAATAAAAATGCTTCATACCAAGAGATTTATAAATGTACTAGCCGACTTTGCCGGCGACGCCCGGCAGAGGCCCTTCATCAGTAATGTCGGCGTTTAGTATTTCGGTTCAACCGGCCAAGCCGGTTTCACTGACCGGGCCGTTGTGTAAGCAGCGAAAAGTTAATGGATTTTATGCATTTTCACGATTCTTGTACACAAAATTGTGATCATCTTATTCTCTTAACCATGACTGGTAATGCTCACGAAGAATCTAGCAACAAATTATAGTTAATACTTGTGAGATGGAAAGAATTGAAACACAATCAAAACTGATTGCAGCAGCGAAATGGTGGTTGCTTTCACAATTACAGAAAAAAAAACTATTTAATGGTAAGCCTATTTTTGCTTCCCCTTTCCTATTTATATTTGCGTATTAGTTTATTTTGGCTGCGTTATTTGTCTTGTTTCCGGCATAGCGACAAAAGCGTCTATGGCTTTCCTAAAATTATGTACCATATTTTAGTAGTGGTCCATCAAGCCGAGTTATTTTCAAACAAATGTTTTTTCTAAATTTAGTTTTACAAACTGTTATGGTTATGCTGGTTTCATGTTGATTTTTTCTTAAACTTGGGAATTTTTTACAATGCTGTAGAGTATAGACATTTATACTTAACAGGCAGCGTATCAGCATAAGAAAATATTCTTGCTTTGTAGTATATACGACGGCGTCACCCGAAGAGCCCCTATCAGTAACGTCGGAATTAAGTGTGTCGATTCAGCCAGTCAAACCGGCTTCACCTATCAGGTTCTTGTGTGACGAGTTACAAAAATTTCTTGTGTTTTCTGCACATAAGATTTGACGACTTTCTGTGCTCTTTTTCCTAAGAGAATATCTGATTTCAAGATCCTGGCCATGCCTTAGGTCTATGTGATCTGTTCATGAACCCAAGGGACTCTGCGTTTCCCGTAGCTTGGAAGTAGGGAACACAATTCTGATATTAAGCTATTTTGAAGGAAAATAGCAAAAATATCTTTCGCGTGGTGCGATTTCTTCACATAGTGACGATGTTTTTTTTGTTTTCCCTTAAACTTTCTCAAGTTCTCACTAGTTACGCATTATGTAACATATTCTTTTCTCTCTGCTTGACGTACCCTAAGGAGTTAAGAGAGTTCTTGCTTTTTCCCAAATGTTTGGTTTGACCTCAGTAGCTTTATAAAGCTATTTAAAAGCAAAATACCAATGATATCTCCTATGTGGTGCGACTTAACACAGTGAAGTTGTTAATTTTGATTTCTACTCAAACTTTCTCAAGTCCCTGCTGGCTACGCATTATGAATCATATTCATTTTACCTTGCTTAGGTATGCTTATACTCATAGAAATTAAATGAGTCCTTGCTTTTCCCAAATTTTTAGGTTTGACCTGGTAGCTCTATAAAGCTATGATCAAGCAAAAGAGAAAACATGTTTCTCCTAAGTACGGTACAATTTTACCCTGGTAGGGCATACTATCACTCGTGCCGATTAGAAAAGTATCAATTAATGCAGCTGCGCCAGCTTCATCGTACAAACATTTGTGAAAGCCTCAACGAAATGTCTTAGTAGCCTAAATATAAGCTATAGTTTCTGTAAATGTAATGGTAATCATCATCATCATCATCTTCGTATGGAGAGACATTCAAAAAAACCGATAGAATCAGATGCTGGCTGTGGTGGTATTAAGCCAGCATCGAGTATCGTCATCCAAAACCGTCAGATCAACCACTCTTCGAGGTGCCCAATGTATGGGGCACGTTGAGATAGAGTGGTCAGCGGTTTGTTTGGTACCAACACACTCGCAATGTAACGGTAAACATAGTAATCACGCAATGGTAATCATGGTGGTCTATTAATCAAGACCGGAAGCATTCAAAAAAAATCTTTTTTAAAAATTACTAAAACATCAAAAAAAAGTAAAATTTTGGCAATGTATAAAACCTAAAAATTTCAAACCGGCAGGGCATTTTCAAATTAACTTTTTTCTGTATTAAAACAGCCTTATGCTTCAAAAATAACGGAAGGATTTTTTTTTCTCACGTGTTTTTCTCCAGAAAAAAAATTTTGAATACAAAATTTTGAGATTTGAATATTATACATATTTTTTGCAATAAAATTTTTATTACATAAAATTTCAAAAAATCTGCTCCATTAATTTTTTTCTCATCTATGTCAGCAATATTTGTTCAAATTTTCAGGAAATTCTGACAAGAAATAGATGAGTAATTACATAATAAAGCAAGAAAAATAACATTTTGAGTAAATCATCTTTGAAGTTAGAAATACCAAAAATCATTTAGATAACATGTATATTTACCCATTATAGCTTAGTAGTAATACAGAGACAAAATGTTTGTATGCTTTTTCTGTAGCATTAAACTTTGCAATGGCTAATAGAATTTCAACAAATTTTCTAAATCCAAAAAATGTTACAACTCAAAAAACATAAGCAGAAATAAATCATGGTTATCTCTTGACCAGGAACATAATCTAAGCCAAATTTTTGTTTGGCTGCTGCTGCTTTTCTTGTTTTTTGGATTAATTTGTTTTTCCTGTTTGGTCGAGCACTTGGTGTCACACGTTGAGCATGATAAATTCTTTTGCTGTATTATGCCATAATGGTTCCTTTTGTGTATGGAGACACTTCCAGTTGAAATCCATCTAGAGCAGTGGTTCTTAAACTTTTTCAGTCGCGCCCCCCTTGACATTTGTCATTCATGCTCACGCCTCACCTAGCCTCAAAAATCAAATTCACGAAAAATAGAACAATAATTTATTTGCCACTATCCTGCTTAGTGTGAAGGATGCAACTGTTTTTGGGAAACTAGTCGTTTAATTCGAGGCTTTGTTGAAGACAACGCGCATCGAAGATCTGCTTCGCATTCCAGTTTGTTACGAAATTTTGTCTTCATACACACAAGTGCTGAAAATCCACTTTCACATAAATATGTCGATGAAAATGGAAGAAGGGTACGTATCGCCACACTGCCCACATTCTTATACATATGCAAATATTTAGCCCAGAAATTGTTAAGAGACATTGCTTCAAAATCATCTTTAGCAGTGGAGTTGCACTTAATCTCCAAAAACTCTTCCTGCAGTTCTTCCGAAAGAATATCTTCTTTGATTCGAAAGGAATTTCTCGTCATCTTCCACTCTGTTAGTTCAACATTACCCAAGTCGGGAAAATAGCAGTCATATTCTTCTTTCAAAATTTGGAGGTGGGATTCCACTTCTACCTTAAGTTCACCATCCAGTTTGGCTTTGCTGTTCTCAAGTGCTATGTCCAAGGTAGGAAATAAGGCTGCATTTCCCCGTTGAACTCGGCGATGCCACAACCCCAGCTTTGCTATGAATGTTCGTATCTCATCGTAATCTTTCATACGGTTCGTGTCCTTTCCTTGCAACAGTAGATTGAGGCAATTGAGAGCTTTGAAAATGTCAACAAGGTATGCCATTGCCAGTTGAAACTCTTGTGATTGGTATGGTAACAGGAGATCTTGTTTTCCCTGAGATTCAAGAAATATACTTACTTCATCTTTCAAACCGTAAACGCGAGCTAACATATTACCTTTTGATAGCCATCGAACATTTGTATGAAACAACAGATTTTCATGATTGGAATCCATGTGTTTACATAGCTGGGAAAATAATCGGGAATTGACAGCACTTGATTTGATAAAGTTAACAATTCGTATAATTATGGCAAGCTTTTTCTTCATTGCAGCAGGTAAAGTCTTGGAGGCCAAAGCCTCTGGATGGATTACACAGTGAGTTCCAACTGCGTCCGGATTTTTTTGCTTCACCCTGGTAATAAATCCACTCCGACACCCAAGCATTGCTGGTACACCATCAGTGCAGACGTCAACAAGTTTCTCCCATTTCATGCCGTTTTTGTGAAAGTATGCATCAACAACTCTGAACACGTCTTCTGCTTTAGTGGTCGTTTCAAGCGATTTGCAGAATAGCATTTCTTCCTCAATTGTAGCAGATCCAACAAAACGAACATAGACCACCAACTGTGACAATTGAGCTACGTCAGTCGTTTCGTCGCACTGAATGGCAAAATAAGGTGATGCGTGTATCTTTTGAAGAACTTGACATTCAATATCATTTGCAAGCTCATCGATTCGTGTCTTAATAGTGGAATCTGAAAGAGAAATCTTTGCTAACTTCTTGCTGTTGCTTTCCCCCAAAACAAGGCTACTTGCTTTCAACATGCATGATTTTATCAAAGTTTCGCCAATATTATAAGGTTTTTTCGCTTGAGCTATCATTTGAGGAATTTCAAAAGATGCTTCTACCAGCTCCGCAGATGATAATTGGCTAAAATTCTCCGCACAGGTGATTTTCATTTTTTTAAAAGAATCCTTCTTGCTTTGAAAGAAAGCCAAGGGTTTCGTTTGATGAAGAGGATGTTTTGTTTGAAGATGACGCTTCAAGCGATTTGGCCTCAAAGCATCATTGCTCATCTTTTCGAAACATATATATAACGCACTGTGGTACAGCTTGACCATTCACTGCTGCATCAGTAAAACCATACTGCAGATATTCTTCATTGTACTTCCTCTTTTTTGCACTCATTTTTATCACCGCAGCTAAATTAAATACCACTTATTTTTCAAAGGTCTAAAATTTGTAAATTATGGGGGATCAACAAGTTTGAAAAAGTTAGAATTAATCAACCTCAAAATAAAAAAACAAATAGAAAATATATTTCGCTTTAAGAAAGCATCATCAGTTCTTAAAAAAAAGCGAACAAAAGTCACAACACTAAGAAAACTACTAATAAATCCTAGCAAAGAATTTTAACTGAAAACAACCAGGTACTGTTCACTCCACAACAACGTTAACAATGAATCTCGCTCGTGAACCTTCATAAAGTTTGGAAAATACGGTTTAACGGCGTGGTAGAGAAAAGAACGAATAAATGAAAAAGTACAAAATCGACGTGCTAAGTGACATCTCCCGCGGAGAAAGGAAGGCGAAGCTCATGGACTTCTAAATAGTAGAAGTTACTATTTAGAAGTCTTTAGTGTTACTATTTAGAAGTGCATGGCGAAGCATATAACGATGTGTCGATGTAGATAAGACAGCGGAAATTAAAACAGTAACGAATTAAAGTCCAGACAAAATTGTTTTTTAAAACTAGGTCACAGATTCTAATGTAATGGATTAGTAACGAGGTGGTAACGAGATTTGACTGTAGTTCGGAGCTGCTTTTCATCAATATGTCACTGTCATGCTCGCGCCCCCCTTGTGAAGCTTTCACGCCCCCCAGTTTAAGAATCCCTGATCTAGAGTTTCTGTTGGATTTTGTCCACCATTGTTCCAAGCCACTGCAGCAGATGTAACTGCATTGTTTACAGACTTGGCACCAAAGTTTTTCTTCTTTTGGACAAGCAGTAATTTGTTTTTATAAGGAGCTCTTCTGGAATTAGATTTTTTAGGTTTCTTTGGCATTGTTATAATTCAGCTCAAATAGATGGGTATATATATTTATATATATATGTGGATTGCTATAATACGAAACATGCAACAATTTATATTTGCAACAGTGCAACCTTTTAAATACCGCATTATTTTCAAAAGCTTAGGTCTAATACAATAAAAACCTGACATAACTACACGTTTATAATTTGGTATAAACAGCTAAACTTTAGCAACTGCAGTAAGTAAGCCCCAAAACTTAAAATAACTACCAGCAACACCCAGGTTCCACTTCATACAAGTACCAATTAATCCAACCCCACAGCTAGGAATGGATGCAGCTAATTTTGTACAAGTTTTATCTCCAAACTTTTTAGGAGTTGACAACTACAATTAAACTTTATCATGACTACATTTTATAAATTTTGTAAAGGATTTTCATTTTGAAACTTCTGCATGTTTGGTCATACATACCTTTTTTTTTGGTACAAAAATCTTAGGTGCGTGTCCTAAAAATAAATTTTAAATAGAGGAGATAGTGAAATAAGCTAAAACTCTAAGATATTCAAAATTTTGATTAAATTTGCAATCTGTTGAGCTTAAAAGAATTTTTTTGAAAAAAAATGGATTTTTTACTAGAACTGTGCCCTTAAGATTATGACCTAACAGTGCGTTTTAAGCCATTAAATATTAGGATAGCTAGCTATCACTTTTTCATTACTGTAGGCGAATTAATATCAAGTAACGTCTCTGACTGCGTGCATGTTCCTTGGGCGGGGCATACGCCGCCCAAGGAAAGAGCAAACTAACCCGAAGTGAAACACTCACAGTTAGGTTATAACAATAGCAGAGGCCCCCATTAATAATGTCAAGGTTAAGAATATTAAGTCAGCTGGCAGCGACTGGCTTACCCAACTCCAACGGAAATTGCTTCAACGTTTAGATCATATGTAGTTCGACACTTATTTTTTTACAAACGATAAGAAAAGACCACCTTAACCCCATTGTCTTTTTGTTGGGTGATTACCAAGTGTTTTGCTTGGAGTAGATTACATATTGAAACTTGTAGACTTTATTTTTCGATGAATCTTATTGAATGTTTTGATGGATAATGCCAAACACCCATGCTATCGAAAAAGGATTGACAAAATTGCCAAAGTACTTAGTTTTTCTAGAAATTTTTAGAAATTCGAAACTTAAAATTTAAAATTTTTTAAAAATTTTCTAGAAATTTTGTGAAGTGCAGGCACCAAAATTGTGTGTGTTTTTGACCAGTAGACTACATTTCATAAACGTTTAGAGACTTTAGTTTTTGATGAATGTTTTCAAAAACGTCGACAGATAATGCAAAAGAACCATGCTTTTGAGGAAAAGTAGTCAAAATGTACCAAAGAATTAACTTTGGTCATCAATTGTAAGGTTGTTAGGTCTAGAAGGATAATTGTTCAACTAAAAATGAAACATGGGGTATCGCAACCAAATTTTGATCAGCTATTATAAACTAATCCTCAGCCTAAAGTAACTGAAGTCACATATTGCTGGAAAGCAAATTTCCTAAGCTTTCAAAAGACAGTAATTGTTAATACTTTATTATAACGTTATTGTACATAAGTTACCTGTTTTTGCTGAGCTTACATTTATTTGGGAAGGATAGAGAGGTCTTAAAGTTCAATTTTTAGTATAAAGGCAAATATTAATCGTACATATTATGCACTATCGGAATCACCTTGAAATAACCGTTAATTTGTTGATAAAAGTTTGAAAATTGGTTGAGAAATGAGGTCGCAAATCAGTTTTTTACTAAACTGATTTTGCAAAAAGGGTCCAATCTTCGAAAATATTTTCGTGTAATGATCTGTGGTAGTAAAAGATTTGTGTTAATCGTACGGGACATATAACATTATAGAGCCCGTTTTCAGCGTGCAAAGAAAAAAGAGAAGAGAAATGCTTAGAGGACTTAAAGTGCTTAAATAAATAATAGCCAACAGCATAGTTAAATAAGCTTTAATTGTTGTAAAACTTTTTATCGAAAGCACCTTATTAATATTTTTTGAAAGAGGGTTTAATCGCGTTTCTGCGATCAGTACTTTTTTGAGAAAGATCAAAAAACAGATTGTGCAATGAATTGTTGATTGTGATGTCATTTTAGACCCCAAACAAATGAAAGTTTTTGTAATGTGGTAAGTCGGAAGCTGGCTTCTGTTTGAGCAAAACGCGGTTGTCCTCTATCAAATAATGCAAATTTTGAAAAAATATTTCAATATGACGTCTCGAACACCCTTGTGACGCTCACGTGGGGGTGGTGATCAATCGTGCCACATTTAATGCTTGTGCCTGTAGCAGTTTCAGAGGAGTTAAAACAGATTGACACACAGACAAAATTGCGCTTTATAGTAAAAATAATTGATTTGCGGAAATCTGTCAACTTATGTGCTACCTACTGTGATTTTTAGTTTCAGGGATAAGTTTTGTCTCAAATATCAAAGTGGATACCCAATTGGGAAATTTGGTGGCGGCTGCTGCAGCTCTGTGTTTGTGCATAAAGACTTATTCTGCGCATAATCGCATTAAATATACGCTCCTATCAATGATAATTTTTTTCTTCCTAACAAATGGGTTTAACAAATCATTTCATTTATAATAACGTAAATTTGTCTTTACTTCTTAAACTCTGTAAAGAACTTGTTATCAAATACTATTAACTTAAATGCTTCTTAGATCTTCTTAGTAGCCTACTTGTTTATTCATAGTAATAATTTTTTGCTTGCTTTTCACTGGCAAGTATTTATAGCACCACGTTTGGAAGTTTACGTTGTACGAGAATGAGAAAAATAAACTCGGTGCTCTCTGTATTGTTCATTGTGTTCCAGTTGATCAATATGGCTGAGATTAATATTGTCTTTTTGGCTTTGTAGCTTTGAGTTTGAAGACTTACAACTTGCAAGATGAGTATTGAAGAAGCATTCAAGGACGTTTTGCTAAACTGTCACACAGCGGTCATCTCTCTTGAGTTTGGGTACTGCCCATACGACTCCGTTGGCGGAACTTGTGATAACATGTTAACAAGGCTGCATTTAGTGGAAGGAAAGGGTCTAAAGAAATTTATCTTACATTAAAATGGAACACTATAGGCAACATTTGCGCTGCTTGACTACGTTATGAGTTACTTATAACATTTGCCTTTTCCTTTACTTCCATCAAAATTATTTAAACAAATTTTAGGTTAATTTAAGGTGGTTTTCAGCTTATATATGCTGCAAAAGAAGAATGCACCACTTTTTAAGCTGATTCAGCGTTGACCATCTCTCGAAACACGCTACAAAGTAAGCTAAACACGCGAAGTATTTAAACACTTACGAAGAGCTCTTCTTGCTGGGACAAATAGTCTTATCGCACATTGGTGGGTGAGCTATAATACGATTATATTGATGCTTAGTGATGGATGAAGTCAGGAATGCATAATCTATTTGCTATTGTTGCAGAATGGTGGCCGTATTACAGATTTTCATTTTACTCACAGGCGCCTGTGAGATAAACTAACTATGTTGGTTTAGAAGTAAAGACTTTCTTGTTTATGGGAATTATGCACAACTTTTTGTTTTTCATCAAAACTAATGTTCGAATTAATGAATGCTCCTTCTTGCAAAAGCCTTTTTGTTTTGCGATCATTTTTCTGAAGACAAAGCCTTCTCAACTTGCTTTTCAATGGAGATTTTATTCTGTCCATGTGAAGGGGCTGACCTTATGTTTTTAATCAAATCTAACGAATAAGTGCTCGGTCATACAACTTATTACTCATGGCAATAGGTTTTGCAGTTTTGAACTAAGTAAATGCCAGTTGTAAAGCTATATTTTGGAAAGGTGCTTTACACAATATTTAATGCTTGGTTGCATTGCTGGTAGTTAAAAATGTGCTTTGCCAGCAGCGCTGGTAACTCCAAAGCTAGTTTGAACACATAAGTAATTTAGCACCAACTGATAAAGTGTTTTCTCATATGCGAAGTATAAAAATTTGCAACTAACACAACTTGTTTAACAATTTGTATTTGGGTAAAAATGGTCAAACAGAATTCGGATTTTTCCGCAAAAAGCGTATAGTTCTACCCAGTGTTCAGTATGCAGAAATAATACTAAAAACAAAAATCCAAAGAAATCCCGTAAAGATTAATCACAGAAGCTGAAAAATTGAGAAAATATTGGTTTGTAGAAAAATCAATAAATTATGTGGCTCCAGTCAATTTGACTTATTTTCTGCATTCTAGCGTTTCTCAAGCAGCTTAGAGTTTTGCGTAATATTTTTTTTACAAAATGGATATTCCAAGTTTCTACGAGCACTACACAGACTAAATATGTTACATGCATGTCTTAGTATCTCATGTTAACCTAAAATAATTAATTCTATTAATATACCAGTGTATGTACTGTACAGATTTTCTTTAAATCTGCTTGATCAATTGAAGACATAAAACCTTGGAAAAGTTTTACTTGCCGGAAACTCTAGCACACCAGTAAATATTGTTATTTCAACCAGACCAATTCGTTCTTTCGACAATTTATTCTTCAAATTTAACGTTTCGCTCCCCTTAGTTACCGGGGAGCTTCTTCAGAAAACGGTAGATGTTAGCAGTGTAACATATAAACTGTACAACATAAAAATATAAAGACAACCTGTATTACTAAACACTAAAAATTATTTACCAACAGGGCAAGCAATCATGTAATAACGAAAAACATTGTTGCATCATAGATACAAGAGTGGGCAAGTAAAAAGTGTTGTGAGATACATAAGAAATTATTTATTGGAGACAAACACACCATAAACAGTCGGAAAATTTGCACCATCATTGCGATTAATTACATTACATGAACAAGTCTTTTGATTTATCAAAAAACTTTCCGCAACGCGACGTCTGTATGCATGTGATTCTGACTTCAGTATTTTGACATTATTTCAATCTATTCTATGATCGAAATCCATAACATGTTGACTCAGCGCTGACTTTTTAGTGTTAAAAGTCTTGACCGCATCAGTATGTTCCCGTTTTCTGGTTCTAACACTACGTCCTGTTTCACCTACATACACAGCATTGCAATCCCGGCAAGAAATTTGGTACACCAAACCACGAACAAAAATACACCAAACGAAATTTGGTACACCAAACCACACAAGTACACCGTGGTTTGGTGTATCAAATAGTATAGTATAATAATGCAGAAGCATAATTAGTTTTCTATTGCAAAATTGCAAAGTGATTGATTCTTTTCTTTTTACCGGTCTAGACTATTTCTCATGTGAGCATGCAGGAAGTTATTTTAAATTGTCTTCATCAGGTTGGAGCCTTTGTGAAATCATGTTAGGTTAAGATACTTGCATGAAGAATTTGCATCAACCTTTGTTCGGTTCTTTGCTAAAGATAAACAGAAAGTTTGAAAATACTTCTGCTCTGAATGCCATTAGACCGTCACCCCGAGAGCAAAATTATGTTTTTAGATGCTAAGGCCAACAACAAGCTACGTCAACTTTACCTCGAAAGACTGGCATTTAGGCAAGAAAAACTGCATCAAATCATGCTGTATAAATTTACTTTTGCAAAATTTACTCAGCCATGGTCAACAATATGTCCTGGCGCTATAAAACCGTGGCCATATAAAAACGCTAAAATTTCACGATATTTAATTTTCTTAAAATCTTTACCCTTGTAGTTACTTCCTGATTGCTAGCTGCGGTCTGTCGGATGTTAAATGTATTCTGAATTATAACAATTTATGAAATCATTAAGTTTAGCATTCTATACTCACCTCTTACCTGCTGTACAATGAATGACATAAATATTCTTGAAAGGATTTGCTCTGTACCGACAGTTTCTGATGTTACTGGATCATTTCAAAACATTTTTGAAAAAAAATAAATCGTAAAATGAGTTCAGCGATACACCGAGATTCCTGAGGGTTCAAATTTTTTTCAAAAGATCTAAAATCAATATATATATTCAATAATTGCTGGTTGGATGCAGCACTAATTTCGAAAGGGTGTGAACGCAGTTAAATCACTTGACGTTTTTCATTCCAGAATAACTTTACCTGAATATGGCCCATGGTGACAAAAATCGTCATGTGACATGCTATTGTTTTGAATTGAAGCTTAACTAACAACAATAGAAACTGCGGAAATTGTAGTTAAGTGATTGGAGAATAGCAAAATTAGGGAGTTATTGTTATATCAATATTTTTGAAAGCAAACAATTGCACGACAAAAAATGGAAGATTAGACTCCCTTTTACGCAAGCTTTAGAAATTGCAAATCTGTCAATTTTATTGTCTTGCAAGTTCTCTAACAAATTTATAAAAAAATTGAAACGAATAGCCAATTACAAATGAAACATAGAAATTTTTGATATAACTTAAAAATACAAGAGAATTATATTAATGTTGACCAATTAGCCCATGAAATTAGAAAAACAATTATTAAGTTTGAAGCGTATTACGTGATGTAGCTTACGAAAGTTATCAAATGAAGTCATTGAGTTAGACTACGCAAAATAAAAAACCGATGATCACATAGGTTTTAACAAGTTTGTACCGTAATTGGCAAAAGATTATGAATTTAATTGAGTTGCTGATATTTTTTGCGTAGGAAGTGCTTATAGCAATGATTACGTATGGTTCAGCCAATTTAATATATCAATACATGCGAGGGCAGTTCATAAAATAATGCCTCCATTTTTGCAATTTCGCTACAAGGGGCTGGAGCAGAATGCATATTGCGTTTTTATTGTGACTGAACCTTCATATAGTTAACCAGTATTTTTTATCTCTTTGTTACTTTAGATAATAACGCGGGGATAATTTAAAATTTTATTTCAAATGTAAAATTTTTGCCGTAAAAATAGTCCTACAAAGCAATTTTTGTTATAATGGTTATCTGTCAAAAACAGAGATGTGTTACAGAACTCCTCAGTCCTCAACGCAGAAAAAGTACAGCCGATTGTCATTGACAAACGCTTGGTGAATGTTTATGACGGCGAGACAATGAATGTTAGCTCGGTAAGAAGATGAGTTGGTTGCTTTTAAAGTGATAATAAATATGTAATTGACAAACCTCGCTCTGGTCGCCTGAGTACAGCCTCCAATAAAGAAAATAAAGCATGCCTTGATAAGCTCATCAAATCCAACTGGCTGATAACAGCGAATGAAATGGCCACAGATTTGGGAGTGAGCGTGAGTGCGGTGGAAAAGTTAATATCTTCTCTGGGGTACAGCAAAAGGCGTGCTAGATAGATGCTGCAAATGCTCACTCCGGAAAAAAAAAACATCGGATGACTGTCAGAAAGGAATTGTTGGAACAATATGAAGCCAAAGGCAAGCTTTCCTGTACCGAATTGTCACTGGTGATGAAATTTGGCTTCACTGCTACAAACCGGAATCTAAGCGACAGTCAACGGAATAACATCACTCGCATTCTCCCACAACAAAAAGTTCAGGTCACAGCTCTTAGCAAGCACAGTGATGTGTACCTTCTTCTGGGATGCAGTAGGCATTATTTCCTTGGATTTCTTAGAACCAGAGGCAACTATCAACACTGCACGTTACATAAAAACATTGATCAAACTGAAGGCTAGAATTGCCCGCATCAGATCAGTGAAGAAAAAGACATTGAATGCCAGGCCAAAAGCGCGTCTCAAAACCACAGAGCGTGTGGCCAAGTTCAGCTGGATAGTGCTGCCTTATCCACCATATAGCCCTGACCTTTCGTAATTTGATTTTCATCTGCTGGGGCCTTATTTTTTTGACAACAATGCTGTCATAGAGGCAATCAATAAATGAAGTGCCACAGATGAAAGAGAGTTTTATCAGGGCGTCAAAACGGCCCTTGCTCATTGTTGGAAACAATGCATTGAAAATGGTGGTGACTACGTAAAAAATAAAACACCTTAACATACAGTAGTGTGTGCTTGATCTAGAGAGGTCGCTTCTGCATGTTTTACCATTTTTTTAACTTTTGAGTTAGAAGATACACGCTTTACGTTATGAATCACTCTCGTATATAATGCTTGTGTGGGAAATTTACATGCACACATCAGCAATTAACTGCCCTCAAGCGGTAGCTACAGTAATTACAAAGTTGTAACAGCATTATTGGCGAACATTCCTTAATGCAAAAGTATTGCAATTAAACGAAGACTTATCATCGAGTTTAACATAATCAGATACATTGACATCACACTAATTGGGTCTGTTTCTTAATATTTGTTTCATTAAGGGGTAATTGTAGCTTGTTTCACTGCACATGATAACGTGCCTGTGTCAGGGATAAAGGCTTTTTATGGCAATTTCTCTTGCTTTATTACAGGTTGTGATAACAATACACTAGTATGGAAAGCAGTATTCGCAGTTTCAAAGTATGTATTAGACCAAAATATTTTATGCGTAAGCGCTAAAGATTTTCTTGTAATCGGAAAAAATAAATGTACGACATAAAAGCCCGTAACAAGCCACATTAAGCAATCATTAGGTTGAAGCTTCAATTCACAACAACACCACGTTCTAAGCACATATCCAAAATGCGAGTCCGTTACTGTAGTGCAGATGAGCAGTTACAATGCAAGGAACAATCAATGGTGTTGTCGCAAAAACGTAGCAATATAGTTTCTTTATGCTGCGTTCCAATTTAAAGTGCTTCTCATTGAAAAGCACTGATTGCAAAAATATTCAAAGAAATGCTTGACAATCATGAAACCTTTGTGTTCGAACAATTATTTAGGGAAATATTTATGTGATTAATGTTGTAAGAACAAATGTGGTAGATATGCATCGTGAAAAAAATTCATGATAATTATACTAGATAGCGTTTTTATGCTAAACTGCCATTATTGATGCAGTCATCAAGATTTTGAAAAATAGTATCACCATTAACGGTTGACACAACAAGTAGCCTAATGCTCAGAGGTTTTGTTCAATTTAACATTGGCGAGCCTACAAATAAAATGAGCTGAGCTTTTGCAAGTTTACATAGTTTGTTTCATCAAGCTGGATGGTAAACAAAGACGCGTTCTTCAATTTTAGCATAAACTGGTTTTCTAAATCTTTTATAATAAAAGAACAAGGACGGACTATTGAATCAGAAGGCTGAACTTGTGCAACCTCACCACCAAAGGACATTGTTTCACCACAAATTAAATTGGCTGCAATTTTGTGGCACAGTATTACTACAGTCCCTAGTTAGATGTAAGAGCGGTTGTTCGTTGTTATAATACAAGCCATTTGAAATAACGCCAAACACCATTATTTGCAGCTCGTTTGGTGATTTGCGATTGAAAAGATCGTAGTTATTTAAAATATGCCTCCAGTTTATTTTAAGAGAATATGTCAGGCTTAAGCTCATATCCTGGAGGTTGATTTTCCAAGTACAAAACGAGATTTGAAGACGCAAGATTGGATTTGTCATAATTCGAAGAGAAAAAGAGTCATTGAGCTGTAGGGCATGGATTGCTTTTTTCTTCTTTCAGAAGAAAATATCCATACTCAACTACATGCTTGTCGATCCATCATCGGCGTTTATAGGTGATAGTGAAAATGACTGGTGTATCTTATTTTCGCCAATTTCAGATTTTGAGGATTGAATAAGCTTCGTTCTTTCATGATTTTATCTCGACATTTTAGAACTTTATTTTCTTCTTGAGCGTCGGTTTGATAATTTTTTTCAAAATTGTTAAATTTTGAAATTTTTGTGAAATTCTTCGTTGTAGACATCACGATAATTAAAGTTTAACACTTTCATCACTCCGTACATCTACAAACTTTGTGCTGTCGTAACGTAGAATAAATTCTAACTCAACGATCCTATTCCAATCAAAATTAGGATTGAAAAAATGTTAAATATGACTAAAAGAATCTGTCTGATTGTAAAAGTTACAAAAATTCGGAAAATCCATTTGCTGGTAGACCAGCCTAACAACAGCAGATGATTAGCAACCACTTCTTGCTCAACAACAAAAAGCTCTTAATTAACGCTTAAACGTCACTGGCACCATTTACTACTATCCACTGTAGTATTGCTTTCCTTTCTCCGGGCTTTTCCAACAACACTTTACACGCCAAACACACCGATGCAGATTAACGTCTCACTAATTAACTGTAATGACCCCAATTTAACTACTAATACACCTAGCAAAGGACATCCCAGATCATTTGTACAAAATCATTGCTGGTAATAACTGCTTGGTCATACGTAGCAAAATAACGTATCTGAATTTCAATCACGGTATTTCCCAAAGCGCCAAGGAGTTTGTCCAGTGTAATTGTCAGCAACTAATAACTTGTTGAGGAAAGCAATATCGTTTATTTATATCACTCATTTGTTTTATGAAGATTGAAGAGTACACACTGGTCATATCCAAAATTTGTCTTATGCATAGATAAAATATTAATTAATAAAATAGAGAGAATGCATTTCCACCGACTAAAAATTCACCCAACAATTACTTAAAGTTAATCTATTAATAACAAACTGTAGAAAGAAGACGGTTCCAAAAATGTGTTTGGAAAGTTTATCGGCAAAATTATTGGCTACTAGTACCTATTTTTAGCAAAATCGTGAGCAGCAACACTACTGTGTATAGTAGAGTGAAGCAACTCTCAACACCGAAACTAGATTACTTTTTAATCTTGAAAATAATAAGGCAAGATAAAAAAAAGCAATTGTTTTGTTGACGCTATAAAACCGCTAGCCACTCGCTGTAACCAATCGAAGTAAAATATCAATATCAGTATTCAACGTAAACAAAGCTAATCAAAGAACAAAAATATGTCACCGATCAAATCAATTATGCTCGTTTGCTTCATCGCTTACTTGAAAAAATGCGAACCTGCAACAGTGAATTCAAGAAAATTAGCCAACCATGTAAAAGCACTACAAGATAATCAAAAGTAAGTACGCGACTGAGATATTATATATTGCAATGTCTTACACAGCTTGATCAGAACTCGAAGTTTATAAAAGTTGGCAAATATTGTATTTGAATTGAGATAAGCTGATTTTATCTAAAAAATGCCACGATTAAACAGATTGCAGAGTTAACAAAATCTTTCGTTGCAGTTTGCTTAAGTTGTCTTCCGCGCAGACTTTCTTGCACCGACTTTCAAAACGAAGCTCTCCTACTCTCCCACCACATTTGGAAGCACATTACGAAAAAAATGTCTGCGAAAGGACCTACGCTCGTTACGAGAAAATTGATTGCAAAAACTCAACAACTTTAAAGTGAGCATAACTGAATAGTGGCTAGTGTTTTATACATTCTTCAACTGTCTCTTTAAATACCATATAGTTCCGCGTAATATTTCTTTACTCAAGGCATTATTTGTTAGGCCATTATTGTAAGATATCTCATTCCATCACTGGTAAAACATTTGTCAAAACGTTAATACTATTTCATTTATTTTACAGTTTAAATCTGCGGAACTGGCCTCAAGCTCAAATAATAGACAGCAGATGCATCTTTCCTTCTGACATTAGAGGACCGAACGTTCCTTCCGTACTACCAGCTAGCACTATTGTGAGCGTATGGAATAAAGATTTACAAACATGGCAAAAAATCAAAGCAACTCTCGGATATTTTTGCTATAGACGTAAATCGAACTAAATTAAAGCGAACCTGACATTTAAACTTTAAATAACTTTATGTCTTATTTTATCGTCTATTGATATTTATGATTTTGATATTTGTTTCTTTCTCTTGTGATTTTAGGAATCATCTGAGCGCTATTTTTTGTGCAATATTTATGTTGTACGTTAAAAATATGAATTAAACTGCAATATCACAAAAAATCTGTTGGCAATGTAAGCACTTCAAGAGGAAGTCGAGCCAACTTGCCATATGCTGACGGTTTGATTCAGAGTTTAGGTAGAGTAAACTGAGTGAATGAAGCCTCTCAATGGAATCGATTAAACGAGTTGCTATTTTTTCCTATCAACCAATAAAGCAAGCATTTTTGTATAGTGGGAACTAGGATTACATGAAATGCCATAAATGCTGATGAGAAATATGTCGATTTTATGCGCGCATGATTGTTACAACAAAAATAACAGCTTGTGAAATGTGTGGAATGCTTTATTTAATTGTTGCATCCATGGGTCTATATTTGAACAGTATATTGCTTTAACCATTTGCAGGTAAAAGAATAAAAAACTTGCAGTCTATATCAGATTTAAGAGTAACAATGTTTTCATGGAAATGTTTAGTTTATCTTATGACTTAATTACATCGGCGCAGCATACCACGTGTGCAACAACATTGGGTCGATAACTCAGCTCTACATTCAGGTTCGATTGCCAGTTTTATCAAACACATATCTAAGAACATTTATTAACAGGATTAAGACCTTTCCATAGGAAAAGGAAATCGAGTCACTGAAGTATCACACATGCAAATCGTTCTCCCATAAATAATTCTATTTGATCGAACATTTGCTCTCAAATTTTTGACGTTTCAAGTGGCTTGTAATGTTCCGCTGTTATGTAAGTGCTGAGAAAAACGCTTACCCTAGTCTACCTAATCATACTTAAGGGAGTAAAAAATCAGTGTTCTTAATTTCTGAAAAACTACAATACCAAAAGATTAGTAACCAATTATTAAAAATTGTGCCAATGGGTAAAAAGCTTTTTTTGTACTTTACGTAACAAACAGTCTGTCAGGACAGTTTGGCCCCAATTTTTTTCTATTGGAGTTTGTGGCAGAATATTCAGTTGATGTTGATTAATTCAACAAGCTTTTGACCCAATGATATTTAAAACAAAAATGAACTTATTTTAAAACCGGTTGAAGATAAGTGTTGGTCTCACTACCAAAATCAAACAAAATTTTACATATAATAATTTTTGGTAAAATCGACACTGGTGTATTTCTGGTCGACACTTCAAGAAAATTATTAGAAAAAGCCAAAAACGATGGAAATATTACGAGACAAACTATTCTTTGCGATCAAGTTCGAGCTTTTAAAGCGAATTACAAACTCAAAAGTTTTTCTAAAACTTTGAAAAATTCGCGTGCAAGTTAGCATCACCGTGACAGCAGTTTTGTAGGCGATATCTGATTGAATTTAAATTTGACGTCACCGACAAACTTTGCAGTTTCGAGAAAATATGGGGCCTCAAACAATGTTATGCAAAAGCTAAAAATAAGCAAACTTGTCATGGTTTTTTTTTTACATCACTCTTAAAATAAAACTCTCTTGAAAGTGTAGGCAAATAATCCCTTAAAATTACGCAAAAATAAGCTTTCTTGGATATTATGGTCTGGCATGCGCTTTTTCCTTCCAGTAAAGCTATCATCCTCTCCACAATTCCCCTCCTCAACGCCTGAAATTATTTTACCCCGCTAAATGGATAAAATCAAAAACTAGAATTTGAAAAAATTTGTAGAATTTGCCTCCGAGCATTCAATATCATTTTCTATAAAAAAATTTAAAAGATAAATGGTAGTAAAGACGGGGAAACTTTCCTACCGGCGCGATGGTGCAGTGGTTAGAGCGTCCACATTGTAGTCGGTAGACCTGGGGTTCATTCCCTAAGTCGAGTTATACCAAAACACTTTAAAATATGGTATTCACAGCTTCCCTGCTTGGCGCTCAGCATATAAAAGAGATAGTGTGGAGAACAAGCCGGCAAGCTTGCTTGTTGTGTCCTTGGGCAAGGCACTTAACGGGACGCCTCCACCTTTATGTGGCAGACAGGTGGCCCCACCCGTACTTCACCGGATTATAATTGTGAAGTTGCTAACCCAGCATGTCAGACGACTCTTGGGTACCCACCAGTGGCAGTCCGCCTTGTTGGTGATGGGGCTACCAGTCACTCAAGACTGGTTCGAAATGGGCTGCCATCTTCCCCTAGCCTAATATCAATTTGGTTGACGGCATGAACCTGAATTACCGTTCATGCCGTACCTCCATCCCAAGGAAGAGGAGGGGTAAACACACACACACACACACACACACACACACACACACACAGGAAACTTTCCTCGATAATAAATATTAGAGCATTTTTGCACAGTTCTACAGCTTTTAAGGCATTGATGAAGGACAAAAATTAAACTTTACATTGATAACTGATATGCTACAAAATTGTTTAACCCATTAATGCCGAACGGGAGCATTCGTGCCCAGCTAATAAAAATGGCTGTTAAAGTAAAGACATTGCATTTAGCTATGTTTCGTTGATAAGGTGTGTACTCTGAAGGTTCAGAACACGTACGGAACATGTTTTGTTTCTCTGTCACCAAGTATGCACGCGCAGTAGCCGGCTGACCTTGACCAAGAAAGGAGTGTATGTAACATGGCTCTACCACGCCTAAGAAAAGGGTATGTACCTAAATTACTGAAAACATTTTGCTACATCCAATCATAGGAATTTGTAGCTGAATAATGCACCAATTACATATAAATCACAAATGATTAATAATGTTGATAATATTGAATGCATAGAGTAAAATGTAAATGGCGGGAACAAATGTGCCCGGTAGGATATAAAATAAAGATTTTGCTCTTCATGGAAGTTGTGACACTTTCTGTTCTATGATGTGCATAGATTTATTTTAATTGCTTTCCCGTTGTGTCATACGATATTATAATGAGAAATTAACAGGTGTTTGCTATTCTGTAGCTCCAAAATATATATTTAGAAAACTATTCATGATAATAATGGCCTGTTTAGCTGTATGTAAATTCAGATATGCTTCATAATAAATTGTCAGCAACTTGAAATCATTGTAACGAGTTATGGGTTATATTGCAAGAAGTGATTTGAGTGATATTTTCAAATATTGAAATAATCTTATTAGATGTTTCTTTTTTCAGGTTGACCCTGGACGAGATGAGTGAATTGCTTCAGGAAGAATCTGATGATGACAGTGATTTTGAAATCAATGTTGCAATCGAGCCTCCCATTGAAGAAGCAACTGCTGATGCTGACTGCGACTCTGATGCCTCTGACAGTGAAGTTACATGCAATCCCAATCATTTACCATAAAGAATCTTACTTTCCGAAGTACTTCCTGACAAAAGAGAGGATCAAATGCCGTCTCCTGATGGTCAGCAGACAAAGAAGAAACTCCGAAAAGAGAAGGTAGTTTGGCACAGAGACGAAACAAAAGTTACTGATAGTGTTGAAGATTATGATATGCAAACAGAAGAACAACAAGTTGTGAATGAGAGTATTTTGGAATGCATCGGCCATTTTTGGACTGATGACTGGTTGAAGTTTATCTGTGAACAAAGTAGAGTTTATGCACACCAAAAATCTTTGCAATCTGACGTTATGACTGCTGACAACCTGAGAGTGTTTTTTGGAATACTAGTACTTTCTGGCTACAACAAGCTTCCACATAGAAGATTGTATTGGTCATCAAAAGAAGATGCTCAGAATCTTTTAGTGATAAATTCGATGAGGAGAGACACTTTCGATCAAATAATGAGATGCCTTCACTTTACTGATAATATGAAAGTAAATACAGACCGGTTCTTCAAAGTTCGACCTATATTTGAACACATAAACAAGGTAATGATGCACAACCGTTTTCAAGGAGAATTCATGAGTGTTGATGAAGTAATGGTGCCATATTATGGAAGACAGGGAGACAAACAATATATTAGGGGAAAGCCTGTGAGATTCGGTTTTAAATTATGGGCTGCTTGTGATTCAAATGGCACTCTTTTGCATGTTGAGCCATACTGCGGAGCACACACAAATATTGAAGAACATGGGTTTGGCCACGGTCCAAACATAGTGTTAGACATGGTGAAAAAAACTAAGCTGCAGAAAGGACAACACGTTGTATGTGACAATTATTTTGGAACTGTGGCTTTTTTGAAAGAGCTTGCTCGAAAAGGTATTGCCGGTACAACAACTCTGCGAGAAGATCGCTTGTCTGGATGCCCTCTTACTGCAAGACAAGTTATGAACAAGAAAGTAAGAGGTACAATGGAGGAGGCATACACTGATTGCTTGTCTCTCGTCAAATGGAAGGACAACAAAGTTGTAAGTGTTGCCTCAAATAAAGCCAGAGCTAAGCCACTGAAATATGCAAGGAGGTGGGATCGGATTACTAAAAAGCCGAGTACCAAATTCCATCAGTTTGTACAACAAGCACATGGGAGGCGTTGACTTATTTGATCAGCAAGTGTCAGCTTACAGAGTGCGAATCAGGTCAAAAAAATGGTGGTGGCCCTTGTTTGCTTGGAGCATAAATGCTCAAGGTGTAAATGCTTGGCGTCAGTACAGACGAATAGATGCTAACATGAGCCTACTAGACTTTTCCAGGAACTTAGTTATAGCTACATTGAAGACCTATGGAACCACCAGAAAGGCAACAGGTCCTAAATACAGTACTGGTAGTGCAGAAGAAAGTGTGCGGTACAACGAAAAAGGCCACTGGACTGCAAGAGGAGAACATACACGCAGCAGATGCAAGCAGTGTCAGGGCAGAACACCTCACATATGCAAGATGTGCAAGGTCCCCTTGCATCCTAAATGCATGGAAAAATACCACACTAAGCCATAAATACTCTACTAGTTAGCTTTTGAGAAATAAAAAGGATTCGGTATGCATAGAGCTAACAAAGGACTATATTTACATGTTTATTTCAATTTTTTTCTAAAATCATTATCTTATTGCCGAATGGGCACATATGTTCCCAAGCTGTATTTTTCATATTTTCAAATAAATTTTCGTTTTGAGTGTTTCAGCTGTTTATTAACATCATAAAGAGTCATTTGGCATGAAAAATTATGAAAAATTTATATTACGTAATTCTCGGCATTAATGGGTTAAATCAATGATGTGACCATAATTCCAGCAAACAGTTATATCTTAAAAAGATGAGAAGTGGTACAAAATTTCAATAAAGCTTTAGTCATCGACCGTTTCATTGTACTCTTTTACAAAGAATAGCTGAAAACTCTAACGTTTTCGTCTAGCTCTCTTCAGGAGTTATCGCTAGAATGAAGCCTGGTATTGATGGCGAGGTGTTTATAGCGAAAGCAGCTGGTGAAAATGTCAGAACGTTCTGATTGGTAGACAACCAGACGTTTCGTCGAGTCCGAATCAATGACGTAATTTTAGTGTGCAGACGAATTCTTTCTGGCGACAAAGCTCTGATTGAAGTATTTTGATGAAAGTTGCTTCCAAGGTAGATAAATGAAAAAGTGTTCTTCCTTTAGCCAAAATAGAAAATTGGTTGTCATCATAGTGAGAGGCGCATTTTTCATTGTTGAGGAGGTGTTGTCCAATTGCGTTTGTCCAATTGCCTGCTTTTGCTATAAATACCTCGCTATCAATACCAGGCTTCATTCTAGCCATAACTCCTGAAGAGAGCTAGACAAAAACGTTAGAGATTTCACCTATTCTTTGTAAAAGAGTACAATGAAATGGTCGATGACTAAAGCTTTAGTTATATCTTATTAACACAAACATACAAATATCAAACAAAAACGAAACAATTACTGAAAATCATTAAACATTTTATGTAAAAGACCAATTTTTTCAACACCTACACAAGAAATATCATGCATAAATCAGTCACGCCTTAAATTTTGTTAACCGGGCTTGGGAAGGAAAGGAAAAGTAGACAATGTCAGTTTTGATTGTCTAACTTACCACTCCTTTAGTAACTGCTCAATCAAATCGTTACTGCATATTCTTTGGACTTTTGCAAGAATTTGAAATCATTCAGAAATGTTAGTAATGCTATATACATATACGCATCTTTATGAACCAAGGCATGCCCAAGATGCAAATATTAAATGTAGAATATCGCGCAAAGATAATTGTTGTTTGTGAGTGGGCTGCATATCTCAGATTCTGAAACTCCGGCAACAAAGAAATATGCACGGGAACCAACGCACTTACATCGATAGACGGAGAGCCTATGATGAAACAACTTCATTTTAATTTGTGTTCCTTACAGAAAGGGCCAAAGATCAACTTACCAGAGTGCAGTTCATTTTCTGTAGATATATTTAGTAAAGTTCAAAGGGTATCAAGTGATGTAGCTTACAAAAGTTATTAAACCGTGTCAACGAGTTAGACTGCACAAATTAAGAAACCAATGACCACAGGTTTTAACAAGTTTGTACTGTAATTGGCAAGAGATGATTAATTAAATTGGATTGTTCAAGGGTCGCAAAATCGTTTGCTTAGAAAGTGCTGTTAACAATGATTACGTCTGTTTCAGCCTATAAAATATATCAATTCATACATGATGCTTGTGTGGGACACTTACTTAGACAAAATGGAAATTTACCGCCCTCAAGCGGTAGCTAATTGCAAAGTTGTAACAGCGCAGTTAGTGCAGATCTTTTATTGTATGTGTAGTGCAAGCAAACAACTAATTTATTATGGGATATCAACACAATTATATACATTGAAATCACATTGTTTGGATCTGTTTTTGTTGGTTTGATTGAGGTGTGATTGCAACTTGTTTCAGTTTACATGGCTACGTTGTTGTATACAAGGCAAAACCATTTTATAGCAATTTCTCTTGCTTGGATACAAGTTGTAACAACAGGGCAGTAGTGTACTCAGCAGTATTAGAAACTCTGAAGCAAGTTTGAGCGCATAATTTTCTAATCTTTTCATAAACGGTCGAAGTAAATATACTACCAGCAATCTACCCGTGAAGTAACTTGGTCGAGGTTATCCAGGTTCCATATACTAGAAACAATTATCATACGCTAGACCAGCTAAGCTTACATCTTATTAGAAAAATCGATTTTGACTTAACAATGGCATTTTCAATTTCTTAGAAAAATCGATTTTGCTTTCACACTGCCATTTTTATTTTTAATTCGAAAAAACAAAATGTATAAACCAACTTACCGCAGTTATAATGTACTAAAAAGAAAAGCATAGCTATCTCACACTGGCTTAAAAATGAAAATTGGTAACTCAAAGCTGGATAAAAATATTCCGTGAACTTAGTTATAACTACTATAAACTTAGGGGGCTAACTAACTAGCTAGTGAAAGAAACAATGCATTATGCTGTTCCTCGACTAAAACTAAACAGACGATATTGTACTAACCTAAAGACATAAAAAAGAAAAAAAACGAAAACTTGTTGCTCACTCATAGCTAGTTTCTAAGTAATAAGATGTAGGGAACCTAAAAATTATGAACCAAGTGTTACGTCATAAACAAGAAAAAGTGAGAAGAGGGTTATTGACATGATGTAATAGACTGCTGTATGGTACCCTATGATGTTGATGATCATTTTTGAGCAAAATTTTCTATTTAACGTTATTGTGATGCTGGAGGCAGATAGGAAATCGTCTTGAAAACTGCTACCAAGCAACTAGTAACAACTATATTTTTAAAAATGATAAAGTCTCAACCATGATCCTACACCCCTATTGGGGCTTACCGATGTGACTTGTTGTCCATGTCAAAGGTGTATGTCCTTAAATGAGACTCCTACGATAAAGGTATTGCTACATCATATTGCTTTGCATTGCATCTTTTTTTTTGCACTCAATGGCGAATTTGTCCTTTTTCAGCATACGAGGTGCATTCAATAAGTTTCCAGACTTTTTTTGTACAGGCATTTAAAATTGCCGTAAACTCGAGATATTTCAGTATGTTGTTACTATACTCCTTATGAGATGATTGCCCAATTTTTTCTTGTTTAGGTGCAAATTTATAGCTACAGTAGGAATTAGAGTACACCTTACTAAATCCTGATTGTCACAGCTGGTGAATTTCAAAAATGCAATCTGGACGTGAGGACACATTAGAAGAACGATATGCGATCACATTAGAACACATTAGAAGGACATGAAAGAGGCTGTGACGAGGGTCCTAAACACGCTCACACAAGAAGACTTCCAGGGGGCTTTCCAGAAGTTGTTGGAACGGTACAACAAGTGCATTGATGTCGGAGGAGAATACTTTGAAGGGGACTAGAGTTTTTTGTGTGTACGGTTAATAAAAGTGTCCATACCAAAAAGTCTGGAAACTTATTGAATGCACCTCGTATATATTATTGAGTGTTTTTTTATACCAGCATGATGATACCCAAAAAGGTCGACACCGGTTGCGGATTATTGACATGATACAATAGACTGCTGTATGGTACCGTATGATGTTGGTGATCATTTTTGAGCAAAATTTTCTATTCTGCCTTATTGTGATGCTGGAAGCAATGACGGATTAAGCTTTTAATGGGCCTGGGGCTCTATGATAATCAGAGGCCTATTTTTTATTCTATTCGTTGTACTAAAAACTGACCACAATTGAAACGAAAAACAAATACTTAAACAAAGTATTTACTTAGTGTGCACATATCCAAATGACACATTTTCTGGTTTTAGACAATGCAAAGCTCTTAATAATATCATTGATGTCTATTTTTTCCAAAGGTTCGTTTTCAATGCAAAGTAGAGCTAAAGAATTCAACCTTTTCTGACCCATAGACGAAAGCAGTTAATTCTTTGCCCTTTTTAGAACTGAAAATGAGCGCTCGCCCGAGCAATTAGAAATCATCAGACAAAGATAGGCTACTGCCTGAAAACAACAGATACGTTAGAAAACGCATGCATGAATTCATTTTTATTTATGAACCTAAACATCTGAATTTTTTTGCATTCGCTTTTAAAATGGTGTTTTATCAGTGTAGAGAAATGAATCTTCTCCTCAGGCAATAACTCCTCCAGATCATCTGGATAATAAGGAAGTAACGTTTTCGCACTTGCTTCAATTTTGCAGTTAGACATGGTAATCAATTTCATCAGAAACGAAAATTTTCTTTGAAGATGGTTGTAAGCTTCTATTCGGGTTTTCATAGACGAAAGAATTTGGTCAATGATCGGCAAATATGAGTCTACTGCGAATCTGCTGGATGGATCAAGTGATGTGTCTTCAGATTCACCTTCGCTATCCAACCTTACTTTTCTTCTTTTCTTTCTTGAAATTTCTTCAGTGTTATAATGACAGCCACTTAATACTTGACCTCTTCCTTCGAATATTTGAAATTGGAGTCTTGGAAGTTGAATAAAGTCATGTAGACCCTGAAGCAAATTTGTTGTCCTATTCAAAGTCATTTTTCTGTCCTGCAGAGCCTGAATGGTCTTATAAAACCGTTCCATTGTGCACGACCATACCTCGAGTAAAATACCAGTTACAAGCTTTTCCGTTGATGAAACAAAACATCTGGCTGTTTCTTTAGTTTGATGTTTTTCATCATTGTCATTACACATTGTCTTCAAGACTAGAAGAACTGCTTGGTAACTTTTTCCTAGTGCATGTAGAGCATCATATCGCGCCTCGCAACATGTATCAAACTAAGGCTTAATTGTTGGACATTGAAGTGGTTTTAGGGCATCAGTAAGAAGATTCCACCTGTGTGTTAAAGCTGAAAAGAACACATAGAGTCCTTGAACAAACATGAAAAAACGGACCACGGATTGGCAACAGCAGCACATTTTCCCACAAGATTCAAGGAATGTGCTACACAAGGAATATATTCCGCTTGGTGGTTGCGTTCTTTTATTATAGCTTGCATACCTTTATATTTTCCGTTCATGTTGGAAGGGTTGTCATAAGATTGCCTTCCGAGATCTTTCAAACTGATCCCATTGTCATCTATAAACTCGAAAAGAAAATCAGCCAATTGGTGACCAGTGTGTCCACGGGCGGGTATAAACTTGACAAATCGTTCCACGGGACGATCAGATAAAACTTACCGAAAAATTATTGTTAAATGGTCAACATTTGTAATGTCAGGTGTTGAGTCCACGGACACTGAATAATACATTGCTTTTTTATTTCAGAAATAATAATATCTAACACTTTTGTTGCAATTACGTCAATGAATTCCTCGCATACAGTTGATGAGAAATACAAAACATGTCTCTTGTCTTTGTTCACTCTCTTTTGAACATGCTCAGCAAGGAAAGTATCGTATTCTGCCAACAACTCCAAAATTCCGAGGAAGTTATCGTTTTGTAAAGAACCAACCAACTCACTACTTCCGCGGAAGGCCAGCCCTCTCGATAATAGGAATTTTATCACACTTAAAACTCGAGCCAATACTTTGTACGAATATTTTCTGTCAGATTCTTTTTGCTCTTCGAGAGATATACGTTCAAAGATAACTTAAGTGTTTGTTAGAAGATTCGTGCCTGGCCAGGTCGCGTGGTGCATGCTTCCAGCCGCCATAACCAACTGATGCCAGCATGATTTTTTCAGAATCAAACGCAAAAACTTTGCAAATAAAGCAGTAAAGTATTTTGATGAAGGTGAATAGCACAACCATTCGCGTTTTACTTTTTCGCCGTTCAATTCAATTGTTCTCGCCAAAATAGCGATTTAGAACAACGTATTTTGAATTTATCGCCAGTAAAACCTGCCTCTGAAGTAGAAAAATCTGCATCAAGATGTTGAAACTTTAAACTTCCTACTTGGCCGCAGTAATCTCTCAGATGGTCAGAAATTACACCCCAGCATCCATCATCCATGTCGTGTTAAATAGTTTCTTTTACCCTATGCGCTTCATCCTCAGCAACATTAGATAACTTGGTTTGTAAATTTGTTCCCATGAAACAATTTTTATATTTGGCTCTGGCTCTGCAATACAGTCACTAGAAGATCAACACAAAGCAGTTGCATTACTCGACGTCGTTTCTACAATCTTGCTTTCGCTTATATGAAAAAAATCAGTCACTTTTTTTGATTTTGCTACAACTTTTTTCAGTTTATCTTCTGCTTCTCTTCTACATTTCTCCTTTTTCTAACCGCTTTTATACTTCTTCATTTTTATTTTTAAATTGACTAAAGTTTTAAGATTAGAAACGTTTAGATTAGTTAATATTGGTAAAAGTGTAGTTGGCTATCTCCCCTAAAGTGGCTATTCTCTATCGATTTCAAAACAGCCATTTCAGATCTTTTTGATTTCAATACACAGGAATCCTCTAATAAATTTCTGTTGTAAAATTTAGACCTTCGTTTACTCAAAAAGGGTCTGAATTTATACACTTAAAATTTAATTTTGAGTAAAATCCCAATTCAAGGTAATTTGCCCCTTGAATATACTGTACTTTTCTAATATATTTTTTTCTTAAGCAGTAGTTTCCAAAACTAATTATTGAAGGCGCCCTTGAAAAGTTATAAATACTTGCGGTGCACTATTTAAGCAAAAAATACCACAAAATTGTATGTAATCCATTTTCATTATTTAAAATGCAAAAATATTAAAAATATTTAAATTAAAAAAAGTTAATATTTGCAAATAATCCTTTCTAAATGTGCCCCCCTTTTATATCAATATCAATATATTTTTCAATAACAAAAGAGAAAAAAAAATTATTTTCTTTTATGTCTTTAATATTGAAAGAAAATGTCTTGTGGAATCAATATAAATTTTATTTCGCCATTGTAAATTAATTTAGAAGCAATTTTTTATTTCATATTTTAAGGAAAAAATTTCCTTGAATTGAGATTTCACTCAACTATTCCATCTGCTTCCTTTTGGTCTAAACTATTTGGTAAAATTTCATCTGCTTCCTTCTTGAAATACCGGACCATAGAAAATATACTTGCTTTAATCTGAACTTTTTCTAGCCTCACTTTTCTTACTCAGCACAAACCTGTCTGCATTTTTTTTAAAACTTCGAAATAACTGGCAACAATTGAACTTGTCAGAGCCTTAGAAAAAGCCATTGTTACGGAATAATGATATATTTTGTATTATGATTTAAAAATGCGTTTACATTTTGGTTACAATGTTTTATCCAAAGAAAACACAATTAAAATATTGATAGTATTTCCTACTATGACACAGTTTCGCTTGCGCTTTGCACGATGACGAGGCCTCTAATGGAGAACGCCTTGCCCATAATACTTCTAAATTAAACCTTCACTATGTTTTGAAAGTGATCCTATCAGTAACTTTTATGACTTTATTGACTTGGTATAATGATGGGCCTATTTTTGGGTGGACCTGGGGCTGCAGCCCCATCAGCCCCCGCCTTAATCCGGCCCTGGCTGGAAGCATAAAACATAAATCATTTAACAGCTTGCAAAATCATAATTTGAAGATTGATAGAAGCTCCAAGTTTTTGAAACCATTTATTTTTTCATATATCTAACATTTCAAACAGTGGCTCTTCAACAAATATAACAGAAAAACACAGTGAAAAATTAGGGTGGCGTGCTAACAAAAGGTTGTGATTAGATTAAAAATGCTGCAGGAGAGCGGTAGAATCATTTTGGGTCAAAATATCAAACTTTTCCAAGTGTGTCAATGGTTATTCCATCAAACTGGAAAATTATTTTTGTCTGTCCAACGTATTGAGCATTACAATTTACCCATTTAGCAACATAAATACCATAATTTCTACAAATAATAGACTGATTAAGTCTATTATTTTTTTTTGACATTTAATACGATTTACACTACTTTCCATACATTCATATTTGCCAAATTTGCCTCAAAGAGCACAATTGCCACACGGACTTTGTGAGCCAATTTTTCAAGTTTTTGTTGTTTATGAGCTAAAATTTAATACTTTGTTAATGTATTTGCCAGACATGGGAATCTTTTTTATCTAACATTGGCTCCTGATTTTATCGAGCTCTCTTTATCAGTAAGTTGAAGAAATTGTTGAAAGCTTTTTACCTATGGAATCGGACTCTTTTCTGTCTGTTCTTTGATTTGGTAGGTCCGAACCTTTCATTCCAAATGCTTGCTTTTGAATCATGGTCAGTGTCACTTTTTTATTTAACCCGAAAACATTTTTCTCTTAATTCCTTTGTGCTACTTAAGTAGTCCTCGTGTCTTTCGTTCAATCTGCGTAATCTCACTGCTTCACTGAAAAGGATACCTTTAAAAATATGAAGGGGATGGTATGAATTTCCCTGCAAAAATGTACGTCCTGCTGCTATTGGTTTGCTAAAAGTTTTTGTTACGAAACCAACTGGATCATCTTCTTTAATTTGGTGTAATACATCTGAAAATTCTACTTCTTGACTAATTTGTCTGTTCACCTCGTGAAGCGTCAGGGTCAAACCATTATTTTGAAAAATATTGGTTAAAGCTGTTTGTATAGATTTAGTATTACTTGGTCCTAATGAAATAAAGAAAATATCATCTATCTATCATCTAAGTAATTCTGTCCGTTTTGAAATTTTACTCATTTGTTCAATTATAAAATGCATTAAAATATTAACCAAGGAGCAGGAATGATTATCTACTGAGGCTACGCCAGTTTTTTGTTAATGGAACTTTTCTCCAAATTGATTAATAAAATTTTCCAAGCAAAACTGGCAACTAGTAACATCCATATTTTGCAAAATGATAAAGGCTCAACAATGATCCTATACCCCTATTGGGGCTTACCGATGTGACTTATTGTCCACGTCATGTGTTCTCCTGCAGCGTTATAAATCTAATCACAACCTATTGTTAGCACGCCGCCGTATTTTTTCACTGTGTTTTTTGTTATATTTGTTGAAGAACGACGGTTTGGTATGTTAGATATATGTAAGGATAAATGTTTTCATAAACTTGAGCTTCTATGAATCTACAAATTATGATTTTGCAAGCTGTTAAATGATTTACGTCAAATGTCTTTTGTCACTTTTTCTCGTTTATGACGTAACACTTGGTTCATAATTTTTGGGTTCCCTTCATCTTATTACTTAGAAACTAGCTATGAGTGAGTAACAAGTTTTCGTTTTTTTTCTTTTTTATGTCTTTAGGTTAGTACAATATCGTCTGTTTAGTTTTAGTCGAGGAACAGCATAATGCATTGTTTCTTTCACTAGCTAGTTAGTTAGCCCCCTAAGTTTATAGTAGTTATAACTAAGTTCACGAAATATTTTTATCCAGCTTTGAGTTACCAATTTTCATTTTTAAGCCAGTGTGAGATAGCTATGCTTTTCTTTTTAGTACATTATAACTGCGGTAAGTTGGTTTATACATTTTGTTTTTTCGAATTAAAAATAAAAATGGCAGTGTGAAAGCAAAATCGATTTTTCTAATAAGAAATAAGCTTAGCTAGTCTAGCGTATCATGATTTTATGTTTTCATAAACGCTTAGATTTTCCTGTGACAGGAAGACACATATGTACGACGATAAAAGCATTTATCAAAACAGATTAAGTAGTTTATACGTTCATGAGATTGAAATCTGCTTTTTATTTGTCACGCAAAGGATATCGCTTCCTTGCTACACTTGGGTATCTTGTGATTGCATATGTAAGCAAAGCATTTGCATTTGCTTAATCCATACCTTTACTGCATACCGATCTTTAGTTGGTGTTTATATTCCTGAATTCAATTTGCAGCTCGAGTTTGCTCCTTATGCATTGTATAGATTGTTCTTGAAAAGAGTTTCTTAAACATATTTTTATCACGAATCATTTAGTAGTGTTGAAAACGTCACTTTTCAAGTGTCGGTTTTATCCAGGGGTTCTCACTAAGAGTTGCGGTCCGCCTTGGCTGGTATCACGTGAAGTAGTTACTCTAGAAACTTGATTAAACAAAAATTTTATTTTTTGACTTTTTATTGTTGATAGCCAGGAAAAGGTACAGGCAGATAGAAAACGAACCCATTCACTGCAGTTTGAATTATCAAGGGCAAGAACCTCCGAAACCTGCGAGTCTAAAGTTGGTATGTGAATAAGCAATTATATGAAATGAATTGATGGTATGATTATGCAGTGCAATTTTTTCCTTTCCTAAAATGCTTGCCACTCTTTCCCTGTGGTTGATTTAAAACTAGTTTACTTTCTCATTTTCGTAGAAGCACTCGTGAGAAAAAGTGAAAGAGTCGTCGTTTAGTGCTGACGCTATTACGAAAATAATATCTATAGCAAAACAAAGGCAATGCCTCTGTTAAAATACCGGAAAAAGCTACTTAGTAAATATTGTCACAAAATGGTCTAAAGCGGACGGGTTTGCTCGTAAACAATTTTACGACATAGTCGTAATCTATAGATGGTGTGCATGAGCTTTCATCTGACAGCGCAGCCAATGAAAACAGCCTGCTATAGTCGTGGCCAAAAATTTAGGACCCACCATGCAGAAATCAATATTTTTGCTTCTAAACCCGCTAACTGCATCAGATTGCGTAATTCATCTGCCAGTCGATTGTAATCACTTTTTTCTTCTCTTTCAAGCAGTAAGCACCATCTTGTGAGTGATTTTTGCTTGTTTTTGAGTTTTAGAAAATTCATAAAAATGGGTAAAAAATCGTCACTTTCTGATGTTCAGCGTGCTCAAATCGTGGTTCTTTACAAGGAAGAATATTTTGAACGATCAATTAGTGAACGAATGAAGAAAAGCAAGAATGCAGTTTACGATGCAGTCGTGAAATTAAGAAAACAGGGACTTATTCAGATACCAAACGGTCTGGTCGTCCACAAAAAACCACGCCAAGGGATGACCACAGCATTAGGAAGGAGAGCAGTTCAGTCTCCAATGAGTTCCGCAAGCAAGCATACGGTCCGTACTGCTTGCAAAAGGTGCGGACATTAGTCAGAGAACCGTAAGTCGGCGTCTGGTCATCGATTTTGGTTTGAAAACCTGTAAACCTGCGAAGAAACCCAGGCTAACACCGACCATAAAAGCTAGGCGTTTGGGCTTTGCTAAAAAGCACGCGAAATGGACGATTCAACAGTGGCAGCATGTGTTTTTTTCTGATGAATCTACAGTCCAGCAGTTCACTACGCGCAAGTGCTACGTCCGTAGACCCACCGGAAAGCGATTTGATGAACGGTACACCACGCAGGCAATGAAACACCCCCAAGTGTCATGATTTGGGGTGGAATGTCCGTAAACGGAACGGCCGGACTGTTTTTCCTACCGCTGGGAACAACCATGAATGGCCAAAAATACATCGATTTGCTGAAGGACTAGTTGGAACTGCACGGCCATTCATAAATGCAAGATTTTTATGCAGGATGGTGCACAATGTTACCACTCCAAAATTGTTATTTAGTTCTTGAAGTCGAAGAAAATTCAAATTCTAGATTGACCCGAAAACAATCCAGATTTGAATCCTATCGAGAATTTGTAGACTGTTTTGAAGGACAAAGTGTCTGAGAAACAACCAACTAATACTAAGGAACTGGAAGAAGCAATCGAAGCTGTCTGGATGCTTGAATTATTAGCTGAATACTGCGGAAGTCTGATGGAAAGGATGCCAAAACGTTTAGAGGCTGTAATTAAAGCCAAAGGAGGACCAACAAAATACTAACTTTTTTGAAAATTCTGTGTCGAACGTATGTGATTGTATGTGGAAACTCCCTGTCATTTGTGATATTCCATAATAAACCGAATTCATGTGTTTATTAACGATTAAATATCTGATTTGTTGTCTCAATCGGAATTTCGAGGGGTGGTCCTAAACTTTTGGCCACGACTGTAATTATTATAGTGGTAATATACTTAATTTTGGGCAATTAGCCAGCAGCCTTGACACGTTGACCTAGTCCAATTTTCACGGTAACATTTCTCTATGACTTAATCGTTAATTGAACGTTATGATTGACTAAACATTGGTCTAGTAATTTGAGCAAGAAAAAGTACATTTATTATGTATCCACCAGTAGTGCATGTTGTCCACATGAGATTAATCATTTCTATGGGACGTTACAATTTACCGATGTTACATGGAAGTTTTGCAGGCTTTTTCCCATTTTTAGCATAATAATAGGTTGATTTTGTTGCAATAGCAGAGACTTTAACATGAATACTTCTTTATTTTATGAAAAAAGAAATTTTAGAACTAACACAAGTAAAAAGTCTTCTGAGTTGGACATATTTTCTGGAAAATCTTCCAACCTTATAAGCCATCTTCTGCTAGCTCAGACGAGACTGAAAGTAGGTCTACGTTTTCGATGGATTCCGAAAACGACAGTGATGAAGGGGCGAATGATATTGGAAGCTGTCAAAGCGCTAGTTGTACAAAATGGGGTCCTTGCACTTTGTATACACAAAGATTTGGTTTTGCTTGATCTGAAACATCCAGGCCAACATCAAAGAATCTAATTCATATTCAATACACAAGGTGAGCCAAAAATAGGGTTCCAGTTAATACTTATATATTTTACCTTCCAGGCCCGGAGCATTGGGACCGTTCATGTTAACAAGTTCATCGTTCGGTGAAACGCCTGTTCCGGTGTCCGGTGGTGCGGGGGCCCTGTTAGTAGCTCGAGCACTGTGATCGCGCAAACCTTGCCGAAGAACTGTGTGGGGAAATCTCCGCGTGTGATTGTTAAGTGGTATCTGGCACTAGTTACGTCGCCTATCGGGTCACACTATGTAACACACTAGTTATTACTCATGCGGTGTGCTAGTTGTCGGAATCGGTAGCTATGCTCGGAGTGGAATAAGCGAAGTGGTTGACCTCTTGACGGCCGTGCATTATATGAGCCGCGGTGCAGCCATTTGAGACCCACCGAAATCAGTTAAGCGCCCTTTTGACGTTACACGCACATTGTATTCTTAAACGTCAACGCTAATGCAACGTGTCTGTGGGATTCGAACCAATCTCTTTTGAACTGGCCTCCTCGCGCGCTAAGTTTCGCTGCCACGCATCACGTACAGCCAGCCATGCCTTAAAGCACCACACTTAGCTTGTTACCTTTGGAAGACTTTTTTATGCCTAATCATTGCTTGTGTGATCAGCTTTACATAAGCATATCAGTTTTAGTCCATAGTTGAGCGGCTAGCAGTACGTCAAAACGAACCTCGTTCAAAAGTAAACCGCACTTAAGTCTTGTGCTTTGTGTTAGTTTGTTTTATAAAAGTCAACGTTAATGCTATTGGGGGGGATCTCTTGAACCTTGGCAAGCCCTGATGATGAGTCCAAAAGGACGAAACGCGCCCAGGGATGGGTTTGTAAATTTGAAAATATCTCTCAATAGCATTGCTTTCTTTGGAAGCCACACGCCTTCATCACTCGTTTGTTGTTTTGTTTCTCGCTTATAAGACGCTCTCTATCGATCGTAACCACTTGGAACTAGCAATATATTGTATTAGACGTTTTACATTGAGCATTAAATCTCGCAAGTGCTCAAAATGTCCGCCTTCAACCTTGCAATAATCATTATATACGTGCAAAACACTCTAACACACAGTACGACACAAATTTCTTACTCCACAAATTTCAGTGAATGCATCTAAAATGCAATTTTACTCTTCATTTACAGTGTGGGAATTTCTCTCATAAACCTTGTTCTTGACTACACCCCCAAAAAAGAAATCCTTTGGTGTCAGGTCAGGTAAACGTGGCGGCCATTTAATACTCCTCCTCCTTCCAAACCAAAGCTGCAGAAAGGCTTGGTCAAAATACTCTCTTACTGTTTGCGCATAATGTGGCGGTGCTCCATCTAGCTGGAAGCACACTTGATTAGATTTAGCTTCGGTTCTGAGTTGTGACACTACCACGTCACGAAACATTTCCAAATGATTACTTCCAGTAACGGTTCCATCAAAGAACACGGGTCCGATAATGTCTTCGCTGGATAATGCAACCACGTTGGTCGTATCGTCAGGTTGGTTTATTTGGGACTCGATACTCAAATGTGGATTTCTATCATCCCAGTACCCACAATGATCCCTGTACGCATTTCCGGACAATTTGAAACAAACTTCATCAGACCAGATTATCTTATCTAGAAGGCAGATTGCTCATTAGTAGTATGGTCATGAATCAATTCACAGAATTGCAGCCGGCAATCTTGGTCGTCCTCCAAGAGACCGTGTACCACTCTTGGACGGTAAGATTTCAATTTCAGCTTATCCGTTAGGAGTCGCAGAGTTGTTCTTTGTACAAATAGTTCTTTCAAAGCACGTTTTGTGGGCTTCTTTGGACTATTCACAAATGCCAATGCTACCAACATGTCATTTTTTTCAGTCGTGGAAGTCTTAGGACGTCCAAAATTTCGAGCATTACATACTGACACTAAAGTTTCTGATTTATCCCTTATGCAGTGAATTGCCTTACGTGAAGGTGGAGGACTATAAAAGGCCTCTGGCCAAGCTATGGGCTCTTGCTCAGGATTTTCCAAAACTGCTTTAGTATTCACCTTCTTCGGTCGCTACTGTAATTGTTTGCTATAGTAAACATAAAAAACACATTTATAAAATCCCTCAAATAAAAAGGAATTTATAAAAAATATAACAGTTTTAAGACATGAGTAAATAGCATGAAATAAAAGTTCAGCATTAATTCTTATGGTTTTCATCTAAAAAGTGATTGTTTTGGTGAAACAGATAATAAAGTAATTACAGCCCTACTTTTAAACAGATGATGAATACCCTGATAAATGTAACCCTACTCTTGGTCTATCCTATACAGATATTCTTTGACAAATGAGATCCTACAAGTGGTTGTGGAGGAAACAAACAGGTATGCCCAGCATGCTGGGCAATAGCAGTTCATATCATCGCATCAGCTTCGCTGCCCTTCGCTGATACGAAAATGGAAAGAAACCAGCGCCAAGGAAATAGAGACATTTTTTGGAATAGTCACTATTAGGGCCTTAATTTACTGCCACAACTTCACCAGTATTTGTCAAGAAAACAAACTATCAAAATGAACGTATTGTAACTTTGATGACCAGGAAAAGATTTGAGTTACTGCTACAGTGCATACATTTTTGCAACAATGAAGCTGTCAAAATTGTTGCAAGTTATTTTTTGCAACAGTTTCGACAGCTTCAAAGCCATTCAAAGTGAAAAAGTGATCAACCTTGCAATCAATTAGTTTAACCGAGCTGTAAACCCTAAAAAAAAAGATGGTTGTTGATGAAATTACAATTCTGTGGCGTGGCTAGGTATCTTTTCGCTAATACTGGAAAAGCCAAAAATTGTGGCGTAAATTTGTACAAGCTGTGTACGATATACGCCTACACATGGAATCTGAAAGTGTACTGCAGAAAGAACAGAAGAGAAAGCAACCAAACCTTTCATTACGAAAACGTTTTAATGTCTTTAATGAAGGACTTATTTTTCGCTGGATGACCGTTGCATGTTTACAATTTCTATATAAGCTTGTCTCTGGCAGAAGCCCTTTACGCTTCGCAAACATTCTTGTGTGGAAATTTGCCGCAGAGGAGAAAAGAAGACCCAAAAGATGTGTGCTAAAAGAGGTACAAAAAAGGTGATAAAATTGTGGTGAAAAATGACTGTGGCATACTAGTGATCCAACGGATGGATAAAATACCAGAGATGATAATGACTAGCAAATCTGAGCATTTTGATGCCGTTATTGCTATAGGACGCAAAAACAAATCCGGCGAAAAAGTCAAAGAGCCTCCTGCTGTTTTAGATTATAATCAAGTAAAAAAAGGGTTAATGCATTGGTACAGATATTATTATACTATACGTGTGTTTAAAAAACAATCATGCCATAAAAGAATGTTTTCTTTGAAGTTTTTTTGGGGCTGCCATTGTAAATGCTTAGGTTAATTACTCTAACAAAATTCCAAGATCTAAGATGAGAGTGCTGCAGTTCTTGTGGGCTGTTGTTGATGGCCTGACAAAGCCAAATAAGCAAACCGTTGATGAAAAAATTTTACCAATATGAACAGCCACTGGTGCATTGGCAATGCTAGAGAAACGCTTTTGAATAAGCATCACATTGCAGGATATGATGGAACCACTGAAGCCAGCAGAAAACGTTGCAAAACCTGCTATAAAACCATACAAAAATATGATGGAACTGACATTGCAAGGAAAAAAGCAAAAAGAGTTATGACATGCTGCAAGAAATGTGAAGATACTCCAGCTATGTGCCTCGACTCTAAACAAAAAGTATTACTAATATGTATGTAGAATACTTCCTCAATAAGCTTTACTGTTTACATGTTTGGGACTGCGAGGTTGAAAAATGGTTCATTACATGATTGCATGTCGAAAAATTCGTTAAAATAATTGCTTGTTGTGTTGAACGGATCAAAAATTTAGTCACTAATTTTTGCGCCAATTATATCCAAACAATGCAGAACCTTCAGCATGTAAATGAATATTCTGAACTTGATACAAATTTTGATTTAGAATCTCTCAACGTCAGCTCTAGAAAAAACAATAAGTTTAACGGCGTGTGTGTACCATGGGTGATACACAGCGTCCAGTATGTAATATTCGAATATACCACCGAGGGTGCACCACGTGTTCAACATGTTTATGCAGTTGTGATGGTTTACCCGACACCTTCTTCGGGATATGGGGAACGGACAATGATCATGAAACCCCAGAAGGTGGGAAACCCCACACGGCCTTGATTAGAAATGGTAAACAGAGAAAGAATTGCCCGAAAGCATGCGGTTTAGATAGATCTTAATAGGACCAGGAATGTGGAAGCGGTTATTTTTCAACCGCTTCCGCTTCCACTTCCACTAGCAAAAAACGAGAAAACAGCCGTTGAAAATTTTTTTTAACTTTTGTGGGTTTGTAGCCTGCCTTCTCCAACACTTTGTCGTTTTGAGAAGACAGAAACCTTCATTTATTGCTATTACTTTACTTACTTCGCTTGAGCTTATTGTTCCGAACCACTCTGTGTTTTTTTTCTTACATATTAAAACACGTGTTGAACGTAGAACAGTGCTTTTCAACCTTTTTGTCATCGAAGACATCCTAATGTACTTTCGCGTTTGTCACGTAACCCCCACTAACAAAATTTAGAAATCACAAATTGCTTGCAAGAAAATCAAATATTTTGTTACTACAATTCATAAAATAATTAAGCACTTCAACAAATAGACAGTTATTACAAGTTCCTTCACTACTTACAACCACTTTTACAAGTTACCTAATGCTTCTCAGATCTAAACCGTATGACCACATATTACAGCTCTCGAAAATAACCTGTCGTCACAACAACAAATTACACCGTATAGCGCTGATTTTTCCTCTCTATCCTCAACTAACTCTGACTTTTGAGTTCACTTTAATTCTCATCATCATTACGGACCTTCTGTCCGTCCCCAAACAGCTATTGACTCCTGCCTTTTTGGATAGCGAAATGCGAAATTTCAGTCGTATATATAATATAAACATGTAAAGCGAGCAAAATTGAACTGTATGAATCAACAGCCGCCTCAACGTAGTGGTGCGGTCCCCAATCCCGTTTGGGTTAGGTCGAAATTGCTGTTGGTCTTCCCGAAGGTTCCAGTTACCCCGGGCAATCCCTTCACACAAAGCATTTTTTCGCCGTGCAGTTACCTGAACGACCGCAGAAGGGTAGCACACAGCCTCTTTAATATCGGCCTGTTTTCTCTCTTCTTCTGCCTTTCTCTTGCTCGTCTTCTCATTCTTCTCCTTCTCCTGATGAGCGGAAACGTTTATCCTAACCCTTGTCCCGTCTTTCCCTGTTCAGTGTGCGTTGGAAATGTGACTTGGAGGGGTAGGTCAGTGCAATGCTGCACATGCTCTAGTTGGGTTCATTTAAAGTGCTCACTACTCTCTTTTTCTGGATTCAGAACTCTTGACAGCTCTCACTTCTAAAGCTGCCCTCCCTGCTGCGTCCCTGCTTTTTTTTGAGATTCCACACCTACCAGCACTGTGACCTCCTCCTCGGACTTCCCCAGCTGGAATACCTCCACTGCTCAATCTGGCCCATCTGGCCCATCTGGCCCCATTCTGCTACTGCAGCACTAGTACCCACCCAAACCTTTAGACCTCTTGTCCTTTTCCGCCCACTTTACATCTTCTCCCTCTGCATTCTCACCACCGCCTCATGCTCTTGGCTGTTTCTCTTTACCTCCTGCTTCTTCTTCCTCTCCCTGACTCGCTCAGGGCTCTTCAACGGAATGCTGGGGGTCTCCGGCCAGGAGCACTGAACTGCTACACTTTATTTCGTCTTATCCCGTTGACCTCATTTGTATCTAGGAATCTAACCTTAATTCATTTTCCTCTTTCCGAATCTCTGGATTCTTTGCTCTGCGATCTGATCGCAGCCACTCCCGTTCTGATATTTTTTCTACTGATGTCACAGACGCTAGCGGCGGCGTTATCGTTTTCGTCAGGCAGGGCTTATCCTTCTCTGAGCTTTCTATCTCCTTTCTTTCTTTGCTTGACCCCTACTCTGATTATGTAGAGGTCAACATCTCTCTAAACGACTCCTCCTCGCTCTCATTTCTTGATGTTTGTGCTCCCCCTATTTGCTCTTCTTCGAAGGATAGCAAAACCAATTTCTTTTCTCCCTCCATTCTTCCTTTCTCCAGATATCTTTTTATTCTGGGAGATCCCAATTGCCATCAACGCCCTTACAACTCAAAAAGTACTTCCCACCCCTGTGGGAAGAAAGTATTTGATTGGGTCATCTCCTCGCTCTCAATGACTCTGACATACCTACACTTCTTCATTGCTCCTCTGGCAGTCGATTCTTCCACGACATATCCTTTGCTCTTTTCTCTCTCGCCCTATCTTGCTCCTGGGAGTTGCTTCAGAACCTGGGTTCTGATCACCTACCAATTCTACTGAACGTCCCTCTTTCTCCGGTCTTTCGTCTCAACGAACGTCTCCCTTCCTTGAATTTTTAGAAAGTTCGTTGAGATAACTTTGCTTTTTACTTTGACTGTCACTATCCTTCTGTAGAGGAATACTCGTCTCTTTTTCGGCTGGTGAGTTGGCCAGACGGAGAGCGCTTCTTGTTCCCCAGGCAATCCCTTGTAGTCTCTCTTTTCTTAGCTCTCGTATCGACTCTTCTCTTTTTTCAGGGTGGAGGCATACTGTCTCAGCTAAATTTTTCGACACACATGTTTCCTCGATTTCTACCGAGAAACTTGTGCTTCTACGTCATGCTCGCTGTGTTCTCTCTCGCCTTCGCTGCAACGGACACAGCTCTTATCTCTCTAGAATTGGTAGAATCGAAAATCCTTCTTGCAGTGCTTGTGGACACCCGTTCCAGGACATCTTTCATCTCATTCTGCACTGACCAGCTACGGACTCTTTGCCTCGCTCGCTCTTTGGCAATTTTCTGTCTCTCTATGACCTCTGATCCAGGCCCTAGGGAGCTGCTCGGCTTCTGGGGCCTCATGGTCTTCCGCCATCCACCCATCCCTCGGAAGGGGTCGGGTAACAACAACAGCAAAACTGAAATTACAAACGCACTATAACTCAACAAAGGGAGTTAGCAAATTCAGACGTTCCTAAAGTTGTAAACAGAATTACGTCACAATTTGCAACTTGCTATCACAAGATTCAATTACTATTTATATGCATGGAACACCACTACATATAAGAAATCAATATACTGAAATAAATACTAGTAATAAATGAAGAACCTTCGCTGTTTCCTCACAGAACACAACTGCATGTTTTGCGAAATCCCTGTTGAAGAGCACTGATGTGAAATGATCAAGTTGTTTCCGTCGTGAGTAATTTCTTTTTCAACATTTTCAACCCCTTGAATAAGGTTAGTTAAGTTTAATTAGATCATCATTTTATTAGCTACGTTTCATTGTCCAAACTACCTTTTTCTTGCCCGTAATTGATATAAAAGGTGATGCTAGTTATACTTTTTCTCGTTCTCTCGCGCTACTGATATCGCACGTTCATTCAGACTTATATTGCAACTTCACCGTTTAATCCACGTTGGGAAATGGACAAAACTTTTTCGCCAAGTTACTTTTCAAGTCAAATAACCTACGTGGAAGCGGAAGCGGTAGATTTTTCGCGCTTCCACAGAAAAAGGGCTGCTTCCGCTTCCACATCCCTGGTAGTAACGGGTTGAAATGAAAGTTTCAAGGTAAACATGTATCACTGCTTGACTTTTACAAAAAATATCTTGAATCCAAACGATATTCCAACTTGGTTAAGTGTGCCAAAAAGATGACATTCATCTTTGGCGGCACTTATGCGTGTCAACAATTATTTTCGTCATGGAAATTAACCAAGACCAAATTGAGATCACAACTTACTGATAAACATTTGCAAGATGTTATGCTTCTTTTCTTATCGATCTTATCATCTGAACTTCAAAAATCTATCAAAAAATCATCAAATATCACATTAACGTTTTCCTACTGGTATCGATAAATGTGTGTTGTATTTTGTGCTGTTGTTATGAACTGTTAAAATCAGCAGTTAATCTGATCAAAATTTCATAAATTCGCAAGTTTTAACAACACGCTCTTGGTGGTAAATTAGTACGGCCAGCACAGACCTTGCAGATTTCAGTTTTGGCCCGCAGCTAGTGAAAGGTTGCCGACCCCTGACATACTTCATTCTTTTGGAAGTGGTCGACTACAGAGAGAAAAGTTCAGCGAGCGAATAATTTGAACATGAACCGCCTTTAACGTCAGCGGGTGTCCAGCCCCACTTATTATGCTGCAGTTACACCAGGGGTTGCAGGTAACTGTAGGAGCGCACCTAGTATGGCCTGCTTATTTAATAGTTTTGTGATTTCTATCTGCTCATATTGGCCCTGACAAAGTGCCAGTCTGTGCTCGCTACTTCTAGTTGCTCGTTAGTGCTGATTTGCATATATATGTATATTACTTTTCTATTTCGGCCACTTGGGGAGTCTGCAATGGCTATTGCAACCTGAACTCGGATGATTATCAGCCATGCCATCATCAGAAGATATTACTTAATGCTTGTGTATTTGCCAATGTTGGGAACAGTCGCTTGATTTCCAGTCTCGAGTAGTCACGAGTCATTGATGTCGAGTCGAGTCGTTTCGTACAAACGCCTCGAGCCAAGACCAGTCTTTTTTTACTACAACTCTAGTCGACTGGAGTCTTTTCAACATTCATTGCCAGTGGTTAGCTTCTAATAATTGCATAGTAAATTAAAAGCGTTGGCTGCAAAGCTAAGCTTACTTAAGCTGTCATTTTGACAGTTTAAATCTCACTTTTAATACTATATCAGTTTTTGTTAAAATATGTCTAGTACTTTGGTAACTGCAGCAGGCTGGGAAGTCGAGCTTACAGATTTTTGTTTAAGAATGAATTCCAAAAAATTTAGGAACACACTTGTAAACCCAATATACAACGTGCCAGACGCATAATCTCGACCAACAAAGATCTTGCAGGGTTGCCGTACCAAATGATTTAAATGATATTCAAAGTTTTGGCGCAATTCCAGAGTTGCTAGCAGGGGCATACGTAGAAATTTTTTAAGGAGTTGCAAAAATGTCTTTTCCGCATATTTTTGCTTTGTGAGTGCCAAAGGCACAATTGTCCTTGGGGGTCTCGGGCATGTCCCCGAGAAATATTTGCAAAATTACACTCAAGCATAAGCAATTTAAGTGCTTTCTGATACTACTTTTAAAGTAATTTTTGTTTGAAACTGGTTAACCTTTGTCACACCTACATCTAAGAAATTATCAACTCCTTGCGTTTTTACGCGTACAACAGATACGCTGCAGCTGCAAAACATAATTTTTAAAGAGCATATCGATAAAATTTTATAGTCTAAGGAGATCCTACTTGTAATTCATATTGTTCCACCTTGAATGATTACCACATGGGCTCACATAACTCACATAACTTAGTTTACTAATAATCACTTTAGCAAAGCTGGGTTCAGTTCTATTTTTGTCTGTAAACTCTTGCGAAATTTATCAAACAAAATTACGAACAACATAAAAAATACAATGCTTTCCAAGGCCTTAGACATTTAAACTAATTCTTCCACTGAAGTACAGCTTATTTGTTTGTTACCGTTACAAGCATAAGAACTGCCAATAAAATTTAACTTTTCACTAAAGGGGACACGTGCATCAAACTTCCTAGGTCACTAGTAGCCAGTGAGTAAAAAATCATTACATCGCAACACTAAACCACTTTTCATTTTTGATAACTGATTTACATATTTACATTCAATCTATGCTGAAGTTTTTGGTTTACGTTAAGCCTTTGTCAAAGCATTTATAATATCAAGTGTTGGAACTTACTGATGATATAGGTGTTAATACACTGCATACCAGTAGTGAGTTTATGCGTCGGAGGTCTGAAGCATATTTCTTTTCAGAGAGGATGAAACTGGTGCAGCCCATACAATCATGTAAAGCCTTATTGATTGCAGATTTATGCCCACAAAGTTTTATGGCAGAATAGGAGCAAAATTTTTGTCTAAACAGCAAAATACGCGTTTAAGAACATCTAAAGGTTGAATTGGTATTGCAGTAATTTTACAGTTAAAAGTAAAAAAAAATTCGTATGTCCTTTAGATTGCAGCCTTGAACGAATGACTTCTTTATAGTAAATTCTACACTAATGCAAATAAACGTGAGTACTTGTAGTTTAGCAGAAAATATGTTCGTTTTATACTGTACATTGCGGCGCTTCTTTTAAGTATTCAGAACTTTTAAATTTTTCTACAAGCAATTGATATTAAAGAAAAAAGTACACAAGAAGCCAATTAGGACTAATTGGTTCCATTTGTTCAATTACCACTCAGTTTTAGAGTAAACGTATTATTTCAATATTTTTTCCAAATGATTTTAGGCAGCTGCATTTAAGGAGAATGTTAATAAAGTTTAAATTTATGTAAGCACATAGCCTACGTTGAGTGTTCGAAAGGGGTTATCTCATGAAAAATTGTGATGACTATCTCACGAATCACGCGACAAAGTAAATTAAGCACGTGACGTATTCTAACACCTTCGAAGAGGCCTTGTTGCCGGGACAAATATTTTTACCACACATGGAAAAGTAGGCTATACTATAGTACGATTGTTTTGATGCTTAATGATGGACGAAGTCAACAATGCACAACCTTTTTGATATTGTTGCAGGATGGAGCTCGCATTACAGACTTTCATTTCACTCATAAGCGCCTGTGAGACAAACTGAGTATAATTAAGTTGGTTTAAAAGTAAAGACCTACTTGCTGTTTGGAGTTATTCAAAACTTTATGTTTTTCATCAAAATAAATGTTTAAATTAAGGCATATTCCATCTGGCAAAGATAAAAATCTTTTTGTTTTGTGATCACTTCTCTGGAGGCAAACCGAGTCAGCTTGCTTTTAAGTTCAGATTTTATTCTGTCCAATTAAAGGCAGAGACATTTTTTTCAATCAAATCTACGTAATAGATGCTCGGCCCCTCAACTTATTGCTAGGGTGATTTAAAATCAGTAAAGCTACTTTGTTTTTGCTTGCACAGAATAAAAAAACAAGAATGAAAACAAAACTTCACGGCCGAAAGGACAATATTAACGAAGATATCAAGTTGCAAACAGTTGCATTTTCTGATTTTAGATTAGTTTTTATTTGTTTAATCAACTTTTTTTCCGTATGTTTTTATCACAATTCTTCTGCATATTTGTAATTTTTACTCCAGAAACAATTTAATAAATTTCGGATAGGGGGGAACTTTTCTTCCAGGTTTTAAGGAACCAAACAAAAATCCAAAATAATGCTTTATTAAACATAATCAAATTAACATAACAATAATTAACATAAACAAATCCACCGAAGCTTTTCGTCCCCTCACGGGGACTTCATCAGGGCTAAATAAAAGAAAAGAGAACAAACTTTTACTCTTAAATTCAATATGGTATTAAGATACTAGTCATTGATAATTCAGTTAGTAACGTTTTAGCACTGTACCGCTCAATGGAACACCTGTAAGAGCGACTTGGCTCCTTGTGAATAACCAAGTTTTATGTTAAGGGATGGCTTAAGGCGTTTGATTAGAAACGCTTCCATTAGTTCGGTTTCAGTGCTGAAACGGCACTTTTTCAGTAATGTAAAGTTTTGCTCTGCTGGTTACTTTGTGTGACACAATCAACGTTACTACAATGACAGTTGTGACACAATCAACGTTACTAACTGAATTATCAATGACTAGTATCTTAATACCATATTGAATTTAAGAGTAAAAGTTTGTTCTCTTTTCTTTTATTTAGCCCTGATGAAGTCCCCGTGAGGGGACGAAAAGCTTCGGTGGATTTGTTTATGTTAATTATTGTTATGTTAATTTGATTATGTTTAATAAAGCATTATTTTGGATTTTTGTTTGGTTCCTTAGAAACAATTTAACAGGCATAATGACCATAAATCGCAAAGAAATTGCTCTAGGTGTAAATGGCCTGCTGCTACAGCACTGTTAACCAAAAAAGCTTCAAGAGAGCGCAGTTTTTCAATGGTATCTAAGCAGCTAGCTAAAGATCAAAATTTCGAGTCAGAAAAAATAAATAATTACATGTTTGTGCATTATAATTTAAGCACCAAATAAACAAACTTAAGATTTTTTAATGTATTTGCTATATTTTTTCGTTTATTATGTATTTTTTAAATTTATTGGATTACTTTATAAAGGTTACTTTATGAAAAAAAATAAAGTCGCATTTAAATTTTTTTAGGTTGCAAAACAATCGCCCTACTAATCACACATGGCGGCAGTTTGTGCATTCTTACACTAAGTAATGCCAGTCGTAAAGCTATTTTTGAGAAAGGCGCTTTGAGACAATATTTGATGCTTGGTTGCATTTTCAGTAGTTGAAATGTGCTTTGCAAGCAGCTCTCGCAACTCCAAAGCTAGTTTGAACACATAGATAATTAAGCACCAAACGACAAAGTGTTTTCTCGTGAGCGAAGTATAAAAATTTACAACTAACTTAAGACAACTTGTTTATCGATTGGCATTTGCGCAGAAATGGTTAAAAAGTACTCGGATTTTGTTCTAAATGAGACAACCAATGTAAACTTGTAGAAGCTCAACTGATTGTATTTTGTTGACTCGTGGATATTGAATTGAGCAAAATCTCTAAAAAGAGCATTAGGCTACTTGTTGTGTCAACCGTTTCATGTAAACGTTACTGGTAATGCTATTTTTCACAGTCTTGATGATTACATTACTAACGACACATTAGCAAAAGTCCACCTTATAGCGCAATTATTAGCAAGTTTTTCAAACGTTGCACATGTGGCACACTTGTCCCTATAAAATTAGCCGCATTCATTGTTTCACTAAGAAAATGTTTGAATACAAATAACTGTCATCCACTATGAGCTAACTCTTGAATTTCTTTGCAACCATTGTTTCTCAATGAAGAGAACTTTGTATTGGACCGCAACATGAAGGAACTTACATTCGCTTTTGTTTGACTACAACACTATTGATTGTTCCTTGCATTGCATCTGTTCCATCTGTACTTCAGTAGCTGACTCGCATTTTTGATTATGCAAAGAACGTGGTGATGTTGGTGTGAAGTGTAGCTTAAACGAAATAACTGCTCGACCTGATTTGCTACGAACAATTTTTTTCGCAAAGTATTTTTTCCGATCACAGAAAAATTTGAGCGCATACGCATAGAAGATATTGTGTTCAGACTTGCTTTGTACTGTATCGTTGTGGCAACCTGTACCCAAGCTGGGGAATTTGACGTGAAATATCGTTCCGCTGGACACAACAACGTAGCAATGTGCATTGAAACAAGTTGCTATCACATCTCAATGAAACAAATAGAAACAGACCCAATGAATGCATCTGATTACGTTGAACTCCATTATAAGTTTACGTGTGATTGCAATACTTTTACAAGATTTGTAAATTCTTGACGGCTGCTTGTGCCTTCTATTTGGGGTTACTTTAAATTTTTTGATTTGTTTGCAGCACTGCGTAACGACAAGACAACAAACAATAGTATTAAGAAACTTAGATTTGTGATGCAAAATAACGTTCAATCTAACATAACTCTCGTTTAACGCTGTCGATTCTTTGCACAGTTGTGACACAATCAACTGCTGTAACACAATATTTGTAACGCAATAAATGCCTTATCAACAGTTACAGCGGATGTTTTCATTTCACTTATCTCTTCATGATGTAAAAGGTGCAAAGTGAGTTGGAGAGATTGGTAGCAAAGTTCTAATTTAAGTGAAAGTCCCGAAAGTTCGCAAGGTTTCAGCTGGTCTGCTAGGTGCAGTGCACCTTCAACATCTGCTTCAAGTAGGCCTATGAGCAAACAAAAATCTGCTGATGCTAATGATTTTGGAATCGACAACCTGTAGCAAGTTAGATGGCGTGCTTATCCTGTAAGCATGTTTGGGGCCAAGAGAAGATCCTCCAATGCTACGTGGTATTAGAGTTGGAATTAGTTGGAATATTCCGTCAAGTTTGATGTAGGTTTTAACTTCCCTTTCCGCAATTTTGAATCTAAAACTGGAGGAGACTTCCTAGGCATGCGTTGTGGAATCAACTTTTACCAGCGATCGCTATCGTAATTGGAAGATGCTACTGAAATGAATAGAGGTTTTTCCAAACATGCTACCTCCGAAAAACACTTAGCTTGCTAGAGTCCTGGAAAGAAAAAATCAAACGTTCTGAAATGGGTAAAGAAATTACCTCATTAGTCAACACAGAAGCAACTGAAATAAATAGCGACCATTTTTCTACCTCAATTGACATAATAGCTTTTTGGGATACTCATCAATTGGCATTCAGAGGAAAAATTGATGCATTTGAAAGCAATGACAAAAGATGAAATTGACTCTTTTTTAGTCTGTTTAATTACACTGTTGAAAAAGACCACCGTTTACGTGCAATCATTAAAACTATCCCACGAAATGCAACGTACACTAGTACCGATATGCAAAACAAACTTATTGCTGCTATGAGCTCAGTGGTAACCGAGGGTATTAAGCAAGAAATTGGAAATTCTTGGTATACAGTCAAAGCTGATGACACCAAGGATCTAACTGGTGTACAGAAAATATTTCCATAACTATTCGTTTTCCAACGAGCATTCTTTGAAAGTAGCGGAACGTCTTTTGGTTTTATCAAGCGCCGATATGAGTCATGCGAAATCAATTACTTACGTGATTTTGGCGGAACTTACTAAAGCAGAACTGACTTCATCAAAGATACATAGCCGAGTCTATGATCATGATCTGTAATGGCAAGACATTGTGGAGGAGCTCAACGTTTATTTCAGGAACAAGAAAACAAAAAGATTCTTTATTTGCATTGCCTAAACCATCAATTGCACATAGTAGTGGTGCTTGCAATGTCGGTTGAACAAGCGATCAATGATCTTTTACACGTTTGTGGTAATCTTTACAATTTTTTTCAAGCCCATAGTTGCACTTCACTATAATGGTGAAAAGTTGAAACGCTTGCTTGAGTAGATGCGGACTTGTCATCTGGCTACAGAACAGCTGTTTTCAATTCTTTTCAACATACAAAATTGCTTCTCCAAGAAATGAGTACTTCAAGGGCACATCGATTTATTGAGTTACAAAGGCAATCTATGCGCTTTATATGCATGCTCACACGAATGACGCGTTTATTTCACAAAGTAATAGTATTGAAAATAATAAAAGCCTCCTTCCCATAATAATTTGACGAGATCATCCCTGGGCGCGTTTCGTCCTTTTGGACTCACCAGCAGGGCTTGTCCCGTGATACATGCAAATATGGGATTTTGGTTTTTGGTGATGATGGGACAGACCCTGCTGATGAGTCCAAAAGGACAAAAGGCGTCCAGGGATGGTCTCGTCAAATTATTGGAAGGGGCTTTTATTATTTGTAATACTATTACTTTGTGAAATAATTACGTCATTCGTGTGAGCATGCATATAAAGCGCACAGGTTGCCTTTGTAACTTAATAAATCGATGTATGATACCGTTATGGTGATCACGTGCTATGTTCATGGAGGTAAGGGTTTTAAATAGATCTCGCTTACTATAGACTCTTTGAGTGGTACACTGTATCTTCAAGGGCACATAAAGCAGAAACGCATGTAGAGGCATCAGGACGGCTTCTAGAGGTGCAGAAACAAAGTTTCTTGTTCATTGCAAAGGTGCTTTACAAGATATGTATTGCTATATAATCATTCTTGTTGTCTCAGTTTCAAAAAATTTGTTGATTGTGACCATTAAATTTATAAGTTTGTGCTGTATTTGTTAGTCTTGTTATTGCTGCTAGGCCACCATAACGGCGAGTAGACTGCTTGGATTCCAGATTAAAATAGAAGCAATTAAATGATTTGCCTCAGATCTTAGAAGAAGCTGATAGCACAACCCATTTTAATGTTATGACCTGCGTCATGGCTTATAATATCAAATAAATTTAATATTGCGGGACTCTGAGGGGTTTCGGGACTGTCGGCTTCACAGACCTGAATTTATTCCCCTAACGAGACTTGAAAAATGGTATTCATAGTTTTCCTGCTTGGCGCTAATCACGACAAAGGTAGTGTGGGAAACAAGCCATCAATTTCAATAGGTAGTGTTTGGCAAAGGCATTTAACGTTATATCTGATGCCTTCATATTTGAAGTTGCAGACAAATGATGAGGCTAAACAGTCTGCCTATTGTGGTGCAAAGTCAAACAAAGGACTAGTAAACAACACTCAACAGTTTATATAGATGTGCCAGAAACAAAGTATCTCGCTCATAAGAAGAGATTAAAACATCCTTTTTGTGCTTATATTTAATTGGCATTTTGCGTTTCTTTGCCAAATTTTGTAATAATACGAGGGGGTGTATGAAAAATTTTAAGCATCATGTATAAGAATCATTGATGCGTGGTCAAACTTTTGATTTTTTGAAATTAAAACTTTTTGTAAATATTCTTGCCAAATTTTGTGATTCTAAGATGTTCAATGTATTTTTTGCAGATTTTTAAATAAATTAGGGTTAAGGATCCAGTGAAAAATGGAGAAAACAGAAATTTGCGCAATCATCAAATACCTGCATTTGAAAGGCATGATTGCCTCAGAAATTCGTGGTGACACGTTGGAAACATTAGCAAAGAGTGCTCCTTCATATGCAACAGTCACACGTTGGATTAGAGAATTCAACCGTGGCAGAGTCAGATTTGAAGATCGCCCAAGGTCAGGACGACCCGCAACAGTAACAACCAAGGATAACATTGACCTTGCTCTGAAGATGTTCATGCAAGATCGTCGCATATCATGTCGTCAAGTAGCAGAAAGACTTAGGATATCTATTGAGCGAGCAGATAAAATTCTGACCAAAGAACTTGGATTCTCAAAGGTTTTTGCAAGGTGGGTCCCTCGTCTTCTCACACCTGAACAAATGGGCACCAGGTGCACTGTATCTATGAGCAATCGTGAACTGTTTGAAGCCGATGAAGACATTTTCCTTGCTCGACTCATTACCAAGGATGAAACCTGGGTTCATCATTACCAACCCGAAACCAAAGACAATCAAAGCAGTGGAAGCACACGTCATCTCTAGCCCCCAAAAAGGCTAAGATCGTTTGTTCCGCTGGCAAGGTCATGGCCTCTGTTTTCTGGAATTACCAGGGTGTCCTACTGATAGAATACCTTCAGTAGGGCCACACAGTGACTGGACAGCATTATTCTGGACAACTAAAGCGTCTAAGGGAAGCAATCAAAGAAAAAATGCCAGGAAAGCTCACAAGAGGAATCCTCTTCCACCAAGGAAATGCACCAGTTAACACCTCCGTGGTTGCCATGGCAACAATTCACGATTGCGGATTTGAACTTGTTCCCCATCCACCTTATTCGCCAGACCTGGCCCCTCCGACTTTTATTTTTTCGTATAATGCAATATTTTACATGCAAATATTGTAAGCAAATTACCGTTTGCGTAATTGGAAAAATTATAATTTACAAGAACATTTTTATAATATTATGTATAGTGCAAGTTCATATCGTGCCCAGAAAGCGAGGATTGTCACAAAAAGTTTTTAATTTGCTCCACGCATCACTTTGCCTTTTGGTTGACCGTAGCCTCAGATCGGGCACTCGAAGTGTTTAGTTATTTATTGTAATTTAGCTGCTTTACAATCACAGATGATGTCTCTAGTTCAAGAATAGCCTCAGGTCACCAGTTTGCTATGTTAATGTAAAAGGCAGTGAATGAATGTGCGTCGGCAATAAGGATTACCCGTTGGTGCTGTATGGAAGCTGATTAATTAAACATTAATTTATTGGTTGCAGTGTACTACTCGAAGAGTTAATAGTAAGCGAGGTCTATTTAAAACCCTTACCTCTACGAACATAGTGCACAATCACCATGACCGTATCATACATCGATTTATTGAGTTATAAAGGTAATCTACGCGCTTTATATGCATTTTCACACGTATGACGTGTTTATTTCACAAAGTAATAGTATTGCAAATAATAAAAGCCTCTTCCCATAATTTGTCGAGACCATCCCTATGCGCGTTTCGTCCTTTTGGACTCATCATCAGGGTCTGTCCCATCATCACCAAAAAACAAAACCCCTTATTTTCAATAATATGAAAAATCTAGTGTCTTTCTATTACACATTTCTTCGCACACATCACGCCCGCTGCGCATGTTATCACTTTGGCAAGGGGATCCCATCCATAGCGAAGATGCAGTGTACTACTTGAAGAGAGTTAATATTAAAACCCTTGCCTCTATGAACTATTCATTTAATCGTAATTCAGTATTTACCAACAGTACAACGATATGTATCTTGATGCGTCATGTACTAGACGAACGTTGTCTACATTAGCAGTATGTTGAATTTTTTAATACCGGTAGTTTGGTAGTTAATCATTTTACATCCCAGGTTTACACCATTAAACCCATAGAGTCATCAAGTATGGCAAAAATGTCAAGTTACAATATATTGTAAATTTATCTGATCATCAACACACGGTCAGTCATATCTATTTTATGTACGTGAAGGTTTGCATCGTGTGCTATTCAAAACGTTCTATACCATAAAATGTCTTTTTTTAGACAAAAATATGCAACCCCATCTCTTCTGAAACTGCGCAGTTTGTCGATGATGCCAAATTTAAGTCCAGCCAGAATATCTATTACTAACCATTTGGTGTTACCAGAATAACGTGATGGTAACTAGCAAGTGCACTGTGCAAAGTGTTTGAAGACCTTAGAGTTTGTTATTTGTTTTAAAACCTCAATTTTGATCCAAGAATAGTTTGACTCGTCATATTTTCATCATCCTCAGATTATTATCGACTGAAAATATTCTAGTGTCGATTTTACCAAAACATTTTTGGCAAATTTCTTAAAAGTTTTGTAATGAGGCAAATACAAGTATATTTTTATTAGCTTCAAACTAAGATCATTTCTGGTATTAAATATTCTAGATTTAAAACGTTGTTCAATTAAGCAAAGCAAACTGGACAAACTGCCGCAAGCATAAACCGGATAACTACTAGGAATAAACAATTTTGACAGTCTCTTCGTTATGTAAAGTACCAAAAAAGCATTTCGTCCATTTGTTCAATGTCTAATAGTTGGTTATTGTTTTTCTGGTATGGTAGGCTTTTTAAAGATTACGAACCTTGTCTTTTTCATCATCCTTGGGAGCAATTATGTAGTCTAGGTTAAAATTTTGTACAGCATTTACTTGACAACAGGAAATCACAAGCCATTTGTTACCATAAAATATGAGAACCAATATATTCGCTACTAATCGTTGAACAATTTGAACGGGTAAATACTCCAGTGACTCGATTACCTCTCCATTAAAAAAAGGTCTTAATTCTCCCAATGAATACTCGTGGATAAGTGTCTGATAGAGTTGGCAATGGGACCTGAATATAAAGCTAAATTATTCATCAAATGTTCGTTGCAAAAGTGATATGACACGCCAAAGGAATTATGTGTTCAGAAAAATAAAACATTTTCACCAAAATGTCTTTACTTTCAAATCTAACATAAACTGAAAGTTTTGCATTCTTTAATCTGCAATTAGTCAAAGTAATGTATTGCACATGTGTAGACTGACGAGTGCACAATGAAGTAGGACATTACCGAGAATTAAGTAGCTGTTATTCTTGATGTAGTAGCGATGAGCGAAAAACCAGACATATTTCTCATGTGGTTTCATAGTGTTTCATGTAACCCAGGCACCCTCCAAAATAAAAATGCTAGATACGACCTTAGATATATTGATTTGTGCCAAAAAATTGAAACTCGTTTAATCGCTTCGATTCAGACACTTGATACTTTCAGTTTATTCTATCTTTACTTGGAATCAAATTGTCAGCATATGGCCAGATGACTCGATTTCTTCTTGAAGTGGATACATTGCCAATACACTTTTTGTAGTAGTAAACTTTTATTGATACTTTTAACGTGCAAAATAAATAATGCATAAATAATAGCACTCAAATAATTCATAAGATAACAAGAAATACAAACTAATGTCAAAATTATAAATATCAATTGACAATAAAATAACGCATTTACTTAAAAGTTACTAAAACGGCGTCTTTTTTGCTGTAATATATTACGATTTAGGCCTATAGCAAAAATATCCGAGAGTTGCTTTGATTTTTTGCCACGTTTGCAAGTCATTGTTCCAAACTCTGACAATAGTGCTAGCTGGGAGCACACTAGGATTGTTTGATCCTAGGACGTTAACAGGAAAGAAGCACGTATCGTTTTTCTTTTCAGCTTGAGGCCAGTTTTGCAGATTCAAACTGTAAAATAAATGGATTATTATTAACGTCTTTGTCAAATCTTTTTCAAGCGTTTGAATAGAATGTTGTACTATGATGGCCCAATAAATAATGCTTTGAGTAAAAAAGTATCATGTCAAATTGCTTGACATTGAAAAATGTACCAGCCACTAGCCACTATTCGGTCATACTTACTTTAAAGTTGTTGAGTTTTTGCAGTCATTTTTCTGGTAACGAGCGTAGGTCCTTTCACAGGAATTGGGTATGTAATGTGCTTTTAAATGTGGTGGTAGAGTAGGAGAGCTTCGTTTTGAAAGTCGGTGCAAGAAAGTGTTCGCAGAAGATAACTTGAGCAAACTGTAACAAAACATTTTGTTAGCACTGCAATCAGTCTAGTCGTGGCGTGTTTTTAGATAAAATCAGCATATGGTCTTATTTGAAATATTGACCAGTTTTATAAACCTCGAGTTCTCAAGGTATTTACGCCATTGCGATATATAATTTCTCACTCGCATGCTTACTTTTGATTATCTTGTAATCTTGCTGTATCGCTGACTGGTGTTCTTAAATGCACTGTTGCAGATTCGCATTTTTTCAAATAGGCGATGAAGCAGATGAGCATAATTGTTTTGACGAATGACATTGTTTTCATTCATTGACTAGCTTCCTTTCCTTTGAACCCTTATATTGGTATTGTACTTTGATTAGTTGCTGCTTGTGAATCGTTTTTATATCAGATTAACCAAACCGTTGCCTTTTTTCTTTTGCTCAGTTACTTTAAAATTTGAAATGTAATTTAGTATCAAGCTTAGGTCTCGAAAGTGGCTGAGCAGAACTGTAAAGCACAGTTTGCTGCTCACGATTTTGCTAAAAATAACTACTACATGTACTACCTTATAATTGTGTCAAAAGCGATTTCGAAACACATTTTTGAGATTGCCTTGTTTCTACGTTTTGGTTAGGTTTATTCCCCCGGTCCCTTGGGTTAGGGTTAGGTTTACGGCTAAGGTAAGGGCCATTTTCCAGGTCGCTTGGATTAGGGGTAGGGTGAGGGCTAGGGTTAGGGTTGGGACGCCCGGGAGTATATGATCTTGGGTAAGTTTCCGAGGGGTAAGTGTTCTGAAACCCATATATTTACCCTTTATTATATACAATATAATGGGGGTAATTGTCCTAGGGGGAATGATGTCAAGGGAAGTAAGTGCCCTGGGGTTTATGACCGGGGTTACGTGTCCTAAAATGACATCAACGCAAAAGGTGATCTAAAATTATTAATTTTCTGGCCTCAATAGACACAAATCTAAATAGAAGTGAATTTTTTTTACAACATGGTGATACTGGCTTATTCTACTACCCTTTTGAAATGCTGGTTTGTTAAAACACTACATAAATCGGATTCAAAAATTATCGTTTGTTGCGTTTATGATCATCTGATCAATCGATGGCATAACTTTTGTGGCATTTCTTCTAATAGAGTTACATTTGCATTATAGATCGATAAATGGAATTAATGCTCCTTGATTTGGATGTACGTTGCATTATAAGGTGCATCTCAAGGACCAACGGGTTGCTTAAGCACAATGGGGTGCACTGGGTTTCACCACTGTCACCAATAATGATTCATTATATTGAATTGCTTACTGCAAATTTTAATTTAGTTTGTTGATGACGATATTCGTAATTGCGCAATCGTACATTCATCTATTATCAGGTCATCAGCTGCGACGAGACTGTAGTCGTTATACGTTTTTTGTATGTTCTCGAACTTCCAGTATCTTTGATAACATGCTTACAACCGTTTAATTTTGAGTTTTGTGATTGTGATCTGATATTGATTGATTGTATGACGGGAAGGATTGCTACATATGACATCGTAGTTATGACCGCTATTAGTTTTGCCGAAACCGTCTGGGATGATCTTCATCGGGTTTATTGCTAATTAAGCTGACGTCATTACTGTTAATTAACGACACGCTATTGTGCGTAAGTGTTTGGCGTATCAAACGTTTTTGCTAAAGTCCCGAGAAGGGAAAGCGATAATACGGTGGATAGTAGTAAGTTGTGCCAGTAAAGTTCAAGTACCAAAATATATACATTTTATGTTGCTGAGCAAGAAGTGGTTGTTGATGTGCTGTTGTTAGGATGGTTTGCCTACACAATTCGATTTTCCGAATCTGAGAAACTTTTATAGTAAGACAAAGTGTTTGAGCAATATTTAACCTTGTCTCAATTCTAGTTTCGATTAAGATGCATTATTGAGTAAGAACTTATTTTACGCTACGACAATAATGAAGTTTGTACATGTGTGCAGTGATGAAAGCGTTTATCTTGAATTCCAAACATTAATGATCGTAATGTCTGTAGCGCAGCATTTCATGAAAATTTCGAAACCCAAAAATTCTGAAACAAATTATCAAACAGACGGACACATAGAAAATATAGCTGTTAAACTCGTCATAAAATGATACGAGTAACAGTCAATTAAAGCCACTATATCTAAAATTGGTAAAAAATAGACATCAGTCATTTTTACAACCACGCTAAAACGCAAAAGATGGACGCGCCAACACATGGTTTAGTATCGCTGTTTTCTTCCGAAAGATCAGAAGAGCAATCCATGTTCTACAACTCAATGCCTCTTTTTCTCTGTGAAGCATGCCAACTCCAATCTTGTGCCCTCCATAAACTATTTTCACATGTAAATGCAACATCTAGATTGTGAACTTAAGCCTGACAAGTTGTTTCAATAAAAAGTGGTCACATATTTTCAACAACTACGATCTTTTTAATCTCAAATTACCAAACGAGGTTGTATAGAACTGTGTTTGGCGCCATTCCACAGGGCTTGTGATATACTACCAAACAACCATTCTTTCACCTAACTGGAGAGAGTAGTAGTATTGCAGCACAAAATTGCAGCCAAATTACTTTAGGGTGAAATATTGTCCGTTGGTAGAGTTGCAGGAGCTCAGCTTTGTGATACAACAGTTTGTCGTCGTTGTTTTAGCGTAGAAGTTTTAGAAAATCTTTAAAGGATAAAATTAAAGAAAGCGCCCTTTTTTTGCCATCCAGCTAAATGAGACAACCAATGTAAACTTGTAGAAGCTCAACTGATTGTATTTTGTTGACTCGTGGATATTGAATTGAGCAAAATCTCTAAAAAGAGCATTAGGCTACTTGTTGTGTCAACCGTTTCATGTAAACGTTACTGGTAATGCTATTTTTCACAGTCTTGATGATTACATTACTAACGACACATTAGCAAAAGTCCACCTTATAGCGCAATTATTAGCAAGTTTTTCAAACGTTGCACATGTGGCACATTTGTCCCTATAAAATTAGCCGCATTCATTGTTTCACTAAGAAAATGTTTGAATACAAATAACTGTCATCCACTATGAGCTAACTCTTGAATTTCTTTGCAACCATTGTTTCTCAATGAAGAGAACTTTGTATTGGACCGCAACATGAAGGAACTTACATTCGCTTTTGTTTGACTACAACACTATTGATTGTTCCTTGCATTGCATCTGTTCCATCTGTACTTCAGTAGCTGACTCGCATTTTTGATATATGCAAAGAACGTGGTGGTGTTGGTGTGAAGTGTAGCTTAAACGAAATAACTGCTCGACCTGATTTGCTACGAACAATTTTTTTCGCAAAGTATTTTTTCCGATCACAGAAAAATTTGAGCGCATACGCATAGAAGATATTGTGTTCAGACTTGCTTTGGAGTTGCAAATACTGGTTGGCATACTACTGTATCGTTGTGGCAACCTGTACCCAAGCTGGGGAATTTGACGTGAAATATCGTTCCGCTGGACACAACAACGCAGCGATGTGCATTGAAACAAGTTGCTATCACATCTCAATGAAACAAATAGAAACAAACCCAATGAATGCATCTGATTACGTTGAACTCCATTATAAGTTTACGTGTGATTGCAATACGTTTACATTAATAAATCTTCGCCAAGGATACTGTTACTTCTTTATAATTAGCTATCGCTTGAAAATAATGATATCCCTAATTTTTACATTTGGATTTTCAGACAAGCATTATTATATATGTATTGATTTATAAAATCTATCTAACCAGAAATAATAATTGCTTTAAGTGCTTTCTACCCAAAAGATATCAGCAATCCAACTAAATTCATCATTTTTTGTCATTTACAATACAAACTTGTTAAAACCTGTGATCATTTATTTCTTAATTTGTGTAGCCTAACTCGTTGACCCCGTTCTATAATTTTCGTAAGCTACATCACGTGATATTCTTTGACCTTTATAAAATATATCAATAAAAAATAAACTGCATTCTGGTAAGTTTTGATCTTTTGCTCTTTTGATTGGGAACTGGGATGTGCCACCACATCTGAACAGCAATTATCTTTGAGCCATATGATGCAGTTAATATTCACATCTTAGGCACGCCAAGGTCCATAGACGTAAGAATTCTCTTTGTAGCATTACCGGCACTTTTGAATGGTTTCAAAAGTTCGCAAAGGTCTAAAGAATATTGTATGTAGTAAGGTTTTGATTGATTAATTTGTTGTTGAAGACGCGGTAAGTCAAAAAATCAAACCAAGATTTTCTCGGTCGAAGAAAGCAAGTATTGCCGAATTTGACGTTTTGCTGTTTTATGCGTGATATTACTATTTGGCAGTTTCGTGGGCAAGAATTCAATGTTATGTAAAGAGCAGAGGTTTTGAAGAAATTGATCCTTTTACAGTGTATAATATTTCCAATGATTTTCAGTAAATCTTGTTTCCGGTTGTTTAAATTTTGCTTGTTTATTTGTTTAATAGCATGCAAGTGCTATAATTGCTGGCAACTTGGCCACATCATTGGTTTGCCTAAACTTTCCGACATATCAATTACACTGGTCTGCAATCAAAAAAAATTTCTATTAACAGCACAAATAGCATGTGTTCCACCTAAATTTGGGGCGCTGAGTTCAAAAATTACATTTGTTTTTACCCATCACGTCAAGTTCTTTTGCAAAAGGCCTTTATATTTTCTGAAGATTTAGAGTAAAATCATATTTTTGCTGTTTGCATAAAAGAAGTTACAGTAAAATCTTTGAAAGAAAGTAAAAATTACACAATGCGGTACACCCTGTGTTGTTAAGTGATTAGATATACATCTGAAAAGCATTTAAAATTTGTTTTAAGTTGATTTCACATTATGCACAGTATATACAGGACATACTGTTAGCAACACATCGTTAATGTATCAAGACTTTTAACAGAGCATGCAAAGTTAGTTTCACCGTTAAGGAACATGTTTTGTTTTTTAGATTTTCGCGAGGATTTAAAGTTTTCCTCAACCCTTATGAGACACCAACAGTAATCTGCTATCATGTGAACGTTATATTTACCTTGTTTTCTCTTCTCCATGATTTTAATGTCTTGGTGAAATCTTTCACCTTGGCCCTCATTCAGAGCTCCTAAATTTTCAGGAAAATATTCTAAATGGTTTTGCAAAAAATGTACTTTGAAACTCATGTTACAACCGAGTTTGTGAAAGGTATCAAACAAAGTTTTAACAATTTTTTTGTATTCTGGAGATTTGGAATTGCAAAAAAAATTATTTACAACCTGGCTGAAAGCAATCCAACCATTTTCTCAACTGAGTTCATTGTTTCAATAAAATCTTTGTCTTAAAACAGCTGTCGTATCGTTGGTCCATCAAACACAACAGCTGTTATTTTTTCATGGCTTAAAAACGAAAATTTCTGGAAAATGTATTTGAAACATATCCCACCTTTGTCTAAGCTTTATGCATATTGTTTCATTAAGCCGAGCCTTGATGTGAAGCGGTAGTAATAAGACTTTGTCAGGAGACACTAGACTTTTATTAAGAATATTCTTTTCTCCAGCTGTAAACTCATTTCTTTTCAGTCATTGCTCACGAATCCATTGCTCATATTTAGCTCTGCTGTCCCATAAACACAAAAAGCATGGGTATTTGGTATACCCCCCCCCTTGTTGACCCAACAGCATGCTTAAAACTTTCAAACCTCCGCATCCATCCACTTGTGTTCATTATATTTTCATTTTTATTAGTAACATATTGATATTTTCATGAGGTTGTTGTGTTGTAACCTGAACCGAAAAAGTTCTGCAGATTCTTTTGGCAGGTTCAGATCACGAACTAAGTCATTCACAAAGGCTTGAGAAATCAATATTGGGTATTTTTCTGCCAAATGCTTATAGCAATCGTCTTCTAAAGAAGTCGCCTCTGATGAACTACTTACTGGTTCATCGACTAATTTAGGCAGGGAAGTAAACAAAGGAGGGGGAAGATCAGCAGAGTGAGTTATAAGCCTGAAAGCAGATGAAAAGTCTGGATACTTAATGTTGCCTTTGCTTTTAGAGCTGAAACTGGTAACATTGGTCATACAGAAATAACAATCATTAACGTGATTGGCTTGTTCCATTCAAACCATAGGAACCGCAAAGCCTATGCTTTTTCTTTTTTGTTTTGTCCACTGCCGTAAATTTTCAACACATGTCCTGCAAACCTCGTGAGGAGCTCAATTCTTGTCTTGATCTCCTAATTTAACTCTGAAGTATGCCAAATATGCTTTTTTCACAAACTCTGTAATTCCTTGTTTTTGTTTAGAAACAGTAAAAGAACCGCAGATATAGCTAAAAATGTTTGGGTTAAGTTGCACTTTCTTCGTGAAGACGAAATGGTAGCCATTGATATCAGAAAAACAGTTTGCAATTTAAGCAGCAGAGCAGAACTTCTATAAAAGGCCAAATTATTACAACAAAATTGCTTCAAAATGCATCTAAAAAATAATCTTCATATAATATTCTAGTTATTTGAGAGTAAAGATTTAATGCTGTACAAGATATAAACCAATGTAGGCCTAATGTAACAGCTTGAAGGATTTGGACTGTTAAGCTTAAAATTAACTAGTACATTTACATTAACTGACTACATTCTGCATTCAATTCCCAAGTGGTGAATAGAATGAAACAATTCTAAAATTTTGAAGATTATGGAAGTGTAGCTTGTTTTGTTTTTCAGTTGAAAATTATAGGTGTATAATAATAAAATTTTGATTTTTACATATAAAAAGCAATGAAATTGTTTGTGACCACAACGCTTAAAATGCCTTTAAAAGGCAATATTTGCAATATTTTGTTTTTCATTTTGCGGCGAAACGTGACCTGATAGGCAAAAACGGATTGCATTTTTGGAATCAGCACCTTCAATTTATCTAAAATCAACTTTTGGTTAAGAGTCAACAAAATTGATGTAGACCAGTGTTATCAATGCAAAATCTAATTTCAGTCTTACATTAATGTCTTTAAAGCTGTGGAACTGCTGGGAAATTCCTTAATATTCCATCATTGAGGAAAGTTTTTTGGTCTATTCTGCATTTATTTTTTAATTTTTTCGTAGAGAGTGATTGCGAATGTTTCGAGGCAAGTTTGATTAATTTTTTTAAACTATATATTTTTTTGATCCAAGACATTTATCAAGGTTAACTGGTGTTGGTCAATTGAAAACAGAGTCGAAGGCGGGGATAATAACTGTACCGCATTGAGGAGGCGGCAGCCCAGCAAAAATATTCAAGAAAGTTGTTTTATACTCATCTCCAAGTTATTGTAAGCGCCCACTCTCCAAAAAGTATTAAATTTTTTGAGTCATGCAAAACAGCCGTGACGAGTTTGCTTATTTTCAGCTACTGTAGCGTACTTTTCTAGGACTTTGAAAATTTGTTTCAAGCGCTGCCAGCCCCTTTCTTTCTCAAACTTCGACCGTACCTGTTTGACGTTTTTCGGAAACGTATAATGTACATTCAGCCGGAATATCGCTGACAAACCACCTGGTGTGACCAGAATATGATAATGGTAATGTGTTCGTGCATTTTGCAAAGTTTCAGAAGTAGCTTGAGTTTATTATTTGTTATAAAACCTCAAACTTGATTGCAAACAATAGTTTATCTCGTAAGTTGTTCATGGATTTTTCTTTTAATTCTCATGAAGTATTGACCGTAAATACATCAGTGTTGACTTTACCAAGAAATTCAAATAAAATTCTTCAACAGTTTTGTAGTGAGGCTAACACTAATCTTTATCCGGTTTCAAACCAATTTTTTTCTGATTTTGAATATTCTTGGTTCAAAGTCTTGGTGAATTGACCAAAATCAGCCAAATCCACTGCTACCAACTCAAACGGGATGAAAAATGAAGTTGCGGTTGTTTCATAAAAAGTTTAAAGGTTTCTTATTTGTCTAAACAACAGAAACAAACTTCTTGTCCATTCGTTCCATCTCTAATAATCAGTAATTGGTCATCTAGTATGGTAGATTTTTTAAAGTTAAGGATATTGCAACTTTCTCCTCCCTCGGTTATAATTATGCAGTCTAGGTAAAGCGTTTTGTTCAGCACTTACATAATGTCACGATTAAGTCAATTTGCATTGAACGAATAGTTTTTATATGTGTGTACTTGTTGTAATCTGTTGTTTTATTTTGCACTGATCATTCTATTTGTAAATCTGAATTCTCTGAAGCCCTAAACTTGCTAAACTGTTTTTGAAAACAGACTTCTTTTCTTTCACATCTATTAATAAATTTGTAGCTCACACGCCTTTTCTGACGACAAAATGGTTGACTACGTTAAGTTTTCCAGTGTATTCTAGTGATTCTTATTTCTTGTAAAAGATTTTTTCTTTTATTATTATTACCGATTACGAAATTTATTCACGGTGTTTTCCTGTGTCACGTGATATTCTAGCAATTTTTAGATTATTTTCCAGTCGTATATATATAAGGCGGTGAGTTTTTTTTATTCATTGAGAGTAGACAGAGTGTAGTTCAGTAGAGATAGTAGAGTGTAGTAAAAAGGCGTTGTTCTGAAGTGATTGTTGTGACAGGAATCAAGCTTTATTTTGATGGTTTTAGCTTTGGTTAGTCTGATATTTATATAGTAAACTGCTTTAGTTTCTGTATTTGACAAGCGAAGAAATTCGAAGTTTTAAAGCGATTTGTACATATATTTGTTCTGTTCGTGATCGAGAAGTGCGTGGATTAAAGTATCTTAGTGGAAGCCAATCTTTTCCTAGTTAATAAGTTGCAACCAGATTTAATTATTCGAGCGATACTATACGTCGCCTCAATTTTAAGAAATAAATTAAAATTGAAATAGAATCAAACATTTTCTATTGAATCGCGACTCATAACAACAAGAATCCACAAGTCATTTGAAACCACATAACTTTGAGTGCCAATATTTGATCTAATTGTGTTCCTTAGAGTAAACGATTTGAGCGTGTGATACTCCAGTGACTCGATTACCTCTCCATATGAAAAGGTCATAATCCTTTTAATGAATGCTCTAAGATTAGTGTGTGATAAAGCTGGCATTCGGGCCTGAATGTAGCGCTGAATTATTGAACATATGTTTGCTGCCGATGAGATTCGATGTAAACACGTTATAACATAATACAAACATTTCTGCAAAATCATGCTTACTTTAAAATCTGATGTAGGCTGTAATCTTTTTGTTTCTTTTACTCCATTATTGTTGATGTAGTAGCGATGAGCGAAAAACCAGACATATTTCTAATATGGTTTCATAGTGTTTCATGTAACCCAGGCACCCTCCAAAATAAAAATGCTAGATACGACCTTAGATATATTGATTTGTGCCAAAAAATTGAAACTCGTTTAATCGCTTCGATTCAGACACTTGATACTTTCAGTTTATTCTATCTTTACTTGGAATCAAATTGTCAGCATATGGCCAGATGACTCGATTTCTTCTTGAAGTGGATACATTGCCAATACACTTTTTGTAGTAGTAAACTTTTATTGATACTTTTAACGTGCAAAATAAATAATGCATAAATAATAGCACTCAAATAATTCATAAGATAACAAGAAATACAAACTAATGTCAAAATTATAAATATCAATTGACAATAAAATAACGCATTTACTTAAAAGTTACTAAAACGGCGTCTTTTTTGCTGTAATATATTACGATTTAGGCCTATAGCAAAAATATCCGAGAGTTGCTTTGATTTTTTGCCACGTTTGCAAGTCATTGTTCCAAACTCTGACAATAGTGCTAGCTGGGAGCACACTAGGATTGTTTGATCCTAGGACGTTAACAGGAAAGAAGCACGTATCGTTTTTCTTTTCAGCTTGAGGCCAGTTTTGCAGATTCAAACCGTAAAATAAATGGATTATTTAGGAGCAAACGATTGGGATCTTTTTACGATTCTCATCAAAATAACCAAAGCCAGTATACTGCTGTACATATTTTAATTAGGACGTTTCGCTAAGCGCTGTTAGCATTGTCAACCAAAATAGTGCAATTCAATTGCATCGCTAAGCGCTGTTAGCATTGTCAACCAAAATAGTGCAATTCAATTGCAATTGAATTGCACTATTTTGGTTGACAATGCTAACAGCGCTTAGCGAAACGTCCTAATTAAAATATATACAGCAGTATACTGGCTTTGGTTATTTTGATGAGAATCGTAAAAACAGCGTTTAGCACAATGTCCTAATTAAAATATTTACAGCAGTATACTGGCTCTGGTTTTTTGCTAAAAATGGATTATCAGTACTATCTTTGCCAAATTTTTTTCAAGCGTTTGAATAGAATGTTGTACTATGATGGCCCAATAAATAATGCCTTGAGTAAAAAAGTATCATGTCAAATTGCTTGACATTGAAAAATGTACCAGCCACTAGCCACTATTCGGTCATACTTACTTTAAAGTTGTTGAGTTTTTGCAGTCATTTTTCTGGTAACGAGCGTAGGTCCTTTCACCGGAATTGGGTATGTAATGTGCTTTTAAATGTGGTGGTAGAGTAGGAGAGCTTCGTTTTGAAAGTCGGTGCAAGAAAGTGTTCGCAGAAGATAACTTGAGCAAACTGTAACAAAACATTTTGTTAGCACTGCAATCAGTCTAGTCGTGGCGTGTTTTTAGATAAAATCAGCATATGGTCTTATTTGAAATATTGACCAGTTTTATAAACCTCGAGTTCTCAAGGTATTTACGCCATTGCGATATATAATTTCTCACTCGCATGCTTACTTTTGATTATCTTGTAATCTTGCTGTATCGCTGACTGGTGTTCTTAAATGCACTGTTGCAGATTCGCATTTTTTCAAATAGGCGATGAAGCAGATGAGCATAATTGTTTTGACGAATGACATTGTTTTCATTCATTGACTAGCTTCCTTTCCTTTGAACCCTTATATTGGTATTGTACTTTGATTAGTTGCTGCTTGTGAATCGTTTTTATATCAGATTAACCAAACCGTTGCCTTTTTTCTTTTGCTCAGTTACTTTAAAATTTGAAATGTAATTTAGTTTTGGTTTTGAAATTTGTTTTTCAGCACTGTGTGCGGCACTGCTTCGCTATTGACGATTTTGCAAAAAAAACTACTAGTACTCTATAATTGTGTCAAAAGCGATTTCGAAACACATTTTTGAGATCGCTGCGTTTCTACGTTTGATGTTAATAGATATAGTTTCAATAATTTGTTGTATGATATTTTTATACTGTGTAGATGCATTCGCTTGCTTTTAATAATCATTATTACATCTAGCTCTATCTAAAATTTTGTACATGGCCAGTGGGAAGTTAATCTTTAAAAATAAATGATTGATATTTATAAACGACATTGCTTTCTTCAGCAAGTTATTACTTGCTAAAATTTGCGCTGAAATATTTCTTAAAACTTTGGTATTTATCGAAGTACAAACCCATATTTGTTTTAAACTTAATGGCGTTCACCTAACGGCTTGTGAGTTCTTTTCTTTCTGCACTCAAGTGAGCACCATCTTTTCAATAGCTTCACAGTAGTTTTGAAAAACAAATTAGAGGCTGTTTTGATTTTTGAGCTATTACAGAAGGAGACACATCAACACAAAAGGTGATCTCAAATTATAAATTTTCTGGCACCAATAGGCACAACTCTTATTAAAGTGAGGTTTTTCTCACAACACGGTGAGACTGGCTTATTTGCAAATATCAAAAATGTTGTTACCAGCCTGCCATGATTGAACTAACACCACTGATACTGACTCAGGCGGATTTACTGGAAGAAAATTTCGAAAGTTGTTTTCCGAAATGACAAAGTATTATTTTTGAAGCAAATTTTTGGATTTTACCACCCTGCACTGATTATCTCACAGAAGGTGAACAACTGCTTCGAGTCGGAATAGACGTCGGAAATTTGTGTTTGAAGTCATGCCGTATGCTGATATATGGGTGAATCTGCGGCATTTGTATAAATAAAAAAGCTATCCAAAAGAGCAATTTTCATACTGGCGCAAATACCCTCAACATAGTGCTTTTATTAACGACCATTTCATCTTAACTCTTTTGCAAAAACCAACTCGAAAGCTTTCGTCCTGCTCTCTTCAAGAGTTTTCGCTAGAAAGGCACACTAACAATGCGGTTAGGAATTTATACTATGCGGGTAGGTTTGTGATTGGATGATATGAAATGCGTTCTGATCGGTAGACCGAATCAGAACGTTTCGAGATGTCCAAATTATAAATGAGCCAATTTCAAAGTACAAACAAATTTCTTTTGACAATAAAGTTCAGGTTTTAAGGTTTTAATATAAGTAGGTTCTAAAGTAAAAAGATAAAAATGCGATCTACCATTTGCCAATATTGAAAATTATTTATCATTGTAGTGAGTTGTTCAGTCTATATTTTCTAGGAGATATTGTCCGATTGCAGAGTAGCTTGTTGGCAAAAGATGAGATGCTGACTTGCACTCGCTTTTGATGGAGAGTCTCTCTAATTGTAGTTTACTTCATTTCGATTTTGTATAATTTAATCCTACAATCTTTGAGATGTGCGGCCTACGTACCGACAATCACAGCGGCACACGTTTAGGTATTCGACCATGCTTTTTTGAATGGTAGTCACAGCATTTTTCCGAATTGCAGGAAGCATTTTCCTAGTGAAGAAAATGACGCAAGGTTTTACTTCACCATAGCACATGCTGACGCATTTCATATCATCCAATCAGAAACCGCCCGTATAGTATAAATTCTTTGCCGCATTGTTTAGGTTTCCATTCTAGCAAAAACTCGTGAAGAGAGGTAGACGAAAACGTTCGAATTTGTTTTTGCAAAAGAGTTATAATGAAATGGCCATTAATAAAAGCACTATTGAAGTTTTGTACCACCCATAAATTGTTCAAGTACCCTCAACATAAGTAAGAGTGGGCTCTGATTTTTAATCAAATAAAATGCAAGACAGGAAACTCAATCCAGAAGTTGAATTCTATTTGAGGAGCAGTTAAAACGAAACTCTTGGTGAAAGAATTGCAAGAGCCGAAATGTGATCAAGTAGTGATAAATTTTATATGTAGAATTTTTTTTATAAGAAAAGCGTTGTTTTCTCCTTTAGTAATCGCTCACTTTAATGCTTCTTAGTTGAACCGTCCTGGATGACTTAACTTCCAAAATCACTAAACTTTTTGAAAATTTAGCGATAGGCGCTAAACTTTTTGTGAACCTACTGTAAGGTCTTCGCTACGCTTGGTTTGAGAAGTTTTGCTTTAAATTGTGATAAAAAACGATTAAGCGACGGTAAAACGACCAGTCAACCGGCGCACAAATTGAATTTTTCGATCGAATAGGTTCGCGAAAATCTGTCTGGTGCAATCTCTAATTAAGGGGCAAAACTATTCATTTTTAGAAGTCTATCTACAAGTAAATGTAAGGGGATAAAAAGCGGAAAACAACAAGACTTCAAACTTTTTCTGGACCCGATTCAGCCTCTTAATGCCTCTGACAATATCATAATTGATAGCTGAAATATGATATCCCAGAAAATGACAGCAATCTGATCTATAACAGCACTACAAAGCCTCAATGGGAAAATGAGATTCAGTCCATAGTTGAAGAAATACTGGAAAAATACGAGCAACCCCAACTAGAGACACCGCTTGTTGCAATTCCAAAAAGATTAATTAGGTTAAACTTTTGTGGAAAGTGTAGGAATGAATTTTTATGTTTTTAGTTTTGTTTTATTTTGAAATATAAATGTACGTTTAATATACTTTCCGGAGGGTTACTTTCGTTAGCCATAATCTATATTTTGAATAGTATAGATTGGACCAAGGTTTCTCACGCTTTTTTGTTCTGGAACCCCATTTTAGAAGTGAGATTTCTATGCAACCAGTTGATGTTAATACACGCCAATGATGCTTACACTTCAATCATGTCAAAACAATAATCCTCAAACCACAAACACTGGCATGTCTAGAAAAAAATTTGGGGGTCGGAGCATTAAGTACGATCAATCTTATTTTCAGGCAATCTTAGAAAATAAGTGAGATCAAGCTTCTTTGGGAGGGAACATTGCACAAAATGATACCTTTTAAAAGCGATAAGTTTGCATATTTTGGTTTTCAAAATATTTTTTTTACGGTTTTTGCTTCTGACATACTGTTTGTGGGGCCATCTTCTTTTATCTAACCCCCTTTAATACGCCACTGATTGCAAATCTCAAGAAGTATTTTTATCTATAGCGAAATTGTCCAAATACACACAATCCACGAAAGTAGTGCAGTTGCAAAAGAATCGCATGATCAAAATGTGAAGTTAAGTATGTTTAATGGAAAGAACGTGCTTAATGATTTATGAATGAAATGAACTGATACGTAAGAACTTCTTACTCTCGAAAAGATTTCTTTTAATACATATCCAAAAGAATAAAAATTTAACGTAAATGTTACTAAACTTAATAATTTTTAAGTTTTTGTGTTGAGGCCAAAGATGTAGGTGCCCTCCATCTAAATGCGCTACTAATAAGCATCTAATTTCGAAGCCAATCCACTTTTTCATCAGCTTTCCCTTGACTCTACTTACGGAAATCAATATTCCCAAACTATTTAATATAACTAATCGTAAGCTGCTTTGTTAGGCATAAAAAGTTATATTACATTACAGATAAGACGATAAATCCCTTTCTTTTCTTTAAAAGTGTTTGGACGAAGGAAAACAGAAGTTGGTGTTTTTTCCGCATTTCTTGTATTTCTACAAAATGGGCAAAAATATTGTTTTCCTCTTGTAAAATAATACAACGTATAATGCATGGTAGATCTGATTTGAAAAGCTTAATTTGGCTTTATGTCTTGTCACCCAATTCAGAATTGTTGTTATTTATTGGTCTATTAAGTGCGTTTGTGCCCCATCATTGTCAAAACATATGTTGATTCGAGGCCAAGTTCTGTCAGACATTTTCCTAATCATTTGAGGAGTAACTTCGTTGAAAGTGTCTACCACTGCTTGCTTCAACTCGTCAGTGTTCGTGTAGCGGTGCTGCGCAACTTTTTATTTAATAAAGCCACAAAAAGAGCTGTCACATGTGGACAGATCAGGACTTCGAGGCGGCCAGTCAAGTGAAGTTGGCATGGTGGCAAATCCACGGCCAATTTAACGACTGGGAAAAATTTCATTAAGATATTTCTTTACAGTTACTGCAAAATGAGCTGAAGCCCCATCTTGTTGGAATCAAACATTGCTTTCAATTCAAAGGCTGTGCAGTTGTGGCATGAACCAATTTCCAAGCATGGCAAATTTGTTTAGATGATTGACAGGTCCATCAAAGAAATATGGTACAAACAGTAGCTCGCTAGTCATTGCTCCCCATACCACGGCTTGTGAAGGATGATGTTCCACTTTTTCACAATAGCGTGGGTTCTGCTCGGACCAAAACACAATCTTCCGCAATCGAGAACTGCAGTTTATGGCGCATTCATCACTGAAAATGACTCTTTGTCTTTTTGACACAGTCCGAAATTCTTGGAGCACTCTTTCACATGCGTCACGTCGGCGGTTAAAATCATCATCTGACAGCTCTTGAACAAACATTGGCAGATATTAAACAGTTTAAGTCAACTTTTATGTAGCTTCTTAAAGTAGTCCATGGTTCTCCGAGCTCTGCTGATGGATTTTTCGTTGACTTTTTTGAAGACTTGCTAATTGCGTTGTCAACTTCTTGGCATTAAGTTTCTCTTGATTATATAGTCTGCCAGTTCTTGGTTTATCCTTTACACTTGCAGTTTGGAAAAGTTTGCGTTCCCCTCTCAAGAGTGTTTGTTTTGGTGGAGGTTCTTTTCTGAATCGTTGCTGGAAGTCATCCCGCACATGTCTCATTGGCTTTTCTGTTTTAGGACGTTCATGGATCCAGAGTTCAGACACTTGCAACAATTCTTTTTTCCAAAGTGTCATCGCTTATGCCACGCATGCTTGCAATCCCTAAAATTTTTAAAAGCGATGCAAACAAACAAAATTAGGTTTCATAAATTTAATAACTAAACTGGTTTAAAAATACAGAAAACACAACAAATTAATTTGCTTCCCTTTTAACAATACTTTTACTGACTGTTTCTAGCTGAATGCCAAGATAATCGCGGCGTTCCTATCTGGCCTCTTGCTGCGCTTTCTCTAAATTTCGCTATTGCGCTTTGACGCGCTTTACAATACTGGCGCTATCATTGGCGTCCAAATTATTTACATAAAACGCTTACTCAGTCTAGATCTTCCCTATTTGCGCGATGCCGCCATTGATGAGAGCGTCACGAAAAGCTTATGGCTCAAACAGCTTTTTTCAAAGTTGTATTGAAATTCTGTACCACCAACAAAATTTTTGTGAATCTTTGAAGCGCAACCACAACGTATATTTTAACCTGCGAAGCGCAACCGGTTGTGCTTTGCAGGTTTAAAAGACACAATTTGCGGTTGCACTTTGCAGATTTGAAAAACTTGGTTGCGAAATTTGCAGATGCGCTTTGCAGATTTAGCAAATCGATTGCGGAATTTGCCCTTGTGTTTTATTGGTTTCAAAAGCCATTTGCGAAATTTGCGCTGCGCTTTATCGTATTTTTTTCTGTGCTCAAATCTGCATAAATTGAATGTATGCTTTTTAGAAATGAAGATCTTTTTGTTTTCAAAAATAATGTATATTTCCATACAAAACTTTATGCTTTTCATCAAAATTAATGTCCCAATTAAGATATATTTCTTCTAGCAAAAGAAAAAGCTCTGTTGTTTTGCGATCACCTTTCTGAAAGCAAAACCTACTCAGATTGCTTTTAAATTGAGATATTGTTTTGTTCATATAAACGCGTTGTCTTTATTTTTAAATCAATTTCAAAGAATAGGTGCACGGCAGCACAATATATCAATCATGGCCGCTGGTCGTGCACTCTTGGACTAAGTAAAAGCTATTTTTTAGAAAGGCGCTTTACAACAATATCTAATGCTTGATTGCATTGCTAGATGTTAGAATGTGCTTTGCCAGCAGAAGTCGTAACTACGAAGCTGGCTTGAAAACAACGGTATTTAATCCTAACCAATAAAGTGCTTTTTCGTGAGTAAAGGATAAAAATTTACAGCTAATTTAACGCATTTATAGGAATTATACAAATTTGGCAGAGAGGTAAAGCATTTTAAAATGCACACTATTGTTTAAGCAAGCAACTTTAATAAATTAAAAGTCATTTTAATTCGCAAAGCATCTTTAATTCGAACGTTTTTGACTTTCATAAAGCTCTTTTCAAGAATTAAATCTGTAAATGTGACGTAATAAATTGAAATAATCAACGATAATTTCAAATAATACACTTTATGAAGATATAGTACTTCTCACGGCTGTAAAAACGTAGCCAACTTTAAAATAAACTGGCAGATTTACCCGTCGTTGATCGGGTAAAATGTAAAGACTGATTAAATTTTTACATTGAATAACCATATTTTAATGTGTTTTCATGATTTTTATTTCATCGTACAACAGTACAAATAGGCCTCTAGTAGAGCCCCATAGGCTCGTAGCCCCCCATAGACGAATCTGATCGAAATGAAAATACCGTACTTGGCAGATTTACCCGTCGTTGATCGGGTAAAATGTAAAGACTGATTAAATTTTTACCTTGAATAACCATATTTTAATGTGTTTTCATGCTAAATTCAGATGCTCCTTCACTCTGGTGATCAAATGTCGGGAAGACATACCAAAGTAGGTCAAGTTCGCATCACACGAACTAGTAAATTTATAAACAACATTTGAGCATAGAGGCAAACTCGTTGCTGATTTTAGTAAAAAATACTGCCCTACTTTATTTGTGCGATACAGAGGAAGCAGCCTTACATCAAATTGCCTTAAACATAATTGAGAGAGAGCTTTCACAAAGCGGATTGATGCTTCACCTACATACGAAACAAAAATAGGACATAACTCCGCGTTATTTACTACACTTATTTCATCAACAGGTATATCATCAAGTTTGGCTTTAAATTGGTTGTAAATTTTATCAAAAAAATCAAGTCGGATAATTATTATCATAAAATAAGCGCTTCAACTTTCCAATCTCGACTTCAAATAAATGCTGGCTGGGACAAATAGATTTAGCTCGACCAAGTAGGCACTGTACAAGGCTCGATTTCCAAACAATTGGACATTTTGCATTAAAGTTGATCAAAATGCCAGTATTAATTTCTTTTCGCCACATACTTAAATCTAATTCATTTTCTCGAATTTGAACATGAACATCCAGAAACGGGGGCGCCTGCATTGCTTTTTCCATGGTAAACTGCATGTTTGAATGTTGTTTCTTTAACACATTCAAAAATTTTGCAATCGATAAATTGTCATCGAAAATTGCAAAAATATGATCCACGCATCTTAAATAAATTTTAGGGTAAAAGCCATTTGTTTTATTAAGAAGCTTATTTTCCAAATTTCCCAAGAAAAAGTTTGCTAATGTGGGTCCAAGAGGTGACCCCATGGCTACTCCGTCAATCTGTTTAAATAGTTCACCGTTGCATAGAAATATTCCCTGAGTTGCCAAATTCATAAGCTTGATGAAAGCATGCTTTTCTATTGGTGGGGTGTTCGGATTGTCTTTGTCAAATAGATGGTTTGCTGTAATTTGAGTGGTTTCTTCTAGTGGTACGGTAGTGAAAAGTGAGACTACATCAAAGCTAACCAAAATTTGATGTGATTGAACTTTTACCTGTTTTAATTTTTCAATAAAGTTATTGGTTGATGACAACATGTATTTATCAGGAATGGAGGGTTTGATAACGGTATCCAAAAATTTTGCAAGTTTATATTCAGGTGTTCCGATCCTGCTTACTACGGGCCGTGCTGGATTATTTAGTTTATTCATAATGTGCATTATTTGAAATTATCGTTGATTATTTCAATTTATTACGTCACATTTACAGATTTAATTCTTGAAAAGGGCTTTATGAAAGTCAAAAACGTTCGAATTAAAGATGCTTTACGAATTAAAATGACTTTTAATTTATTAAAGTTGCTTGCTTAAACAACAGTGTGGATTTATAAGAATTATAAGATTTTGATTCAAAATATTTGAAACAAATCCGTAATTAGCAAAACTGCAGACAGTGACACTGTTTCGACCTATTAGGTCTCTTCAGTGCAGTTGGTGACTGACAAGAAGCTAGTGGCTTTTAATTAAGCATAGCTTAGACCGCCACACTTGCGGGATCTACACTAGATCCACTTGGTGGAAGGTTTGTCAGTACTCGGTCACCAACTGCACTGAAGAGACCTGATAGGTCGAAACAGTGTCACTGTCTGCAGTTTTGCCAAGTGCATCGCTAGCCTCTTGCGTTACTATACATGTAAGACCTTGTGACCACTGGGCTGTGACAGCACTATTGTTCTAGCAGTTGCTAGAATTAGTGCACCTGCGACAACCGCCACTCATTCACGAGCGATACGGCTTCGGAGAATACTGACAGACCTTCCACCAAGTGGATCTAGTATAGATCCCACAAGTGTGGCGGTCTAAGCTATGCTTTATTAAAAGCCTCTAGCTTCTTGTCGGTCACCAACTGCACTGAAGAGACCTGATAGGTCGAAACAGTGTCACTGTCTGCAGTTTTGCTAAGTGCATCGCTAGCCTCTTGCATTACTATAAATCCGTAATTGTTTGATAACAACGAGATTATAATACATTTCAAAAAACTAGTTATTACATCATAATGACATGACAATAAGCAATAATGCGGCATATGTGTTACATTGATCCCTAAAAAGGCAACAACTTACATTTGCCTAAAAATGGTCAAAAAGAATTCGGCTTTTACTTTAGAGGCGTAATTTCACTCAATCTTCTTTATGCCGAAAAAATATTTTAAAAAATTCGAAAGAATTTCCGGACTCCTGGAGAGATAAATTACTCTAGCTAAAAAATTCAAGAATATAGGTTGGTAGAAAAATCAATGAATGATTTGACTCCGGTTAATTGAACTCATTCTCTGCATTTTAATGTTTTTAAGCGGCTTAGAGTTTTGCATTTTATTTTTTTACTAGCCGACTTTGCCGGCGTCGCCCGGTAGAGGCCCTCTTTCATTAACTTCGGGGTTTAGTACTTCGGTTTAACCTGCTGCGCCGGCTTCACCATCGGGCTTTTGTGTGAGCAGTAGCGAAAAGTTAATGAATTTTTGCACTTGCAAAATTCTTGTACACAAAATTGTGATCATCATATTCTCTTAATCGTGACTAGCAATCTCTAAAAAAATCTTGCCACAAGTTATTGTTAATACTTGTGAGAGAGAAGCAATTGAAGTACAATCAAAACTGATTGTAACAGCAAAACGGTAGTTGCTTTCACAATTAAAGAAATAAACTATTTTGCGATGGAGTGCTGCTCCTTCCCTGTTTATATTTGTGGCATTAAGTTCCTAGTTTGACCGCACTATTGGTTTTGTTTCCAGCATAGCGACAAAAGCGGCAATTGTTCTATCTATATTCAGTTTTACAAAATGTTATGATTATGGTTTTACGTTCATTTTTTTTCTTAAACTTGGGATTTTATTACAATGCTGTAGAGTATAGACATAAATGACATAAACACTGTAACAGGCAACATATCAACATAAGAAAAAATTCTTACTTTGTAGAATATACAACGTCGTCGCCCGCAGAGTCCCCTTCAGTAACGTCGAGTTGAAAGTGTCGATTTAGCCGGCCAAGCCGACATCACCTATCAGGCTCTTGTGTGAAGAGTTACCAAAAGTTTATGTGTTTTCTGCACACAAGGTTTTCACGACTTTTTGTGCTCCTTTTCCTAACAGAATATCTCATTTCAAGGTCCTGGCCATGCCTCAAGTCTATGTGCTCTGTTCATTGCTGACACGAACCCAAGAAAGTCTTGCGCTTCTCGTAGTTAGAAGTAGGGAAAACATTTGGGATATTAAGCTAATCTAAAGCAAAATACCAAAAATGTTTTTGTGTGGTGCGATTTCACACGGTGACGTTGTTAATTTTGATTTTCCCTCAAACTTTATCAAATCCCTGCTGGCTTCGCATAATGATTTATATTCGTTTTTCCTTGCTTAGGTATGCTTATATAAGTTAAATGAGTCATTGCTTTTCCCAAATTTTTAGGTTTGATCATGTAGCTCTATAAAACTATTTTCAAGCAAAATAGAAAACATGTTTGTCCTACATATGGTGCAATTTTACCCCGGCAGGGCATACTATCAGCCGTGCCGATTTAAAACGTATCAATTAATGCAGCTGAGCCAGCTTCATCGTCCAAGCATTTGTTAGAGCAACAACGAAATGTTTTACTAAATATAAGCGATAGCTCCTGTACATGTAATGGTGATCATGTTGTTCTAGTAATCAAGACTGGAAGTATTCAAAAAGAAAGAGTGATGCCCCAAACTACCATTCGTAATTTGTATAAGTGTAAGGGGGTGGAGGGAGGTGAAACATAGTCAAAATTGATGTTTTGGCCCAAATGGCGGTCGTTTTGCCTCACAAAGAAATGAGCTATTTAGTGGTAGGCATATTTCACGATTTGGTAGCGCCGCTTTCGTATTAATATTTGTGACATTTAAATTTTTGCCTGCGGTGTTTGGTTTAATTCGGCCATGGCATGGAAAGGGGCCATGCCTTTCCGCCAAGTCATATAACATATTGCAATAGGTGTCTATTAAGCACTTTCGAACAAAAACATTCCCTCTTAATCCAGTGTCACAGATTGATACTATTATTGTTTATTTTTGATCTTTTTGGAATTTTATTACATTTAACTTTGCCCCTAATCCAGACCTTATTACTTTTAAATAAAAATTAGTGTTTGGTATTGATATCCTTGCAATTACAAATATCAATAATGGGCTTTACCATTTATGTTCGCCATCAAATTGATAGTGGATGATTTTTCTGCCTGCTGCTGTTCTCACTACGGTGGCAAGCATTGTAATGTCATTTAAGATTATGACCTAACAGTGCGTTTTAATTAGGATCGCTACTTACTACCTTACTTTTTTGTTATTATAGGCAAATTAATATGAACTAACGTCTCTGACTGCGTGCATGTTCCTTGGCCCTGGCATAAACGCAGCCATGCAAAGAGCAAACTAACCCAAAATGAAGCACTCACAATTCAGTTATAGCAATAGCGGGAGCCCCCATCAATATTGTCGAAATTAGGAATATGAAGTTTGCTGGCTGCGCCGCCTCGCCCAATTGCAAAGGATATTGCTTCAACATTTAGATCTTATGTAGCTCGACACTCACATTTTGTTGCAAACGATAAAAAGGACCACCTTTACCCCATCGTCTTTTTCTTGGGTAATCACCAAGTGTTTTGCTTGGAGTAGGCTACATATTAAAATTTGTAGACTTCAATTTTTGATGAATCTTTTTGAATATTTAAATAAATAATACTAAAAATTCATGCTATTGAGAAAGAATTGACAAAATGTTCCAAACGACTTACTTCTTGTAGAAATTGCAATATTGTGTAGCTCAGGTACCAAAATTTTGTGTGCTTTTCACTGGTAGACTACATTTCATAAACATGCTGATACTTCAGTTTTTAATGGATGTTTTTGAAAACGTCGACAGATCATGCAAAAGAACCATGCTTGTGAGGAAAAGTAGTAAAAGAAATGACATTGGTTTAACACTTGCAAGTTTGTTGGATTAGGTTTGTCTAACTAAAAATGAAACATGATATATGGTAATCAGTTTTGGTCAGACACTATAAATCAATCTTAGCCTTAAGTAATTGGAGTCACATATTGCTGGAAAGCAAATTTTCTAAGATTTCAAAGGACAGTAAGTGTTAGTACCTTACTATATCGTTTTTGTATAAATTTTTCCTGTTTTTACTGAACTTGTCACTATTTGAGAGGAGTGAAAAATTACACAACATGTCTTAACATTTAATCTTTTAGTGTAAAAACTAACATTAATTGTACATATTATGCACTATGAAAAATGCTCTGAAATAACCTTCAATTTGTTGAAGAAAGTTTGAAAATCAGTTTTTTGGTAATCTGATTTTGCAAGAAGTAATTTTTGAAAATATTTTCATGTTATGATTTCTGATAGCAAAAGATTTGTGTTAATCGTACGAGACATATCACGGCATCATAGGGCCAGTTTTAAGCGTGCAAGCGAAAAAGAGAAGAAAAGTGCTTATAGGGCTTGAAATGCTTAAATAAAAAAGTGCTTGCAGCATTTTCAAATAAGCTTTAATTGTTGTACAATTGTTTTCATCGAAAACACATTATTAATATCTCCTGAAAGAGCGCTTAATCGCTTTTCTGTGATGAGTTCTTTTTGAGAAAGAACAAAAAACAGATTGTGCAATGAATAGTTGATTGCGACGTCATTTTAGACCCCAAACAAATGAAAGTGTTTGTAATGTGGTAAGAGGGAAGCTGTTTTTCGTTTAAGCAAAGAGCGGTTGTTCTCTGTCAAGTGGCGCATATTAAAAAAAAGTTTTTGATTATGACGTTATGATGACGTCACGAACACTTTTATAACACTCATCACGGGATGGTGATCAATCGCACCAAGTTTGATGCCTGTACCTCAAGCAGTTTCAGAGGATTTAAAGCAGACACACAAACACACAGACAAACAGACTTGCGCTTTATAGTATAGATAAGATGAATACTTGAAGTTTCTGTAAATACTGCACCACCTTGACACGATACATAGGTACTCTAATAACCCGTGTTAACAGAAAATAATTAGGTCTATTTATATACCATTATTGATACATGTTTCTTTATACCTGTTCAATAAATTAAATACTCAAAACCTTGGCAAAGTTTTTCTTTCCGGCAATTTTTGCACACCAATAAATTTTTCATGGTTGCATTCCATCCACATAATTCTGAGACGATTGGATTGGATTTGTTTCAAGAGTTTTACGCTTTTCATCGAGTGAGATGCTTATAACTATTAGCATGCTGTGAAGAGTGTTGTTCAGCGAATGATTAATGAATTTGCACGTTGACTAGAATTCTTTAGTTACGTGTCCTTATCACAATGTGTTCTTGGTATTGCTTTAATAAAGAAATGAACACTTAGGCTACACTAGAAATTGCTTAAAATATTCAACCTGCCACGGTTATTGAATTGAGATGCCAGTGTAATACCTTGGTGAATCATCAATAAATATGTGTAGTTATTGTAAAAATCGAAATAATGTAATTAGTACATATATTGCAATACCACATAGTTAACGAGAATACAGTACATGAAGATAAATTGTAATCAAACAATTTAAAATTGACGCTCAGGCTTATGAATATAAACCGTGAACACTGATTAGAAATGTCAATCGCCTTATCGTGCAATAAAGGCTACATTGAAGGTAGCAAAGTTTTGTTTTGTAGGACTAAGGAAAAATCAAATGTTTCAAATTTGACTTCAAAAACTAAGCTTTTTAGCAAAAAAAAACTGCCCTGACCCAGCAATACCAGGCAGATCTGCGTCGAAGGTCTGGTTGTTAAATCATCTGGAAGGATCCAACAAATCTCAGAAGTTGATTTGACATTTCAGGCTTGCTTAAAATGGTCTTGCAGCAAACTTTGTGTGATAGAAACAGCCTTTTAAACTCAGCAACAACTTAATAGCTACCAAAGTCTGTATGTGTCAACGTTTACCGCCAACTACTTGAAAACTTGAAGACGTTTGTAATTGAAATTGGCACAAAAGTAAGTATTTCTGACAAATATGAAGAATGTGGCTGAAAATAGTGCTGAATGCAATGAGCAATTAACTCATTAACGATTCTAAATAACAATCAATAAATCGTAATTTTTGATCCAACAATAAATGCTCGAAGTTTATATTCTTTCGATTCCCTAGTTGAAGATCTGAATCTTAGAAAACCTAATTCATTAAGCAAAAATTAACTGTAGATGCTCGTTTTCATTTCCACGAAAATTAAGCATAATTGAAACATTCTTCGTTTGTTTTAATGTGTTGAAGCAAGAGATCATTACAACTGCGTTTAAGCTTTTATGTATCACATAACAAACAAATGTAGCTTCTCATTGCCCTTCGAAAGGCCTTAAAAGGATGTGCACCTTGGCAGTCTCGAATGAAAATTACGGATGTGGCTAACAGCTATCTTACTATTCTTGTCAGTAAAATAATAACAAGAAGCTGCAAACAAAATATTTGCGACAAAAATAAGGTAAAGTACAAGCTAGTTAAATTTTCGTAAAACGAGGTATTTCTAGTTAAATTTCCGTAAAACAAGGTAAAAAGAGATAAGGTGGTATTGGTTTTACATCAATTCAGTGTATGTTACGTAATAATAAACCAAACAGAAATACTTGGTTTTAACTAAAACTTGGTTTTAACTAACTTAATATTAATTTTTGATATTAAGTTATAAAAATTTTTATGTTATGAATTACAAGTAACTTATGTCTTACATGTTGTCAAAAAGATTTTTAAGGTTTTAATAAAAGTAGTTCAAATTTTCAAAATTTTTCATCAAATTTACTTTTTGATATCAAATTGTAAAAATTTTCATATTGTGAATTGTAGGTAACTTTTGTCTTACATATTATCAAAAAGATTTTTAACACTTAATATTTTCCGTTACAACTCAAAGTAAGCGTAAAAATGGCTTTGTTCAAAAGTTTCCTGATGAAAAAAATTGTTGCAAATTTTTTTGAATTGTATTGGTGAACCAAACCGACGTGAAATCAAATATTTAGTTGACTATTTCAATGGTTTATTAGGCTTTTCTAAAAATCCAACGTTGGAATTGGCAACACAAATTAATATCGTGTATACAATGTGAGTATTAATAGATAAATTTTGTCAAAACAAACCATCTTTAACCCTTTGAGGGATAATGTAACACATGTGTTACATGATTGTTAGTTGTTATATCATCATGACACAATAACCATTTTGCTGAAATTCATTGTAATTTTGTTGTTACCAAACAATAGAGGAATTGTCTCAAATTTTATGAATTAAAATCTTATGGTCCTTAAAGGGTTAATAGATGATTCTGTGGGAAAAGTTGATCGTGCTTGGATTTTGTGATCCGAAATCGAAACTAATCCAAACGATCACACCGGTGTAACTCTCGGACATTGAAAACTTCAAGTTTTTACTTGTTGCTCTGAAATATCTTCCATATGTATGCATGTAGAAAGAAGTTATATTTAGCAGTAACTTAGCCCATTCACATTATGCATAAAAGAGCAGCAGTCAACATTGACCAAAAAACTTTGCCGATGCCAATTTGTTGACAACGTTTAACAGTTGATCTAAAGTTTACGCTATTTAAAGAACAATAAGCTAATTCAAAAACACGTTTATGCTGTAAAACCAATCAGCTATAGAAAGTTTAATGGTAATTTTCCTGATAACTTTCTGTTACCAATACTTGAACGCCTTTCAGTTGCACACAACTTAAGTTTTAATTACGTTATATTTTTTTAAGTTTGATTACATTTAATTTACATTACATTATTTAACTATATTTTTAAAACTTTCCAATCAAAAAATTACGCAAGGTTACAAAAAACTAAAAACTACAAAATATGCTACAACTATTAATAACACACAATATATTATATTATTCAATTAAAAATTAAACATTCAAAAAATATAGTTCAGAATGATTGGTAAAGTGCTACCACTTGACATGAGTATCTTTTTATTGGCACCTAGAAAATTAATTGCTCTGTTTATTGATAGAATTCATTAATTCATAGATTATGGTGGAAAAAGTGACAAAATCAGAATCTGTGTTCAAATTGTAATTAACTTTCCTTTAATTTAAAGCAAGAGATTTGCCTGTAAAAAATAAAAACTACTTGAAATTTTTATTTGGTTTAGAGTAGGATTTATTATTTCTATAAATTCTTAATAAATACTTTTTTCGCTCTCCCAAAAGTTGCCAACCATTTCATTGAGCAAACTACGGAATATTTTTTAATTAAATGACCTTTTACGCTTCATCAGGGGCCGTTAGTAGAATTTGCTTTGAGCTTACATCAGTGGTACAGTTCTCACTTTATTCTTAAAATTTTTAAATTCTCTATTACAATATGATAGTAACATGTTTGTAAACCTTACAACCTTTAGATTTCACTTGAGAAATCCAGATTTTGTGCACTGCTTCAGCCCAAATTTGTTTTTTATCCATTGTGAAATTATTGTTAAGATTACGAAAGTCATACAAAAAAGCTTATTATCAATAACTGTGTTGAATGTGATACGCTAAACGGATTAGTAATTGGTTTCGTGATGAGTATTGTTGAGTAAAGTATAACAACGGATTTGCCTCTAAAATCTGTTTGATCGAAGAGCAAGTGGATTCTGTTTTTTTTGCCATAACAGTTTTTGAATGCTAAATCATCGACGCACAAATCTATGTCGTCGAAGCTGATGTGACTTCATGAACATATGCAGCAAACCGTTTCCAGCAGTCTAACTCTAATGATGCTTAACGGTTTATCATCAAAGTAGTTCGGGCTTTGTCGAAACCCAGTGGCATTCAATGCAAAATTGAGTAAAATATCAATAAAATGCTCGTTGCATTTTATACACGTGAAAAGAATTACATAAAAAGGAAAGCTGAGAGTCCTACATACATTTTTGCTGCTTTATTACACTCAAAGCTTATCGTTCAAAACTATAAATACTCTACCTTTCGTGGGATCACTTCAGTATAAAATAACGGTAAAAAATTGCTATTTAGTGAATAGATCAATGGAAAAAAGTTTATTTTAACGGATACGTACTGTCTTTTGACAGTTACATTTATAAAATTTGCATTTTTCAATCTTTGTAATCGGAGTCAGCAGCTTCAGCTATACCTTCTTCAGTTTTCTGATGAAGCCCCTCGGCTACTAAGGAAAGCCAAACTTGAATTTTACGAAGATAATTGCCGAAAAAACCTTTGTACCTGTTAATAACATCTATATTGACTTGTCCAAAGCAAAAATAATTGCTACAGTTAATGAAGCGAAAGTCTTTTAAATATCTGGAAAAATTCTTGTTTCAAATACAATGTTTTACGGATTTTTAGGAGATTGAAATCTTTTGTTTCTTTTGCCTTTTCTTTAAATTCATGCTTGCTTAAGGTACCAATAAATTATTACAAACAAAATTATGAGTGTTATAGTAAGCAACTAATATAACCAAATTCTATCAAGATAGCAAACTATCCCTTGGTGAATGTAGTCCTGTGGTTTAAAAAATTAATCGAAGCACTTGCCCATCTCCCTCAAAGGTTTTCAAGTATAGTACAAAACAACATAGCTGTATAATAGTTTAGCGACAGAGATTAAAACCGATCAGCAAACTATAAAAAAGATGAGCAAATTGTAAAATTTTGATTCATTATTGAAACAAACAAACTAATGGCCATTAGTTTTCCGTCAAAATAGAAACGAAGTGCAGACAGTGATCCTGTTTCGACCTATCAGGTCTTTTCAGTGCAGTTGGTGACCAATAAGAAGCTAGAGGCTTTTAATAAAGTATAGCTGTGTTTTACAAAGATGACTTTCCTCCTTTAGCCTAGTGCTCTGCAATTGCAATGAGGATGTCTTAAATATATGTGCCTGTACGGTTTGTACTTTATTTCACCAGACAAATATCTATATTTAATGGTTTAATGTCACCTCACTTGAGCCGTTTTGCCGCGGTGTTCACGATTATCGTTTGATTCAATGTTAAAAAACAAAAATACACCCTTAATGAGCATTAAAACAAGCTCAATCAACGCTATCGAAAAAGTCATGCTTCTGGATCAAAAAAATAACCGAATCTTTTTCTGGATTTTACAACTCTCAACCTATGCATTCAATGCTGGTAGTTCGACGCGAACACAGATCTATATCAACTAAGCGAGCAATGGTCATTGACTTATAGTTTGGCACAATGTACGAGTAATTTTAAGTAATTAAATCAGTAATGTCTTCTTTTGTCTTTCTTACTTTTGGCTGAGATGTGCTTCCGAATTTGAAAAAGATTTCAAGAAGGAAATAAATTTATAATCCACACTTTCTTGACAATATTTTTCGATGTTTTAGTGTTTGCTGTATCATGCAGTTGAAATTGGAACAGTGTAGCGAAACTTTGGCCTAATTACGCGTTTTAACACTAAATGTTCCAACCAAAAATTGGTTCATTTCCTGAAATTCTTTCTTTTTTTTTTGTGATGGACATAATTTTTACTATATTTGTTCACTTTTGGGCGCTGTCGTTCTTTTTAATTGATTTCAAATTTTGGTCTTATTTTGATCAATGGCAATCCTGGTGACAACATAAAGATAAAGTCTAGTTTTGTTAAAAGGGTTTTGTTGATTGATGTCTTTCCCATTAGTGTAGTATTAGCAATCAATTCATTCACTTTGACCAAGTTTAGAGTTTTTTAAACCGAACAGTTTTAGCCACTTCCTTTCGCTTCATCGAATAAATGGCAGAAAAATTTAATTCTTGTAACGTCTGTCAGATCTCAAAAATTTCTAATGGCGCATATTGTGTGTTTTGGCCTATGCCGTCATTTATGGCACAAAATAAACTTCTTTTTTGTGGCTTTGTTCCCATTTATATTAGGTCGTCGGTATGAATTTTAGCTTTCCATAGCGCTCGATCTTGCGCGTCTTCTACCATCAGTCCCATCGCCTCCATATCGTCCTTCATGCAATCTCTCCATCTTCTTTTCGGTCTATCTCTCTTCCGTTTTCCAACTTTAACTTGTTGAGCTACTTTACCAACATAAGTATCTTTTTTTTGAAGACGTGGCCTTTCTGTCTCAGGCGCCATTCTCTCAACTTGTCTTACAATCTTCCGACCTTCATTCTTTTTCTTACCACTTCATTTCTGATTTTATCTTTTCGTGTTATCCCCAGAGCAAATCGCAGCATCCTCATTTCCATCCCTTCCATCTTTCGTTCTTGTATCTTTGTCAGTGGAACAGTTTCCATTCCATAAATCATCGCCGGTCGCACCATCGTGGTATGGCGTCTTCCTTTTACACAGTTTTCGACCCTTCTGTTGCATAGTACACCTGTGATTTTCCTCCACCCATGGCTGTTACACCTGTTCTTTTTCCAATTTCTATCCACTCGCCGCCACCATTTTGACGACAGAGCTCAAATACTTAAAAGCGTTCATCCTTGGTATATCGATGTTCTGCAGTGTGATGTTCCCCTCTTGTTCTCTTCCTCCCCCAGCACATAGTTACTCGGTCTTCTTCCGGCTGATCGTCATTCCTCTCTCTTCCAATGCCTTTATCCATATCTCTAATTTTTTTGAAGTTCCTCTCTTGGGTTGGTGCGAAGAAACACGTCATCCGCAAACATCATTTTGCAAGGTGGCCTTCTTCTGATATTTTCCGTCCGACAGTCCATAAATATTGCTAATAGAAATGGGCTCAAGGCCGATTCTTGGTGTGACCCTACCATAACAGCAAAAGACTTACTGCAACCATTCATACAGCTCACATGTGTTGTGTTGCCTTCATACATGCCCTGTATTAGTTGAATGCATGTTTCCAGTACGGATTTGAGTATTAAACAGTTCCACACCTCCTCCCTGGTAACGCAATTATAGGCCTTCTCCAAGTCAATAAACACGCAATATAAGTTTTCTTGACATTCCTTGTATTGCTCAATTAATTGGCACAGTGCAAAAATAGCATCAGTGGTACTTCTTCCTGGCCTAAAACCATATAGCACAAAATAGACACCTGGTGAATTTCCATTTGGTGGTTGTAAATAAACTTTTAATCAATCGCCTTAACTACATAAAGCTTACGTTTTGGGTTATCATTTAATTTTGGCTGAGAGTTTTATTTGAAAATGTTTATTTTTGTAAGCTTTATTTTCAAAATGAAATGATCGAAAATGTGTTGATATTGCCGACGTACTGGGCTGTTTGTTTGTTACTGATAATACGTGCTCAGGCAATCATAGACCATTTCAACTCTTTTTCTCATGGCTGAATAAACTTAGTGTTGTAACTACTGGTGATAATTACTTAATTGAAGCATCATCTCATACATGATTCCGCGCTCCGTCTACCAGTCCCTCAATCAGACTAGGCCATCATGACTGGAGGCATGGACTTGTCACCTGTCTGCCACATATAGAATGGAGACATTCAGTTAGAAGTCTTTCTCAAAGGCACAACATGCAACACTGCTGGCTTATTTTGGACACTATCCCTTTCGTGCTCAGTGCCAAGCAGGAAAATTGCGAATACCATTTTTGACAGTCATTTGGTATGACTCGATAATGAAAATGAACCCCTGTTCTACCGACTACGAAGCCGGCGTTCCAACCACTAGGTCATCGCGTCAGTAAGATATTATAACCGGAGTAATGGCAATAGCTTTTGTGAAATGATTGAGAGTTTGTCAGTAAGACCAATCATAGTTTAGACTGACTTTGTAAGCTATTTCGTTATGTTTACGAAGCGTTAAAGCCATTAACTTAAACTAATTTTTTTTGATGATATTCGACTACCACTAGAAAAAACGAAATCTTTTGCGTTTACGAAATTTGATATTTCTAGTCATGGTGCTGTTAAACATGATATCCAAATCTTTGTACTTTTTAGGCATTGATCTACTTTTAATTATGATAGTCTTGCATTATTCTATTTCAACAACTTGAATTTAACCACAGTGAACAGTTTGGGCCAACTTTATCTGTAAATATTTGAGTTTTAGAAATTATAGCTGCCGATTAATCAGGTGAATGTATTCAAACACCTGGGTAACAGTAAAGACTCGAAAGAATACAAAGTTGACCCAATTTCTGACTTTGATCAAAGGCCCTGATGTCAAAAGTAAACACGATTTTAATCAACTTATGTCAATAGCATATTGGTGCTACAGAACAAAAGTACAAAGTAGCTTACAGAGGTGCAGAAACTAATTTATTTAGAGAGAGAAAAAAGGGTGCCAGGAACATGAAACTCTATTTTTGGAGATCAAACTGCATTCTGGATCATTATCGCACGTTAAACGCACAAAGAATATTTTTCGTTAGGGCTTCCGCCTCTTGTATTTCAGCGCCTTTCATGAATAGCTAAAACATCTTTGGAGTTTATGAACACCTCCAGGAATGGACATGGCATCTACAAAATACATTGAGGAAAGCTGAGTGTTTTGGTTCTGGATATTTCAATTTCAATTCTGCAGACAAATGTCATAGCATGTTTAATGCTATGATTAACAAACAATTACGTAACTGTTTTGAACGCAACAAACCAAACACTTTTTGTTTCAACTGTGGTTTGGTGAGCTAGTCTAGTGAAATACTTCCTGGGCAGTATGACTGCATAGTCGATTCTTTAAGCACGTAAAATCAGGCATGTTAAAAAAGTTTAACAACTTGTATTTATTCATGTCACTGTCAAATGCACAAATTTATTGTCAATGCCGTGCAAATGATGGCAATGACATTTCATGATTTTTATATCAATATAAAACTCTGTGTGTAATCTGCTAAACAGCCTGTCAGTTTTTGCCTCCTATAAGTTGGTTTTTGGGGACATTAGTTTTAGATAACAAACGTTTGAAGTACTTTAGCCAGTTTTCAAGAAAAAATTATTTGTAGCGAAGAAAGTGGAAAAACAGCAGCTAGAAAAAAACATTCTTTATGGTTTTAGAAATCATTGCGTAATGCTAATGCACTCTTGGCAATTTCAAAGTATAGAAAATTTTAAACTTAACTAGTGCATTTTGACCGTAAAAATACATTTCTGACAGGACACGTTATTTCCTTAAACATTTCGGTTTTGCTCTTAAATTATTTATAAGCAAGACCATTTTGAGCATGGACTTCAGGCTAGAGTGCTTGAAATTTCGCTGAGCTATTACAATATAAAAGCAGCTTCAAACTGCCAATAACAATCAATGTGCACCATTTGGATTACCAACATTCCAAGCCTTTTTACGAACGGTACTGTAGAAATGAATATTTAAATAGAAGCTAAATAAATAAATATTTATTCTAAAGTTAATTAATCAAACACACGGGAGTGAAAGAATTTTAGAGACACTTAAAAATTATTCAGTCTTTAGACCAGCACTAAGCACTTAAATCACTTTGATAATTGGTTAATCGCATTTACACCTCACTAAGCCAGGCATTTTAATCTGGCTAACAAAATGTAACAACAAATAGGCGTGCCACCCTGTCTTTGAGACAGAGCTCCTTTATTGTGTAAAAATAATGTTCTTTTGGTATAAGATATTTGGACACATTTTGATTGCAGCCATTTGTTTTGATAGTTATTTTATTTAGAATCGATTATTCGGCATTCCAAGATTATGGATTCTCAGTCTTTTTTTTCAGTTCACCCCTTGATAGTTTTCAACAGTAAACTTGTACGCTACTTCTGTCTTTGTTTAATCCTGTTTCGGCGGCGAGTGGGTATAATTCTTGTAGTCGCATGCACTATTTGCCATCATATTCAAAAGTTTATAGGTTCAACTGACTGTTTCGTCACAGAGCCAAATGCGTACAGCTTGAAAATGATAGCTAAGTGAAAACGTCACTCAAACAGAATTAGCTAAGTTTACCAGCAGCACATGCGCATCATTATTCATAAAATGATAAATAAATCTGATTTTGATTAATCTTAAAAATTGCAAAACACGTTTGCGAAATTCTTATTCATTTAATTTATTCCCAAATGATCAATCAAATTTATTTGAATAAGAAACTGAGGATGCGTTAGCGAAATTAATTTTTCTTATGGCAAATAAATGTCTAAGCTGACTTTATTGCTGTTTGTTAATAGCAGACCCTTTTTCAACATTTACTGATATGGAGTAAAATCGCTTGGATAGACTATCCTGCTAGGGTTTGATTACTGTTTTCCAATTTTAATTGTTATCAAATTTACTCCCAAAGTAGGACAAAAATACAAGATAAAATTCGATTTAAACTTGTCACCTTGATTGCAACTAAATTGAAGACTTTTGTGCCCTCAGATTCAAAAATTATGCTCGATAATGTAAACTAGCAAGCACTTCATGTTATAGTCATTCCACTTGCTGTGGGACGATCTATTAGACAACATTTGAGAGCTGTTACTTTAGGATTGAGCATGCCTTTTACTTCTGTTTGAACTTCCTTTTATGCTTCTATAGATTCTGAGCACATTTTGCTTTCAGTACTGGTTTTGATATAGATAATTGGTTGCAGAGCGTTTTTGCATCAAACTGGTGCGTATTCTCAAAATGGAAATGATTTATCTGACCGAACCATAGAAACTTTTTCTTACTGAACCATAGCAATCGACTCGATGGCGTAGTAACGGACGCGATGGCATAGTGGTTAGAGTGTCCGCTTCGCAGTCGATAGACCTGGGGTTCGTTCCCCTTGTCAAGTCATACCAAAAGACTTTAAAAAATATTATCTATAGCTTCCCTGCTTGGTGCTCGGCATTTATGGAAGGTCGTGGAGAACAAGCCGGCAAGTTCGCTTGTTGCGTCCTTAGGCAACGCACTGAACGAGACTTCCCAACTTTATGTGAAAGACAGGTGGCCCAGACACCTCGGAAATAGCAACTTCCTAGCGAGTGCGGACATACCGTCCAAAACATAGTGATACAATTCGCTCTCTCGTGAATGGAGGATAAATATGGTAAATAAAAAAAGATAGAAAAAAATTTGAATATATGACGCAACTGCAGCTTATTCGTGTGAAGATAGCAGAGATGCCCAAAAGGACTAGGATAAAGAAGTTGCTCAACATAGTAAAACACCTGTAGAACTAGTCATATCAGTCGTGGTAACACTGCCAATAAGTTCAAAGATTAGACAAACATCTCTGTTCTTTGTCCAGTGGAATAATTCAAGTAAGTGCACATTGTTTAACCGGTTTTGCAGTTGTAATTTTGGTCAATGGCATATATAGGGGGTTAGATAGCGATCTGTGAGCTTTTTATTCATGGCTATGCAATTTTTCTTCATGATATGCTTCCTCCGGATGTCAATAGTTTTATCATGCAAAAGCAGTCACGTTAACAGAAAGGCCCAGGATTCTAGGACGCACCTACAAATCAGGATCCCGAAATTTTCAGGGGATTTGGAGCTGCTGATGTTCCCTCCTAAAAACAGACACAATTTGAATTTCATAAAGTTGATTTTCAAAAACAGGTCTTGACTCTTGCGAAAGTACAAAAACATTAATTTAAAACAGTTGAACACCAAAAATTTACTTAAAATGAGGCTGCGCCACGAAAATGGACAAAATAATTGCTTTGCAGAAACAACCTTTCTTTAGCTGAATAAATAGATCCATTTTCGTAAGTTTACCTCCAAATAAGAGAAACACCAAAAATAGCGCACAAAAATCCTCTCAATCTTAGAATCTGACCCGAGTCAGTCTCTTAACGCCACTGGGTAAAAGAATTTTCGTGTCATCCTATCAGAATTTAAAAAATGCCAGTAATGTTACTTTTCTTAGAAATTGAGTTCTCTTTTGTCTATATGTACAACAGTGCTGTATATCATGCGCTTTGGTGCGATACACCTATTCCATATGAAGTGATTCTTATCATCCCCTAGATGGCTTGATTTTACAAAATTGTCCAAAAGACCGTTGATAATAGCGGTAGTGACAGTAGGTAAAATATCAAAACTGGCAGAAGCAACGCAGTACTGCCTACACCAAAATAGTTTTGCTTTACGTGATCTTCTAATTTTTCTGTTTCTAATTCATTTCCCATGATTTAATGAGCAAAACAAATATAAAGAGCAGTACTTTATTGAACATATTAAACTTATTAAAGTTAACTTTGATATGTTCAATAAAGTACTGCTCTTTCGTTTGGATCATTAAATCATGGGAGAAAAGTTTCCCTCAATCTGAAATCTAAGAATTTTCTTCATTACCATTGATACATTTGACTGCAAATTATAATGCAATTAAATTTTTTTTACTGTAATAACTTCATTTACTCCACATTTGCATTGATTGAAGCATAAAATGAGAAAAAATTTCTTACACTGTAGAGCGTTTTTTCATCAAGGTATAGTCCAGCGGAGTTCTTGAAAGAAAATGTTGACACAGCTTCCGTTCCTTTTTTTGTAGTAAGATATTAGCAAACTTCATATTACTTTTTATAGTTGTGAAATGCATCAAAACAGTCAAAATAAAAGCTTGTATTTTTTGCATTTAAAATAATTTTTTCTTTACGTTTATACACGCTGTTGGAATTGTGGGTCGCGAGATGTTCACCAAACTCAGATATGGGTCGCACTCAACAAGTTTAGAAACTACTGCATCAAAGAAATAAACAACCTTTTTTCCTCGGTGAGCTGTGAACCAATCAGTTTGCTTCTTTAGACGTCTTACCTCCAAGTCATATGTGTCGAAGCCAAAAAAGATTTAGAAGTTAAACATGGTCCATTTGGCTCGCCTTGGCCACGTCTATGCTCACCAACACTTGATTAACAGTTAGAAAATTTTTGTATGCAACCAATATGTAAATTTGTATACATAATTAGTTGATGAAAGAAAAGTTTAAGAATATAAACATATTTTAGGTCAGATCATTTCTGTTTCTGGATCATAATCAACAATTTTTTTGACATTTTAATTCGTTACAAATCAATCGCTTCTTCCATGCAGCACAAAAGAGTTGACCAACGTACGTAAACAAATAATTACAACTGAAATTAGCCAGCTGTGTTGTTTCCAGAAGAGGTTCAATAGAATTGTTGATGACGTCACAGAGACGTGATCAGTAATTTAATTCTGGGAGAGTAAAAATATTCAAATTTATTTATGTTTTTAAAGGGACGATTACAAAATATTTACCTTCAAATAATTTCCATTATTTAATATATAAAGCGCAATTCTGTCTGTATGTGTGTTTGTGTATCTGTTTTAACTTCTTTGAAACTGCTAGAGGTACAGGCATCAAACTTGGTGCGATTGATTACCACCCCATGATGAGTGTTATAAGGGTATTCATGACGTTATCATAACGACATAATCAAAAATGTTTTTTCACATTTTGCATTACTTAACAGAGGACAACCGCTTTTTGCTCAAAACAAAAACCAGCGTCCGACTTACCACATTACAAAAAATTTTATTGGTTTGGGGTCTAAACTGACATCGCAATTAACGCTTTATTGCACAATCTGTTTTTTGTTCTTTCTCAAAAAGTACTCATTGAAGAAACGCGATTAAATGTTTTTTCAGGAGATATTAATAAGCTGCTTTTGATAAAACAACTTTACAGCAATTAATTGTTATTTGAATATGCTACGAGTACTTTTTTATTTAAGCATTTCAAGCCCTATAAGCATTTTTCTTCCCTTTTTCGCTTGCACGCTTAACACGTTGGCTACCAAGGGTTATTTCGCTATATCATTAGTTATATACCAACCAATATTTTGCTCGATTTAGAATAAAAATTTATTTTTTTATGCGTTTTGGTGTTGATTATTTATCACAGACATGTTTTTACTGTTGTTATACGTGGGATCACTAGTGATCCCCATGGTACAGAATGAATAATTTATTCGTTGTGTACCATGGGACTCACTGGTGATCTCCAATACAGTAAATAATTTTAGCTAAGCTTTTTTGACTCCGATGGAATTTACCACTATGTAAAGTAGGGCCACATAGCAATGAGAAGTTGCAACCATTTAGACATCAAATTGTGATCGGAAAATAATGAAAATTAAAGCAAGAGTGCTGTTGATTCTGATGGAGACGATGTTGGTATACCACAAACTAATGCCTTACCGGTGTGTAACTGGACTGATGTAAGTGGAACTACCCTAAAATCTTTTTCTTTTCTTGGTAAACGTGCAATCAACTTTGTAGGAGAGCCAACACCAATCGGATGTTATAATGCAATTGTTGATCAAGAGGTGGTAGATTTGATAGTGACAGAAACCAATAGGCTTAGTGAACAGAAACTCGGACGTCGCAAATGGAAAGCAACAACGAGCGATGAACTCGTGAAGTTTTTGGGGATAGTATGTTACATGGGACTCGTCACGTACCCCAAAATATCTGACAATTGATCTAAAAGAAGATTTACAAAAATGCAGTTATTCCATAAATAATGGCAAGGAACAGATTCCAGCAACAGCTGAGGTTTATCCATTTTGTGGATAATGAAACTGCTGATCAACTAGATAGACTTTAAAATCTAAGGCCCCTCGTGAAGAAATAATGAAAGAACTTTTGAGGTCTTCGAATTCCTGATGAAATATTAGCAATTGATGAGACAATGATAGTCAGGAAATATAATCCTGAAAAAAGTTCCAAATATGGCACAAAACTATTCAAAATCTGTGATCCTGATAATTATACATACAAAGTGATGGTTTACACTGGAAAAGAGAAAGGTGCTTCCGAAAATGATGTGCGAGCTTCTGATGGGGTTGTTTTGAGCGTCAGTGATGAGTACCTCGATGAAGAAAGAACTTTGGTTGTTGACAATTATTACACAAATGCAGCGATAGCTAAAAAATTGCTTCATAAAAAACTCATCTGGTTGGAACGCTAAGAAAAAACTCGAAAGACATTCCAAAAAGAGTTTTGAAGCCAACCCGTCCTTTGAAAAGAGAGATGTAGGTCAAGAACAAGATGAAATTGTCACTGAATCCTGGAAGGACAAGAGCGAAGTTAGATTTTTAACAACAAAGCATAAAGGAGAAATCATTAGCACTAGAAAGAAAAACAGATAAAGCAAAATCATAAAAAACTAGATGCAATATTACATTACAATGAATGCAAACTAGGAGTTGATATATCTGATCAGATGTCAAGCTACTTTTATCCTTGAGAAAAAGTATTTTTGGTACAACAAAGTTGCAAGGGAACTGTTGCAAGAAACATCTGTTGTCAATGCTTTGCTACTTTACAACAAACTTTCCCAACAAAACAAGCAAGTTTCAGAGTTTAGGAAAAGTTTAGCAAATTCGATGTTGAGCTTACTCCTTGATGATCAGCTGCAACAAGCAACTGCATCAAGATGCAAGCACAAACTTGAGGAGAGCCAAGAAAAGCTTGGCAACAACAGAAAAAGAAAGCGTTGCTTGGGAGGCTATGCAAAATACTCCTAACAATGTCATTAAAACAAATAAAAGCTAAGTGCAAACAAATTACCACTTATTGTTCGGGATGCGACGACAAGCTAAATTTGTGTCTAAAATATTATGATACTCATGCCAAGAGTCAACAATAGCTGTGCAAATCTTGATATGGAAAGATACTGTAATCAGCTGTGTGATTATTGCTGAAAACTGCATTTTCAAGAAACAATGTTGCTTTATTGTATGCATATACAAAGTACGGTACCTGTAATTTCTATTTGAGGATGTATTTATTCAGACTTGAAAACGTTGTTTTTTGGCCGTATTTAGGGCTGGGGGTGTGTGCGTGTGGAAGCAGTTTAAAATAAATTCTGAGAGGTATCGAAATAACTAGCTTCTCAACAAATGGAAGCAGTTGGACAAAAGATGGGCCCATTTTTTTTAAACCACACTTTTTTTGGTGATTTTGACTCAATTTGAGTCTTATACTGTATATGAGCAAAATAACTTTTTTTGAGAGCATATCCTTGAGCTTTCAAACCCTCTTGTAAATAGTATCCAATATACGGCCCTACTTTTCTCCAATTTATTTGCAGCAGTATGGATAAATAATCGCATTTTCCACAGTCGTATTTTTGCTAAGGCAAATGGGAATTAAAAACCACGTGACAGTCTACTAAAGACATTCATTCTGTACCAAACCTGCAAGTTTCAAGTGTACACAACGTTCCAGCACTTTTTTATGAGCAATCAAAATTGAAGTATCAAGGACTCACCGGTGAGTCCCATTGTACATACACAATGATAGTTTGGGACTCACCGGTGAGCCCCATGATAGCCAACGTGTTAAACTGGTTCTATGACGTCACTGAATCGGGTATATATATCTCGTACGATTAAAGAAAGTTTCACACTGAATCGGGTTACGTTTACATTACGATTACATCTACGTTGCGACAACAGTCACAGTTACGCGCCGTTTCTGTTGAACGGAAGCAATGTGAACAGCGCAAATCGGCCTTCCACGGGCGTTACTTTTTGATTTCAGTTTATTCGATGACTAGACAACTAGCGTACTAGTTGTGTAGGCATTGGTTCATCACAGGTTGATATGTGAAGTGAGTGGACGTCAATAATGTACGAATTGGATGCTTTAATGTTGTTGCAGCAACAGCAGCAAGATTTGCAATTTTTGCTGTTGCTTTGTCTTTTGCTAGAGGAAAATCACAAGTAGGCTTGCATTGACAAAATTAAACAAGGCAGATATTTTGTTAGCAGACCAGCCTAGTTTACCACACGTTGTACCGGTATGTTTGTTGGTCACTAGTTGGGCAACTAAACTCCTTACGGCTGCGCTTACGGCTGCCGACAAAGTTCAATTTTTTGAATATTGCCAGAAACCGTAAAAAACGAGAAAATTTGCTTCCGTTGCGGCAACGCTTTTTCTATTTTTTCAGGGTTAACGCAACGACGGAGACGTAACTGCATCGTAAACTGTAACCGAATTCAATGTGAAACAGCCTTTACACAAATCTTTGCCACCGCAGATCATAATATGAAGATCTTTTCAAAAATTGCAGCCTTTTTGCAAAATCGGTTTATAGTGCATTTAAAAACTGATTTGTGACGTCATTTCTCAACTGATTTTCAAACTTTTTTCAAAAAATTGAAGGTTATTTCAGAGCATTTCCGATAGAATATAATATATACAATCAATATTTGTTTTTACACTGACAAAGCTGAACTTTCAGACATGTGGTGTAACATTTTTCCCCTCCCAAAAAGTGGTGAGCTCAGTAAAAACAGGTAACGTTTATACAAAAACGATATAGTAAGGCATTAACAATTACTCTCCTTTGAAAGCTTAGGAAATTTACTTTCCAGCAATATGTAACTCCAATTACTTAAGGCTAAAGATTAGTTTAAAATGACTGATCAAAAATTGGTTGCCATACACGATGTTTCATTTTTACTTCTACAATTATCCTACTAAAACTAACAAACTCGCAATTGTTAAACAAAGTTAGTTCTTTGGTACATTTTGACTACTTTTCCTCTCAAGCGTGGTTCTTTTGAATTACCTGTCGACGTTTTAAAAAAAATTTATAAAAAAGTGAAGTCTCCAAATGTTTATGAAATGTAGTCTACCGGTTAAAAAACAAGCAAAACTTCAGTGTCTGCAGTTCACAAAATTGCCATTTCTAGAAAAAGAAAGTCTATTAGTACATCTTGGCTCTTCTTTCTTGGTACCATGGATCTTTAGCATTAACCATCAAAATATTCCAAAAGATTCAACAAAAAATGAAGTTTACAAATTTTAATTTGTAAAGCAAAAAACTTGGTGATTACCCAAGAAAAACACAATAAAGTAAAAATAGTCCTTTCTTATCGTTTGCAACAAAATTTAAGTATCGAGCTGCAAATGATCTAAATGTTGAAGCAATTTCCTTTGCAATTGCGCGAGGCTGCTGGAGCAGCCACCTGATTTGATATTCTTAATTTTGACATTATTAATGAGGGCACCGATATTGCTATAACTGAGCTGTGAGTGCTTTATTGTGGGTTAGTTTGCTCTTTGCATGACGACGTTTATGGCAGGGCCAAGGAAAATGCATTAGTCAGAAACGCTAGTTCATATTAATTCGCCTACATAAGGAAAAAGTGGTAAGTAGCAATCCGAATATTTAAGGGCTGAAAACGGACTGTGAGGTCATTATCTTTGATGGCATCACAAAGCTTGCCACTATTTAGTAAAAACAGTAGCAGGCAGCAAAATTATCCACTATCCTTTTGATAGCAAACATAAATGGTAAAGCCCATTATTGATATTTGTGATTCCAAGGATATCGGTAGAAAACACTAATCATCATTTAAGAGTAATGAGATCTGGATTAGGGGCAAAGTTAAATGTAATTAAACCCCAAATTTAAGAAAAGATCAAAACTAGACATAAATAGCATCAATTTGTGACACTGGATTAAGAGGGAATGTTTTTGATTGAAAAGAGCTTAATAGGCGTCTATTGCTATAGCTTATATGACTTAGGGGAAAGCCTTGGCCCCTTTTCATGCTATAGCCGAATTAAAGCAAAACAGCGCAGGCAAAGATCTTAGTGTCACAAACACAAATAAGAAAGCAGGGCCACCAAATTGTCAAATATGACTGCCACTAAATTTCTTTATGAGTCAAAACGACCACCATTTGGAAAACACGAACAATTTTGATTATATTTTAGCCCCTCCTTACACTTTTAAATATCACAAATGTAAGTTTGTGACATCACTCTTACTTTTTGAATACTTCCAGTCTTGATTACTAGAACAACATGATCACCATTATATGTACAGGATCGATGGCTTATATTTAGTAAAACATTTCGTTGCTGCTCTCACAAATGTTTGGACGATGAAGCTGGCTCAGCTGCACTAATTGATACGTTTTAAATCGGTGCGGGTGATAGTACGCCCTACCGGGGTAAAATTGCACCATATGTAGGACAAACATGTTTTCTTTTTGCTTGATAATAGTTCTATAGAGCTGCGGGATCAAACCTGAAAATTTGTGAAAGGCAAGAATTCTTTTAACTTTAATGAGCATACCTAACCAAGGAAAAACAAATATGAATCATAATGCGTAACCAGAAGGGACTTGAGAAAGTTTTAGGGAAAACAAAAAAAATACAATATTGCTGTTTCGAATCGCACCACATGGAATATATTATTGGCATTTTGCTTTATAATAGCTTTACAAAGCTACCGGGGTCAAACCAAACATTTGGGGAAAAGCAAGAACTCTTTTAACTTCCTAGGGCACGCCAAGCAGAGAAAAAAGAGCATGCTACATAATGCGAAGCCAGCGAGGAGTTGAGAAAGTTTAAAAGGAAATCAAAAGAAAGCAGCATCACTGTGTGAAATCGCACCACACGAAAGATATTTTTGCTATTTTGCTTTAGAATAGTTCAATATCAGAAATGTGCTTCCTACTTCCAAACTACGGAAAACGCAAAGCTTCCTTAGGCTCGTGTCAGCAATGATCATAGCACATAGATTTAAGGCTGAAATGAGAAATTCTGTTAGGAAAAGGAGCACAAAAAGTCGTGAACATCTTATGTGCAGAAAACACATAAACTATTGATATCTCTTCACACAAGAGCCTGATAAGTGAAATCGGCTTGGCCGGGTGAACCGACACTCTTAATCTTGACGCTACAGACTGGGGCTCTTTGGATGACGACGTCGTACATACTATAAAGCAAGGATTTTTTTCTTATGTTGATATATTTCCTGTTAAAGTATTGATTTCTCCACTCTACAACGTTGTAATAAAATCCCAAGGTTAAGAAAAAATTAACATAAAACCATAACCATAACAATTCGTAAAACTAAATATATAGAGAGAACAATAGCCATTTTTGTCGCTTAGCCGGAAACAAGACCAATGGCGCAGCCAAATTAGGAACTTAATGCCACAAATATAAATAGGAAAGGGGCAACAGCACATCGCAAAATAGGCTTACCATTAAATAGTTTATTTATATAATTGTGAAAGCAACCACCATTATGCGGCTACAATCAGTTTTGATTATGTTTCAATCACTGCTCATTCACAAGTATTAACGATAATAATTTATGGCAAGATTCTTTGTGAGCATCACCAGTCATTATTAAGAGAATATGATGTTCACAATTTCGTGTACATGAATTGTAAAAAGTGCATGAAATTTATTAATTTTTCGCTACTGCACACACAAGAGCCCGATGGGTTTAGTTAAACCGAAATACTAAACCCGGACATTTCTGAAGGAGGGCCTCTGCTGGGCAACGCCGGCAAAGCCGGCTAAAGTGATATATATATATATATATATATATATATATATATACCACCTACCAACGATATGATTGGCTTCAAATCTAAAATGTTAACACTAGAACGGCCGGAGTTGTCATAACCTCTCAACGGCCAGTAGCGGTCATTTTGACCGCTTCCGTGAAAACTCGTTTTTTCTAGTATATGCGTGGTGTGGTTGCAATGTTGAACAAATATTCCGGTCACGTAACTCAATCAATCTATTTACAAAAAATAGTTTTATTTGAAGAGAAGGGCAAAAACGGGACATAAAATTGGAAAATGTTTCATATTTGCGTTTTCGCACATATAACGCATTTGGAAAGCTCCGTGCGGGTACACTTGCCACATACAGTTTTGTTGCACTTCAAACAAAGTTTGCTAGTTTTGTTTTGAGTGCAGTTTGCAGCTATTTGATACAGTTTAAGCTTCTCGGCTTTGTTTTTTTTAGGAGGTGTCGAAAGTGAGTGAGATCTAGCAATAGTAGCGTTTCTGCTTGATCTTTCAACGATTTAGTCTTCACATAGTTCTGTAGCAAGCTTGAACAGGAAATCTTGTTTTGAAGCCTTTTCACCAGTTCGTTTTTTATAGAGCACAAATGCATTGATGGCTGCCAAATCCAAAATGTTGTAAAAAACAGAAACGGGCTAGCTACGGTGCCTGCTTTTACTGAATACTACCTGGCCATTTGATCAGCCACGTCAACACCACATCTGGTCCTGTTATAACATTTCACTGTCTCCGGTTTCTTTTTCTCAGATTCGCCAAGCTCAACAGACATATGCAGAGAACTAAAAGCACATATGCTTTTCTTGGGCTTACACTGATACACGGTTAGAGTTGCCATATCGCCTGCCTCCATGAGCTTAGTAAAATAACATTGTTGCAAGCATTTTGCAGATGCAGGCAGCTCACATCTAACCTTTTTTATAGTTAGAATGCATTCATGCCTCCACTTCATATAAAACTGGGGCAAATGAAGAATTTTGAAAAGTATTGTGGAAGAGCTATTCTAATGGGTTCGGATTTCTTTGCAATCTGTTTCCCAAATTAAGCAAAGCGTAAATGAAAAAGGCTTTTTTGCACAAATTCAGTAAGTTTTGAAACATTTAAATTTTGAGAAAACGCCGGCGGCACGCGAACGGCGTGCTTGGAAAGCATTTGAGTAGCTGTGAGCAAATTGTTTGAGCAATACAACATCACTTCTATTTTAGGAAGTAGTTGAAACAGACTTAAAGTTTACTAAGAGATGGGTTGTCGAATGAACCAAAAATGATTTTTCTACACTTACAGATATTTTTCCCGCAAACTTTGGTGTGGTCAGTGATGCGTAATATGAATATTTTTATCAGGATAAGCAAGCAATGGAGGTACGCTACCAAGATTATTGATATGAGGAAAGATGTGCGATCATTGTTGAATGCTGTATCGTAATAATCACAATCACTGTAACAAAACCAAATTATATTCAAAGCATTTTCGAATGTTTACTATAATGTTCTTACCAGCTGTGATCTGATTCCAAATTTTTAAGAACAGGTGCTCTTACTTCAGAACTCACTAACAATAGGTTCTCTGATTATCACAGTCTTCAGAAGCAAATCATGCTGGTTGGCCCAATATAGGTGTAAAGGATGATCTTTGCGTTGCCAAATGCTATAGGCTAGCAAAGGAAATTATTGATTTTAGTTACTTTTCAACTGTAACATGTCTAAGCTAGATTTGCCAAAATAATTTATAAGTAAAATATGCTTTGGGGAAAAGTTGAAAACCCCTGACTTACGCCAACAACCGGTTCTCGGGATTGAAGAAATTCAAGAATAGGTTCTTGCGAACCGATCGAATCTCAATACTGCTTACCAGTAAAGAAACTATAATATGAGAGTGTATGAGGCTAGGATACACAAAGTGCTCAATGGATTCGCGTGAAACAACTAATTCATGAGTTGCTTCAGTGCACACAATGGGTGTGACGTCATGTTCACAAACAAAGCTATGTGGCCAATTGGATAATGTTTGTTTGAAGCATTCTCTTACCATTTTTGGTTAAAATCGAAGTTTTTTGTCCAAAAACATTAAACAAAAATATTTTTGAGCTATATAATGGTAATTTGTTGGATAATTTGAGCGAAGTAGTTCAAATCAAAATTTTATTTAATTCAAAAAATATTTTCAAACATGCAAATATTATATTGCAAATATTAAAAAACTTGATGTGCAGTAGAAAAAATATGAGCTGATTTGAAATTAGCGCAAAATATTCATCTCAAGAAATTTGATTGCATCTCTTGACTAAAAAATTTAGCAAAAATTTGTTGACCAGTGTAATTAAAAAAAAAATTTTGAGTTTTGTGCAATGCAAATGCTAAAGGTGAAAGGCAAAGAAATAAAAATAGGACCGAAATTATTATAAATTCCAAAAAACTCCTTGTTGTTTACTATTTGTCTATTAGACCTATTCCGCGCGTGCGTCATTCAGCGGCATTATTATTTCGAAGTTTGTTTTAAGAATTACTGAGTACGGGTTTTTGAACATGTAAATCCAGTTATTGTTGCGTGTGGTACACCTTAAACTTTCATTTTACGTCAGTCAATTTTTGCCCAAGTCGAAACTGAACTCTCACAAAATCAATCGAGTTTATAGCCCTGCTGGTTATACCGATGTACGACGAGTCCTTGTCACAAAAACATTTGCATTGATAAAACAACATTCAAGCTGATCATTACTGTTTGGTTCATCAAATTTCATTACGCTATTCTATGGTTTCGAATTCCGCCGAAACCGTTTTGTATTTTGACATCGATAATTACAAACAACTTGCTGTAAGAGCATGAAATCTAAATATATTTATATGGTTTCAAGTGTCTAGTTTCAATAACTATTTATATTTATATAGTTTTAGTTTCTAGTAGGGATAATATTGCTGTACTAATTTTTTAAACTGTATCAAAGAAATTGTTGTTGGCATTATTACAAGCTCTACAGTATAGCTCATCATGAAAAACAGGTAACTACTAAGATTAGCCAGCTTAAATTTTTAATCCATAAACTGTTTATTGAGTTTCGGAAAAATTAGAGTAAGAAGTGTAAGAAGTATTTTAACCGGAAAAAACTCCAATTTTTACTTCACAATCTTCATTGCAGCACTACAATGGATCTATATATCATTTTGGATAAAAGAATACTTTTACTTAATTTGCTAAAACAAATCAAATCAAAAAACAAAACGTAAGAACAATATAAAGCAAAAATCGGCATAAGCAAGACGAAAAAGTACTAAGCAATCACCAACGATATAACTATAACCTACTTTACCCAACATTATTACCCACAAAATACTAAACACCGAACACATGCTCTAATTTAGTAAAGCTGATCAAAATATTTTTGAATCGACAAGTGCAACGAGTAAAGATTATTACGTCATTGGAAAAATATGTCATAAGTTGGTACAAATAAAAATGAGCTATGTACAATTTGACAAGCCTGCAATTTTGTGACTGCTAAGTAATAAAACAGTTTATTGTTTGGGACATTCCAAGAATATTTCAACTTTACGTAACATTCTGACTATGTTTTGACTTAATGACTTCTTTCTGACGATTCGTTGGAAACTGAAATCTGTTTTGCTTTAGTTTGATAACATTTTGAGCCAATTAAACAATTTTAACTATATTGACTTTTAGTTGCGTTAGTGCGAAATAAAAACCCAAACAAGCGAAAAGTTGTATCAATTATACAAATGCAATTGCTTTGGCATGATTTGGTACGATGCTATTATTGCTCAGTTACTTAGCTTCCTGAATAAGACAGAAATGTAATTTGTAATGCGGTTACATATTGAGTTGTAACAAATGCCAAATTTTAACAAGTTGTTCATTTTAACACTTTCGATTTGTCATGTGGTTTTACGCATAGAAAATTTGAAATAAGTATTTTCTACAAGTTTTCAGCCAAAACTAAGCAAGCCACTTTACGTACAGCAGATCAACATAAGATTATTGCTCTGATGCCAAAGAACGCTTATCGCTAACGTGACTGAGATAAATCATTAAAATGTGCTTAACCATACATTGCTGCGAGTATCACGAAAAACGTGCGTACGTGCAACGGAATAAATTGTTATAGTATTTGCTGCAAATTTGCAAGTCTTACTTACATAAGATACTTTATTGCAAGAGTTGCACCATGTGACTTCAGATTCAATAAACTGCGATTAAAAACTTAGCTCGAATTCATACCTTGACCAACCCAACTTATCATATGGCACTCGCCCATTTAATAAGGAAACTTATTGTGTCACTACTTTTTGATTGATCACCTGCTTATATTTTTTATAGCGAGGATCAGAAAATAATTTGTTTGATCTTGAAAGATGAAGGTGTGGCCTACTGCATTTGCCGTGAAATGCAAGAATGATCACACAAGACATTTGTCAATACATACATTTATGTTACTTTAAGTTGCTTTTGAGATGTAGATATACAGTGTTGTCTGCAGAGCAAACACAGTGGGGGCACAAACCCCAAACTGAGAGGGATATTTGTTTTATACTTTCTAAAACTGTGCGGTGCATGTGGCGTAGACAGTCAATTTTTACACAAATGCATGCACTGGTTGATCATATCTTCCACTTGAATAGAAAGAGAAGATTTTTAAGCCGTTAAGAGGTCTAGGCAGTAGTCAGGGGATACTGACCTCACTGGTGACGGCATCGACGAGATATATTTTTTTAATCGAGCATTGCACTTTGCATCTCTACCATCCAGACCAGCAGGACAACCTCGGCGACCCAAATAGTAAGACAAGACATTCAGATTTGTTTATTTGTTTGAATATTCTTTGCTTTCCATTCAAACTTTGCTTCCCATTACTTTACTTCTTGCTAAATTCACTTCGCAAAAGAAGTTGTCTTATGATGCCACAAAGAGAAATATCTTACTTTGCTTTCGCGTGAAACTGATATCAAAACAACACATTATTACAAAAATCAGCGAGAGAAATATATTGCAAGCCAGGCACCATTGAAGAGCGGCTAGGCTGTGAAGTTAAGAAAGTCCACGACCTCTGCAGTTCGATCCCATGATGTGTTATTGAACGGCAACTGCACCACGCTTTGAGTTGGTAAATTTAGAGGTTTTGATTTTGTAGGCTAATTTCACTTAAACCAAATCGGCACTTTTGGTCTATCATGTTGAAGTCTCAGATACAACCGGATCATCATAACGTAGCGATAGTGAGCGTCGAATGCACAACCTTTTGAGGATATTTTTCGTTGTAATGGCGCTGTAGTTGACAAACTTATCACTGCAAAGCATAAATTTAACCAATAGGGTAAAACGGTGCTACGAATAAAAGGCGGAATATGTTCCGTATTTTTGCCTAGGTAGTAAGGAATGAACATAGCAAAAGCGATATTGGGTAGAGATACGACACAAAAATTCGCTCAAATATATAACTCGCTTGATATTATCTAAGAACACTAACCAATATTGAAAATATTACAGATAAATATTAACAACTAGGATAAACTGAATGTTTTAGCGTGAAGTGATTGCATATTTATTGTCAGATTACTTGATCAAACTCAAGTGACCTTGCGACTGAACAAAGTTTAACCCACAATGTTGCCGTTTTGCACTAGCCCTTGTATGTTCTTTTAATGAAGGCGCTAGCAAGCAAAGCAAACCTAATACAACGTAATGGAAATTTGAAATAAATCGGAGATTTTTTGCTAAATCGTTAGTAGCTTTCACCTCTCTATCGCTACCTGACTGCAAATACGCAAGAACATATCAAAATCGATTTGTTTCTGTTACATTATCTGGAAGTGTAACCTGTGTGATTTTTCAGAAAACTCTCAGCACAGCGATTAAAGAATCACTTGAAGTTTGGGGGACATTGGAACGCTGTTTGTAGCGATAACGATCGCGCGTTTACACCTTACGATTGCTAGATTGGGGCCTTGCTCCTACGTTGAATTGCGAGTGTGGCGCTGCAGAACAAACCGCAGAACACATTATTCTGACATGCCCCGTACATCGGGCACTCACAGGAATACGTGGACTGACGGTTTTGGATGTCGACACACAATGCTGGCTGAGTACCATCACTGCCAGCATCTGACTTCGAAACAGTGGATGATTCAACAGTTCAACAACATTGCTTTCTTGCTGCTGTTTTTGAAGTGGATGTGGATCCCTTTCAAAAGAAGAAAAAGAAGATTGCTAGATTTTTGTGCATTTGGGAAAAGTACATTACAGCAATTTCCTTTGCTTCTTTGCCGTGATTGCGGTAGAAATGCACTGCGCCAGCAGTACCAGCAACTCCGAAGAGGTTCTAAACATAAAAATGTTTTGCCGTTACCCATACGAAGTTTTTCGGTGACACTAAGGTAAAAATACAAAAAAACAAAAACTGATTTGCCTATAAAAGACACTATACTATGTACAGGGTGTCCCAAAATAAATAAAAGTCGTGAATAATCTTAATGTAAATTGGTAATCGTTGATTTGATTACCATTTATCCCAAAATAAAATGTGCAAGAAATGTAAACATTTTTTGGAGCTTATATGATAGCAATTGAATACCAAAAGTGTGGTAAATTTAGATATATTCAGCGTTTACGTAAATACATTCTCTCAATGAATGCCATATTATCTCAGACATTCTTGAAGTAGGCGAGCAAAGTTATCAATCACTCTGGCAAGTTTTTTGTTTTTTTATTGCACAAATGTTTAGTGTAGTGGTCAGTTTCAATTCATCAATGGCGTTACGATTACTTTGATAAATTTCGTTTTTTAATAAGCTCCACAGATAGAAGTTGGGGATTCAAGTCAAGCGGATGTGGAAGCCATTTTGGATCACCCCTCCTGCTAATTAAACAACGAGATAATTGCTGATCCAGCCACTCTAATGTGATATTGGCTGAATGTGAAATAGCTCCATCCTGTTGGAACCACTGGATATTTCAATTTATTTGCTGCTGTGTTTCAAGGTTCGTTTAGATCTTGATAAGCATCATAATTCAGCACTATTTTGTGACAGTGGATGGATTTGCGATTTTCATCTTCACACCAGTTTGGTCAAATGAAGCCGTGTTTTAATACAGCCACCCATGGTGTGCGTTTCTGAGAGTACAGAGGCCTCTGAAGTACCTCCTCTGATATATGTGAGCCCCAAATCACAATACGAGTGTAGAAAGCATGCAGTGGGCCTTGCCACTGAACTACACATGATTATGAAATCTGGGTCACGGGAAAACTTGTTTCAAAATCACTGATACATCTTAACAAGTTTTTGCTCATCAGTTGCAGTGAGTTGGTGTTTTATCTGGATTCTGTAAGAATGCAGATGAAAGTCTTAAATGAGGATTTTTTACAACAATAACCGCAATATGCCAAGCTTCTGACTACATCTTTGAATAGAGTGTCTCGGGCTTCGGCCAACAGAAACTCCAAACGCTTTTACATTGTGGCAGGCCTTGTATTCAATTTCCTTCGACAAATTGAATCCTCCAATTTTTTGCTACGTTTATTTGCAGTTCCTTAGTATGAAAATTGCGATACCACGAAAATGCCTTGGACGTTACAGGATTGTTGTTGAAAGCAAACTTTTTGCGGAAACGCGTTTGAACATCCGAGTAGGGTATAATTCCTGCATAGCCAATGACGAATGAAAGTTTTTCTTCAAATATCGAAGCAATGAGAGTTTAAAAGACTAATTGTTATGTACAACTGCTATGAAACCTAAAAAATATAGACGAAAGAATTAAATCAACATATGTCTTAGCAATGTTTTGGGTTTTATTTTTTTAGACACTCACATCTACTGTCGCACGAAATAAGAAAATGAAAACCAGTTTTGATAAGTGGAAACATATTATAAACGAGGTATCATAGCAAAAATCAAACAGACAAAATCACAAGTTTATCAAGAAATTTTTAACAAACGACGAAAGAGGTATACGTACTAAAAATATGTCGTTCATTCCACTTCAATTGCTTGCTTAAAAAGTTTTAGGTTTTCAGCAATATGTTGTGTCTAAATATATCAGTTTTTTTGGATCCGAGAGCAGTTTCTTTGGCTGTATTTAGAAAATAGTAGTAGTCTAGAACTCAGAAGCGGCGCACATTGCAGTAGCGTAAAACTACAGTGCCTATCCCTAATCGAAATTTGAGAATAGTTCATATGGGGAGCAGATAGTTCCTAAGTGAGATTCACAGAACCCAAATTGTCATATTACATAGTGAAAGTTTAAAACAACGGTAGATATTCATCAAAGTCAAGGTCAGTAAAGCAGCAGTTCATCAGGTGATCTAGAAATTTAAACTGTATGGCTATTTTTACCAAATGTATAACTCTCCAACTTTGTTAAATGTATCAAATGATATTAAGTTTGTCGGCGCTGGCGGTGAACCACTCATCATGTTTAGAAAAGACTGAGCTTTCTATTGCCATTGAAGACTGTCGAGTACCATTTGATGTGTATGTGTGTGTAAAAATTAGACCAAATCATTTATTTTGGATTTGGATTTCTTGAAGAAACAACAGTGCGTAGTTGATTACAAACAAAAAGTCTTAAAATCTGCACCTAACAAAGCGGCTCAGCCCATTGTCTTTCTTCGATGCGAGTCTGGTTAACACTTCAAAATTACTACCGTTTACTGAAGTGATGGTGCCCTTCAAAATTATTGGTCATGAGTGTAATGACGGCTCAGACGTTTGCGTCGAGAGAAACGAAGCATTGTTGAGTAAATACGAAATTATGTGTGGGAATGGAGTGACAAAAACTTTTGGAAACTCTGTGCAAGTCAGAATGGATAACTTTACCCCCACCGCTAAGTGTTTATCTATGGGAGTAATTGTTGCTGAAATAAGTGTTCTTGTGAAAATCAGTGTTCTTGCGAGGGATTCATGTGTTGACGATTGTGCTTATATTTTAGAAACCGTGCCTATGAATCAGGATCATTCTTTCGAGGCTTCATGTGGTGAAGATGCTGACCTTTTGCATTTGTTGGAGGAATTGAAATTAAAAGAGCTAAACCTTAACGAGGGAGAAAAAAAAGAAGTGCATAAAATTATTAAAAAGCACAAAAAGGCTTTTTCATTGTTAAAAACCAATTTGGGTCGAACTGAGTTGATTAAACATAGCATTGATACTGGCAATGGCATGCCTGTACGTCAGCAGCCTCGAAGAATGTTGACAAAACAAAAACAAGAAGTAGGTAAACTTGTTGATGACATGCTGGATGACGGTGTTATTAGCACGTCTAAGTGGCCGTGGTCCAGTTCTATCGTTTTGGTTAAAAAAGACGGCAGTGTCAGGTTTTGTGTCGATTACCGTACTCTCAATAATTGTACTAAAAAGTGCATTTATCCCTTGCCAAGAATAGACAACAGTCTTGATCAGCTGTCCGGGTGTGGATACTTTTCCACTTTGGATTTGAAATCGGACTACTAGCAAATTTCTATGCACGAAAAAGATAAGGAGAAAAGAGTGTTTACATGCCATAAAAGATTGTTTGAATTTAACGTGATGCCCTTCGGCTGGGCAAACGCGCCGGCAACCTTTCAGCATTTAATGAAAGTTGTATTAAATGGTATTAAATGGGATGGCGTTTTGGCGTATGTGGATGATATCATTGTTTACGCACGCATTTTGATGAACACTTACGTAATTTCGATTTAGTTTTGTCACATCTTGAGTTGCATGGCTTGACCCTAACGCCTTCAAAATGTACTTTATTTAAAAGTGAGGTGAAGTTTTTAGGCCATATTGTATCAAAATCGGGCAGTTTCGTGTGACCCTGAGAAAGTGGCTTGTGTGAGCAACTGGCCAATTCCCCAGTCATTAAAAGAAGTAAGACAATTTTTGGGTGTTGCATCATATTATCGAAAGTTTGTTAAAGATTTTGCTAATTTAGCTGCACCAATGTATGATTTGAATAAAAAGTCCGCCAAGCAATTCGAATGGACTGATGAATGTAATGACGCATTTTTGTGTTTAAAACGTTTTTTAACATCTGCACCTGTTTTAGTGTATCCTGATTTTTCCAAACCCTTTCTTGTGGATACCGATGCATCAATTGGTGCAGTTGGGGGAGTTTTGTCTTAAATTCGCGATCGAAAAGAGCATCCAGTTGCTTACTGTTACCGAACACTAATCAAATGTGAACGGAATTATTCCACAACAAGAAAAGAACTTCTAGCTGTTGTTCATGTTCTACAAACGTTTCGTTGTTATCTGGATCAAACGTTTTTGCTGCGAACTGATCATGCTGCTCTACGGAGTTGTGGGAATCCAAGGATGTCTTTGGTCAGTGCGCACGATGGTTCGAATTGATGGCCGAACATCGCTCAGGATCTGTTCATGGAAATACTGATGCTTTGAGCAGGTGTCCTGGCGAGGAGGAGAATTTTCCTGATGATTGTCCGTTCCGCTATGATAATGTATTGGTAAACAAGGTGAAACATGTTGAGAACTCGAACAAGGTAGATATATTTGCCATTGATTTTCGAGAATGCCAAGGTTGGAATAATGATTCAATTGCACGATTCCAAAAAAAAGATGAACATTTGTCTGTTTTACTTGATTGGGTCCGACGTGGTTCTAGACCACCATTTAAAAAGATTAGATTGTCCAGCGAAGAGATTTGGCATTATTGGTTTATCTTTGGAGAAATCATTCTCAAGGATTCTTGTTCGCATCAAAAGCATGAAGACTCAATGATGACCAACTATTGGTTCCAAGTGCAAATAGAGAGGAGGGATTGAAAGCTCTTCAAGATTCTGCTCACGGTTGAAGCCACTTGGGTGTAAAGAAAACTGCTGAAAAGATATCGGAACGATTTTATTGTCCACATTGGAGAGCGTCTCTTACCGCATATAGTAAAGAGTGTCAACTGTGTGACCAACGAAAGCAACAATCAACAACTCCAAATGCTGAGCTTGTTCCCTCTTCGAAGCTGAGCCCAATGCAGCAAATTTAGATCGATGCACTCGGTGGCTTGCCTATGACACACACAGGAAAACGTTACATTTTAGTCGTTTGCGGCACATATACGAAATATATGCAAGCGTGGCCAATGCGTTCTCAACCGGCTCAGGAAACAGCAATGACCCTGTATCGCAATTGGTTTACGGTCCATGGAGTGCCTGAACGCGTTCACTCCGATCAGGGCAAATTTATGGCCCAGAAGTACGTTGAGACGCCCACATAATTATCCAGGTGTTTAGCTGCACTTTGATTGTTTACCTGCACTCCATAAAACAGTATTGCACCAGGGCAATTTTGATATTATTGAATCACATCACCATGAATTAATATGTTCTAGGCTGTTTGTAATATTGTGTGTCCGCATATTTCTGGTAATTTCCTTCTGTTTTAGTGAAGGGGAGAGAGTGTTACACGTTAGTTTTGAACACTTTTTCTCTTGATAGAGCGATCCGCTTTCGGACGGGTTCTCTATGCTGTGTGCTAATTATGCCAAGAGGGCGTGTTGCACGCGGACGGGAAAGACGGTAGAAGACAGCTAAGTTGATACATGGAGACGAGTAGACACGGAGTCGTTTCACTAACTTTTAAAATGATATACGTTTTTATCTATTTTAGTCTGGTCGAAGATTGTGCCAGGAACGAATGGAGACTATAGGAAAGAAACGTAACATGGTTATTATATATACGAGCAGATGCACCTCTCATATATATGAGTCAAACATGTGGCCTTATTTAACCACAGGGCAACCAAAGAAAAACAATCCAACAAAGGAGAGTTTTTTAGAAGTAGTCCGTAGGAAGTCCGGTTATAACGTCTACTACTTCTCAGTAGGGGCTAATTATTCGGTTCGCTGTGGAGGTCTAATTTAAAGCTATATTTATTTAAACTCCTAACAAAACAACACGAGATCACCTAATTTACCACAATCAATCAATTTTGTGGGAAATTGCTCCTAAAGTCTTTGCGTCACATTTTCAAGAGACTACACTGTATGAAGTCAAATCGCTAACAAAAAAACTACATGGCGATTGTCAAAACATAGCGGCCCTTAATTATGCCGCAGCAATGTCATAATTACAACAACAAATAAAGCCAATCGATTTTTAGTTAAGACAGGTATCTGCGTTGCCTAATACATTTGGCTAGAGCAAATACGAACATGATAAATTACAGCGACACAAACTTTAAGCATGCAAGCAAATACAAAAAAAGTACAAGAAAAAGAAATATGATTGATTATACCAACACAACACTTAATTGCAATCAATTTACTAAACATTTCTGTATTAACGGGAATGCAAGCCACAGCTGTCGTTCGAATGCGCTTAAGGTGTGCTTCCGGTTACGCATTCTCCACAGGAGTTAGACGAGAGACATCCCGTAACATATACCCAATTTTGACCTCTCCCGTGGTTTCATTCACTTTAGTTACGACCACCTTGGCCCGTCTCACTATGGGTTTCTCATTTCTAATTTGAAAAATCACCTCCTCTATCTTCTCAAGCTTGTATTAATAACTTCCACGTTTGGATATGTCCTCCAACAAGCCCACAACCACCAGTTGTCCAGGTTTCAAATTTTCAGATAACTTCAACCACATTTTTTGCCCCTGCAGCCAAGGTAAATAGAAGAATATCCATTTTTTCCAGAATTGCTGGAAGAGAGATATAAATTAAAGCGAAGATCTCTTTTGAGCATGTCTCGGTCATGCTGTTGTCCAACTGCAACATGCGGGTCTATGTAAGGGGTTGAAAGTGAAGCTGGAGTAATAGCAGTGAAACTCTAGAATCGTCACTTAGTGGTACCAAGGGCATTTCATTTACAATCCTAACTGCACTCCCAACGTGCGTCAACAATTCAACAAACTTTGGCTCTTGCACCGCGGTGTCCAAAATGTGAGAAAGAACAATCTCAAACTGCTTCACCATTGTCTCCCAGATGCCATCTTGCGCCGGAGCATACGGAGGTATAAATTCCCAAATTTATACTGTTTCTTCTAAGGAATATGGGAAAGTCCTTGCTTTCAATCAACTCAGGGAGCTTTTTTGACCCGGCCTGGAACGTGCTTGCATTATCTGAATAGACCGTATTGACCTGTCCACGCAGGTCTGTAAATCGAGTAAAAAAGTAAAAAATCATCCTGCGACAAAGATGTTACCAACTCAACATGAATAGCCCGCGATGCCATGCATGTAAATAGGATCCCCCATGTCTTCTTGTTGCTTCTTGCCTCTGCAAAATTTAGAGGGCCAAGATAATCCACCACGGAATAGTAAAAGGGCTTTTAGGTGCTGCAAGGCGTGCCAGCGGTAACTCAGACATGATTTGTCTAATAGGCGTCTCCCTTTCAATAACACACACCACAATCACGCACCTATCGCCTCACAGCAGCATTACCATTCGCAATTCAAAACTTCTGCCGTGTAGACATCAGCGTGTGCTGCACACCACAATGGCAGTCTCGGTAGTGATAGAACAATATCACTAACCTAGTCAGGGGTGTTTAGACGGAAGGAGGAGGGGTTGCTTTGCTTCCCATGGTATATCTGGGGATTTACTTAGGCGTTCTTCTATACGTAGCCTTCCCCCCTCGTCTACACAAAGTCTGTACTTCTTTAACGGTGGCAACTCTTTCAAGCGATCTTTCTGGGTTGGCGATGCGGTAACATTACAATGTTTGATCACTTCGTCAAGTGCATCAGCAGATTTTCTCTGCATCAAACAAATCACATCGCCATACACCTTGTTCTGAACCTACTTCACTATGATCAGTAGAGCCTTTTCTACGTGAGCAGCATTGAGCACCGGCTTTATAAAATCATCTTACTTTACAGCATTGGAACCAGTCGACAAAGGCAATCAAATAAGCTACTCTTTTTTGCAGAGTGTATAAATTAGGTGCACTCTCAACCAGTTTATCAATGCCGTCGATTCCAATACGCCCAAACAAATTTATTTTACGCGCTCCAACTTGAACTTCATTCTCTACCAATGGCACTGCTGCATATTGTTGCAACAGTGATGGGCCATTTATCCACAAATTACGTGCTTCTGCTTTACGCATGAGATCCGGTCGTGAACCCACGTCAGCCGCATTCAACTTGCTAGGACAAAAGCGCCATTCAGTCTCACTAGACAACATCAAGATGTGGTTAACTCTTCGCGTAATGAACTTATTCAAACGTAAGTCAGGGTTCTTAAGCCATTGTAGCACCGTACGGGAATCGCACCAAAAAAAATTACTGCTATTAGGTATTTTCAATGCGTCAGAGGCTTGCTTTAATAGCTTCGCTATGTTCAAAGCTGCGACGAGCTCCTTCCTAGCAATGGGCCACGAAGACTGATTTGCCAAGACAATGTTACATTTACCAAAAACAAACGGCACGGCTGGTATACCATTCACTAATCTGCGTAAGTAGATGACAGACAAAATGCTAGATTCAAAGAGTCACTAAACCAATGCAACTGGAACTTAATGTTGTCATCAGGGCTGCTCCAATCAGCATTCAAAAAAATACCATCTTGGCAGCAAAAAATCTTAAAACATTTCTAACGAGTGAAGCCACGCTTCCCACTCTTTCACGACACTTTGGGGCACCTCTTCGTCCCAGTCAAACTTTTCTGTAGCTAACTGTTGTAAGATGAGACGCGCTTTGAGAGAAAACGAAGTGCCAAATCCTAAAGGACCAAAGTTTTGTTCAAGTTGGCTAAGCATGCTTCCACGAGTATACTTTGTCAGAGGCTTTAACGAGCACTGGATGCGCAGTTCGTCAGACTCCGTTACCCACACACAGCCTAAAGTTTTAGCAGACCGCATAGCGACACTATTCATCTCCAAATCTACTTCGCGAATGGATGGCGCCAGTAATTCACTATCCATTCCTACCAACACATTTACAGGTTCTTTGTTCGCACTCCATTTTAGCAATTCAAACCCGCGACTACGAAACAAAGCAATCGCTTCATTGGCAATTAGTTGCACATCATCAAAGCTATCCGCAGAAAAAATAAAATTATCAACATACATGTTCTTTGACACAGTACCAAGCGTCAAATCACTGGCTTTGCAAAAGTTTTGTTCCATCATCTTTTTAATGGCTAAGCAAGCAATATACGAGCTACTTTATAAGCGGAACAGTTTCCATTCTATAGAGCATCGCCGGCCACACCATCGTATGGATTCTTCATTTTGCACAGATTTTCACCCTTCTGTTGCATAGCACATCTGTGATTTTCCTCCATCCATGGCTATTGCACTTATTCTTCTTCCAATCTTTATGTTCTCGTTGCCATCATTGTGCATGGTAGAGCCCAAATACTTGAATGCGTTTACTCTTGGCACATCGATGTTTTGCAGTTTGATGTTCCCCTCTTGTTTTCTTTCTACCCCAGCACATAGTTAATCGGTCTTCTTCCGGCTGATCGTCATTCCTCTCTCTTACAATGCTTTTCTCCATATCTCTAATCTTTTTTGAAGTTTCTCTCTTGTATTGGTGCAAAGAAACACGTCATCCGCAAATATTATTTGGCAAAGTGCTCTTCTGATATTTTCCGTCCGACAGTTCATAAATATTGTAAATAGAAATGGGCTCAAGGCCGATTCTTGGTGTATTCTTACTACAACAGCAAAGAGCTCATTGCAACCACTCATACAACTCACATGTGTTGCGTTGCCTTCATACATGGCCTGTATTAGTTGAATGTACGTTTCCGGTGTGGATTTGAGTATTAAACAGTTCCACACCTCCTCCCTTGTAACGCAATCATACGCCTTCTCCAAGTCAATAAACATCCAGTGTAAGTTGTGTTGACCTTCTCTGTATTCCTCAATTAATTGGCGCAGCGTAAAAATATTAATAGCATCAGTGGTACTTCTTCCGTGCATAAAGCCATATGGCATAAAATAAACACCTGGTGAATTTCCATTTGGTGGTTGTAAACAAACTTTTAATCAATCGCCTTAACTACATGAAGCTTACGTTTTGGGTTATCATTTAATTTTGGCTGAGAGTTTTATTTGAAAATGCTCGTGTTTGTAAGCTTTACATTCAAATTGCTTTACTTTCAAAATCAATCATTTAAATATGGGTTCATATTGCAGACGTACTGGGCTGTTTGTTTGTTACTGATAATACGTGCCAGGCCATTTCAGGACCTTTCGACTCTTTTTCTCATGGCTGAATAAACTTAGTGTTATGACTGCTGGTGATAATTACTTAATTAAAGCATCATCTCATGCATGAGCCCGCGCTCATTTCACCAGTCAGACTGGGCCACCACGAATGAGACTGATTGTGACCAGCCCCCAATTTAAAGAACAAAGACAAAAAAATTGCATGGTGTCCTTTCCAAACATTCTGGCATTGATTTAACCTCCATTCAAACTCAAAATATTTTGATTCACATCAAGAAAGAAATGATGTTTTTTGAAACCACCCAAGAATGCCCAAAAGCTCTCAAAAGATTTAAAAACTGCCTAGATACATTTCCATCATCTTCAGTAGAAGCAGAAAGATGCTTTGGTGCTGCTGGACTGTTTATTACAAAGCTGAGATCTTCCTTGATTGACTATATGATTGATTTATTGTGCTTCATGCGTTCTCATTTGAAGCAATAAAAAATGTTTGATTTATTTGATTATTTGGTTCAAAAAGCCCAAAATTATTTGTTGTTTGATAATTATAAAAATCTTTATTTGATAACCGCTCTAGGCTACTAGCCAGCTTCTACCAAAGAGCAATTGCAACATCAATGAAAAGTTGATAAATTTTTGATATAGCTGCTTCCCTTTTCAAAACCAATGCAGTCGCTTTCTAAAAAAAAATGGAGTCAAAAACATTATGGGAAACAAGCATATCCCCTATTTCCCTCTTCCGAATCCCTTCACTATTTTTGGTAATTAGTGCTGGAGCACAATTAAAGTAAAGTAGGAGTAGCCAAAATAGCAATCGCTTATTCAAAAACAAAAATAGATAACTAAAAGCCGATTTTACAATTTGGTGCGCATCTTTTTATCATTATATTTGTGACCTCAAGTCTTTGGCAATCATGTGCTCTGTTTCCTGCATAAGCGTTGGCAAGGGTCTCAATAAAACAAGCCTTTCCTCAAAGTTTTATTCTTAACCCCGATATATTTATAAAGTTATTTTTGAGCGAAGCAATAAAACAGTCTTACCAATATATGGTGATATTTCACACCAAAATCTTTTTAAATTTTTTCCAAATATTTTCTGGAACCCAGCTATCTTTAGGGTCCTATTTCTAGCATTTTTGTAGTTAGGAATAGGAAAAACGAATCTTGGCTGTTCTAGATCTTTTGCCTTTGATTGCTGAGGGCATGTAAATCTTTTTTCAAGGAAAATATTTAAAGTGATTTCTTGTTATATGTGATTAGACTTTGACATTGGGAAATTGCTAGCTTGTAGTTTTCCTTTAGAATATCTCAAGCTCTTGGTTTTTCTTCAACATTCTTAAAATTTGGGATAGAGTGGCTACTTTTACTCCCTGGATACGTCCTTGCGTGTAAGAGCGCATACAAGACGTGGCAAGGAAGTTAAAGTGGCCATGTTTTTTCCCAAATTTTAGCCCCAAAATAGATGGGCCTATTAAAGTATAACCAAGCAAAATACCATAGACCTATTTATCTTCCTATAATATTTACAAAGGCAATGCTTGCTTCTGATTTACCTCAAGCTTTATGCAGTCTCGTCTTTAAGCAAAATAGCAAAAATATTTCTCAGCTTTAGGCGCGACTTCGGTCAGAAATGACTTTTTTTCAATTTTGGGCTTTATTATCCTTCGCTTAATAAATTATCTTCAAAAACAATTTATCGGTCTAAACCAGAGGTTCTCAAACTTTTTCAACATGGAAAACTAAATAGGTTTCTTACCAGTCCAAACCTCTTTATGACCTAGACCAGGCTGCACCAATCAACAGCAGCCTCAACGTGGGGGTGCGATCCCCAACCCAGTTTAGGTTGGTCGAAATGGCTGTTGGCCTTCCCGAGGGTCCCAGTTATCTCGGGCACTCCCCCCAAACCATTTTTTTGTCGCGCTGCACCCTAAACGACCGCAGAAGGGCAACACGCATCTTCTCTAAAATTTGTCGCCTGTCTTCACCATTTTCCTGTCTTTTTCATTCCTCTCTTCGTCACTTCATTCTTCTTTTTCTTTTGATAAGCGGTAACGTTCATTCCAACCCTGGACCCATCTATTCTTGATCAGTGTGCGCTGGAAATGTGACCTGGCGGGGTAAGTCGGTGCAATGCCATACTTGCTACAAATGAGTTTATCTAAGATGCTCACTGCTCTCCCTCTTTAAATTCAGGGCTCTTGGCAGCTCTCATTCCTGGATCTGCCCCCCTTGCTGCGTCCCTGCTTGTAACACTGTGACTTCCTCCACTATGACTCCCACCGTTACACCTCACAGTAGTACTGTGACTTCTTCCTCGGCCCCCTACGGCCTGCATATCTTCACTGTCCAATCTGGCCACTCCTCTGCTAATGCAGCACTTCCGACCCACTCTCGCCTCAAACCTCTTATCTCTCTTCTGCCCATTCTGATTCTTCTCCTTCTGCTTTTTCACTACCGACTCTTGCTCCTGGCTTTCCTTCCACGTCTCATGCTTCTGCTTCTCCCCTGACTCCATCAGGGTTCTTTAATGGAATGCCGGTGGTCTCCGAGCCAAGAGCACTGAACTGCTACATTTTCTCTCGTCCCATCCCATCGATCTTATCTGCATCCAGGAATCCAATTTTAACTCATCTTTCTCTTTCCAGATCTCTGGATTCTCTACTCTGCGATCTGATTGCACCCACTACCGTTATGGCACTCTCTCTCTCATGATGCAACGCACTCCAGCGGCGGCGTTATCATTTTTGTCAGACAGGGCTCATCTTTATCTGAACTTTCTACCTCCTTTCTCTCCTCGTTTGACCCCTATTCTGATTACGTAGGGGTCAACATCTCTCTAAACAACTTTTCCTCCTCTCTCCTATTTGAATGTTTACGCTTCCCCCATTTGCTCTTCTCCAACGGATGGCAGAACCGATTCCTTTTCTCTCTCCATTTTCCCTCCTCTAAAAATCTCCATTCTGGGCAACTTCAATTGCCATCACCCTCTCTGGAACTCAAAAGATACTTCCGACCCTCGTGGGGAGGAAGCATTCGATTGGGTTATCTCTTCTGATCTTCTCCCACTTAATGACCCTGTCATGCCCACTTTTCTCCATCGCTCATCTGGCAGTTGCTCCTCCCTTGATGTTTCCTTTGCCCCTTCTCTCTCGCCTTTTCTTGCTCATGGGAGGTGCTTCAGGACCTGGGTTCCGATCACCTACCAATTCTTCCGTCTGTCTCTCTCTCTCCGGTCTTTCGCCCCAACGAACGTCCTCCTTTCTTTAACTTTCAGAAAGCTCGTTGGTATGATTTTGCTTCTTACTCTGACTCTCACTGTTATTCTGCAGAGGAATACTCGTCTCTTTGTCTTTTCTCTGCTGCTACTCTCTTCACATCTCTGGCACTAAATGTGATCAAATTTTCCATTCCTTTTAGCCGCATCAAACACCATCCTAAAGCCTGATAGTCGGCTGAAGTGAAAGAAGCGGTTAGTAAAAGACGCAAGGCTTTTGCCGCCGCTCACAGAAGTGATGAAGATCGCCAAGCTTGCATTTTTGCTTCCCGACGTACATCGTCTGTCATCGCTAAGGCCAAGGCTGAAGCATGGCAAGCGACTTAGCTGTTTTCTTTCGCCCAAATCTAACCTTAAATCTGAGTACTTTTTCCTTCGCTCTGTTGCTGGCTCTTCTTCCTTATCTTCCTCCTCTCCTAACTTCCCCAATTGTTCCTCTCCCAGGGGGTCGGCTTCAGTCTTTGTCGATTACCTGAGATCCCACCTTTCTGTCTCTCAGCCAATGATCCTGCGTAGCAGAGTAGCCAGAGGCTACCTGTCCGAGCTTCTCCGTGCCAAGTGCCCAGAGAAGTCTCACTTGTTCTTCTGCTCACCTTTCTCCCCCACTGAATTTCTTGCGGCTGCCTCCAATCTCTCCTCGTCCACTGTCACTGTCTCAGACAAAGTTGCCTATCCTTTGCTTAAGCGTCTTCCTCGCTCTGGCATGAATTTTCTTCTTCACATATTCAATTTGTCCTGGACTTGACATTCCTTTCCTTTCATCTGGAAGATATCTCTATTGTTCACATCCACAAGATGGGAAAGCCTCTCGACTCTCCTGTTTTTTCCGGCCTATCTCTCTCACCTCCTGCGTCTCAGAGCTTTTTGAACGCATCATACTATCCCATTAACTCTTCTTTCTGAAATCTAATTCCATTTTCACTCCCGCCAGGAAGTTTCCACTCTGGACGGTCTACTCTAGATCAAATTCTTTACCTTTCTCAGTCCATTTCGGATGGGTTTAACAAACCCAGGCCGGGCTCTCGAACATCCTCTCTACTATCGATTTCTCGAAAGCTTTTGACTATGTCTGGCATCCCGCTCTTTTCCACAAACTCATTTCGGCTGGCCTCCCTCCTTGCTTTGTTCGTTGGGCTCAATCTTTCCTTTCTGACAGGCGCGCTTACGCGGCTTTTCAAAATCACAAAAGCCGTTCCTTTCGAGTTCGTCGAGGTGTTCCGCAAGGATCCGTTTTTGGCCCTGTATTTTTCTCCTTCTTCATCAATGATATTCCTGCTTCTTTGTCTTCTTCCGTCAGCTGTTCTCATTACGCTGACGATCTGGCCATTTGGTGCTTCTCTCCCTCGGTCCCTACTGCGGTGGAGGCCACACAAGGAGCTCTGTTTCGATTGCAGCGCTAGTCGGAGTACTGGTGTTCTCCTCTCAATTTAAGCAAATGTGAGGCCTCCTCCTTCTTAGTGGATACCCACCAACCTAACCTCCAGCCCAACCTCCTCTAGCTCAATTCCCGTCTCCACTTTAATCCCGCGCCAACTTTTCTTGGGGTTACCTTCGACCGCACTCTTTCCTTTTCTAAACATGTATCCTCACTGAAGGCCAAGTTCTTCCCCGGTCTCAAGGCCTTACGCTGTATCTCTGTTTTGTCATGGGGCCCCTCTAAGGAGTTCTTTTCTCTTCTGTATAAAGCTTTTCTTTGGCCCCTTCTGACATATGCTTGACCCGGATGGTTTCTTTTTCGAAGTGTTACCAATTTCACCAAATTGGAATGCATCCACCGAGCGGCCAGTTGCGCCATCTCCAGCTGCCTCTTGTCCTCCCCTATCCCAATTCTTCCCTACGAGGCTCCTCTACCTCCCCTTCGAGTCACCCTGACTCATTTCACTCTTTCATCTTATGAGTGGGCTCTTCGTCTCCCAACCTCATTTCCCATTTCAGGTTTAGCCAGACTTGGAATGAAACCAAGACTCCGCAGATCGTCTGGGAGAGCTCTTACGTTCACTCACCCGCTCATGCTTCCCTCTACTTCTCCTAGGGAGGCTCTTCTTGCTTGCCCTATCTTTCCATTTAGGAACCTCTTTTTCTTTCACGGTGGAGTCCACCCTTTTCTCTTCTTGCTCTTGCTCTGATCTCTCTCTTTCTCACCAAGGTGCGGCTCTCGCTTACCTTGACTCTCTCCCACCTCACGATATTGTGCTCTGGACAGACGGTTCTGTTCCTTTTCTTTTTGGAAAAGGAGTCTCTGGTGCACTTGCCAATTGCTCTTTTTGTGGCATCGAGATCACACTTTGCTCTTCTGCATGCCGAGTATGTCTAAGTTTCTTTGCTGAAACCTGCGCCATTCTGCATGCTCTTTGCTGATCTCGGCAGCACCAACAAGTCTGCCACTTCTCTTCTTCTCCTATCTGACTCTCGTTCTGTCCTTGCCACTCTGTCCTCTCCTCCTTCTTTTCTTTTATCTCAATATCTCTGGCAGATTTAACAGGAACTATTTTCTCTCTCCTCCTGTTCTATTAGGCTACAATGGGTCCCCGGGGAATTGGTGTTTCCTCGTCACGCCCGCTGTGTTTTCTCTCGTCTAAGCTGCAATGGACACAGCCTACTATCAAGCTCTTATCTCTTCAGGATTGGCAGAATCGAGAATCCTTTCTGCAACGCCTGCGGACACTCATCCCAGCAGACCTCTTATCTCATTCTGCACTGCCCAGCTACGGACTCTTTGCGCCACTTGCTTTTTTGTTTTATAGATAATTTTTGGATGCTAAATTGGCTCCGTGGAATATAAAAAGTTCCTGGCAATATTTGCGTTTTCTCAAAAAGTATGTTTGTCGATAAGCGTTTTTGGATCTTAATTATGCACTTTTACTAAATTCTAAGCTGGCCTTTATCACTCAATAAGTCATGATAACTGATTGATTAATCCCTTTATCTTAATCAAATTCTTGCTTGAGATGTCTTACAGCATTTTACCACCGGTGTTGTTTTTAAGACTATTTTTTCAAAGTCTTCGTCTTGGTCTTAACACTCAAAGGCCTTGTAATCTTGAAAATTTTCTGGTTATAAGACCAAAAGGTCTTTTCGCGTTCAAAACCATTGCACCTGACCAAGCGATGGTTTTGAATGCAAAAGCTCGTGTTTATGCATTAATAAAGTTAGCCTTAGCAGTGTCACTGTAAACTTGTTTTAGATTAATTGTTCAAAGTTTGAGAAACTTTTTCAATACCAATTAACTTCTAATGCTTAACATTGCAATTTCTGGACTCATTTTACAGCCACAGATATTGCAAATGAGAAAATACTTCAATATGAGGTCTTCTTCTTCGTATGATCAAGATCTTTATTTTTGGAGAGATATTTCAGATTATAAGCTTCTCATTCGCCCTATTTGCTAGCCTTCAGTTAGACTGGGCTACCATGACAGGTAAATCGCTTGGCTTCGCCACCTGTCTGTCACATAAAGATGCAGGCATCCCATTGAGTGTCTTGCCCAAAGACACGGCAAGCAAGCTTGCCAGTGTGTTCGTCACAACTACTGTCATAAACAAAAGTTTAAGACCACTTGAAATTATTACGAGTTTCTAAGCACAAGGTAGTATAACACTTTATTTGCATTTGGCAAATTGTTTTATTTCGCACCTAATCAATCATAAACGCATGGAAGACAGTACGATATAGTCTAAACAATCATAGACAAAAAATGTTCCGATTTTCAATATTTTGTGCGGCCTCCTCTGTTTTGGATCACAGCTTTGATTCTTCTTGTCATGCTTTTGATCAAACTTTGGCAGTACTCCTTGGATATTTCTTTTACCCAGACTTCCTTTATCGCTTTTACCAACTCTGCACCACTTAATGGTTGCTTTTCCGACACTTTATTTATCATGCTGGTCCACAAATTCTCGATGCCATTTAAGTCCGGACTGTTTCATGGCCACTCAAAAAGGTCGATGTTGTAGTTATCCAAAAAATTTTTTGCAACTTTCGAACGGTGGCAAGGGGCGCCATCCTGCATAAATATTTGACAATTTTGAACTTGCAAGTGAAGTTTTAGCTTCTCTGAGAGCATTTGCTCGTATTTTGGCCCATTTATAGTGGTTCCTGGAGGCAGGAAACTGAGAGCAGCGACACCATTTCGGGACATAGCCTCCCAAACCATCTGACTAGGAGGGTGTTTCACTGTTGGTATGGTGTATCTTCATCAAAACGTTTTCCAGTTGGTCTACAGACGTGCCTCTTTCGAATTACAAACTGTTGGAAAGTTGATTCGTCGGGAAAAAGCACTTTTTCCCATTGCTCCGCGGTCCAATGTTGATGATTATTAGCAAACTGTAGACGCTTGGCTTTCATAGCCGCAGTAAGCTTTGGTTTTTTAGCCGGTTTGTATGACTTCATACTAAATTTTTTGGATAAACGCCTGGAAACGGTCATATGACTGATTTGACGACCTCTGCGCAACAATTCGGCCCTAATTTTCTTCATTAAACTCGTTGGTGACCTCCCAACTATCCTTCTTATCCCGTTGTCTTCTCGTGCAGTGGTGACACGCGGACTTCCAGTCCTTTTCTTATCGGTATAGGAGCCATCCTGTTGATACTTCGCAATCGCTTGATGCACTGCTGTCTTGCTGCACCCCATTTGAGCAGATATTTGCCTTTCAGATAGATTTTGGCCGTGTAAGGCAACTATCTGAGCCCTCTAAACCACGCTTAGAGACTTTTTCTTGCCCGTTTTAGGCAGCAAAAAAAATCAGTGAATAGCAAAAAAATCAACCAGGAAATGTGGACAGAAGTAAGAATTGGCGCGAAATGAAACACAACGAAGAAAACAAACTTATGATGCAACAATAAAATGTGACTGATGCAATCACATGTTGATGTTGAAAATCGTCACTTTTGCATAGTGGTCTTAAACTTTTGTTCATGACTGTATCTCTTTTGTGCTAAACGCCAAGCAGGGAAGCTGTGAATACTACTTTTTAAAGTCTTTTGGTATGACTCGACTTGGTAAATGAATCCCAAGTCTACCGAATGTTAAGCGGACACTCTAATCACTACTCCATCGCGCCGGTTGATGAGGTAGTTGCAGGAAAATGAAACAGCGCGTTATGAGTTGATTTTTAAAACTTAAATTTACCCTTGATCACTATATTTTTAGAAAAGTAATTTCTGTATGGCTTATATGATAAACCGCTTACTCCGAATCTAATGTTTTACTTTTCCGAACATTATGTTGTTAGCGATCTGAGATGAAGGTTAGCGGTAAAAAATTACCGTCAAAAGATCTGAGTAAAAGTGAAGCGAGAATAAGAGAGTAATTTACTAATAAGGATTATGGTGTTTAGCCACTTATCCAGACTTACTTTATGTGTGCTGACCGCAACACCGGCCCGACGGCACATACGCGTAAATCGACAAGCCTACTTTACGTTATGAAACGTAAAAGCTGTCAAACTTACTGCACTTTTTGTAAGCTTTGAAGGAACAATAAAAGGAAAATACTATTTTTTACATTAGTTATGGCATACAAGCAAGAGTATCAGAGAAGCCTCGACTATAGGAATCTTATTAAACTATTGTAATAAATTCATTTAATCTTTTGTCTTTCCTGTTGTTTCAGTTTTAAATATTTGCCTCAATAATTGTCGTAGGCATTGATGCTAACGCTAAAATCATATAACCTTGGAAATAACTTTGCATGTTGCTGGTGCACAAACTCATGCGCAGAAAAAATGTTAATCATAATCTTGTAAACATATGCCACAAGCATTAGTCATTCTAAGACACTCGGCATCAATAAATCCCTAAAACGAGGCAGAGGCATTTCTTAACCAAACAGGTATCGTATAGTATTCAAATAATTCAAGTAAAAAGATAATAGTTACTTACTTGAGTTATTTGAATACTTTTTTTGAGCTGCTGGTGTTAAGGATTTTGATGATACGCCTTTTGATGATACGGCAAGATCTAATTTACTAATAATTTTTGCACAGGACACACGATGCATTAAACTCTGAGCAGAAGGGGTAGGGTGAGAATTTGAAACAGTCTACTGACCTAAAGTTTGGTGTTCATCCACGAGTCCAAGTTTTTGCGAATTCGTATAGGAACCAAACACAACGGTGACACATAATTAGAATTAGACCAGCTGGTTAAGCCAGCTTCAAGTAAATCTGTAAAGTTATTTGGAACAAGCTTTTATGTTACAGGGAGCGAAGAACAAGGTCCAGCATAATACGGATAACTTGTGATGGAAATCAACAAGAACACCATGTTCAATTGGCTTTTATTTGTAAGGAGGACACGTGGCATCAGAAAAATGCTTAAACATGTCAAAGTTCTTATTAATAGCCTGAAAGAGTTTCTGAAACTCAACATTACGAACCACCTTATTGACCAACGAAAATGAAAACTGCGATAAATGACTCTCCAATATGATCTAACAAGATTTACTCTCAGTTAAGAAATGACGCATAAATTAACTCCTAAAATGTTATGTTTCACAAGAGCTAATATAAAATTCCAACGAAACTTTGAAATATCTTCATAATCCAAATCTAAAGCGCCATTATTATAGATAGGAATGCCGTCGACAGATATCCGCACACAAGGAGCTTTAGACCTCATATCAGAGGAAATGCGTTTACAACGATTATTTTAGCACTACTATCGATGAGAAATCAATTCGTTCGAATTTGGTCATTGAAATCAAGCATGGAACTGTCTTTAATGTGCGTTGTAGTAAGCGCAGTCATTTTTCTGTCATTGCAATGTTTTCAGTTTTTCTGCTTCCAATCACATGGTTCACTGCATTTTTGAGGATTTTTGTAAAAAATTTCCAATGATTTTTAGTAGAGCTTGTTTCCAGTGGTTTAAATTTTGCTTGTTTGTTCAATAGGATGCAAGTAGTTGCTGGCAACATGGCCACATCATTGGTTTGCCTAAACTTTCCGACATATCAATTATCAATGCAACATCTAATTTCAGTCTTACATTAATGCCTTAAAAGCTGTAGAACTGTTGGGAAATTCCTTAATATTTCATTATCAAGGAAAGTTTTCTAGTCTATCCTACAATTATTTTTTTTGATATTTTTGTGGAGAGTGATTGCAAATGTTCCGAGGCAAGTTTGATGAATTTTTCCAAAACAATATATTTTTGATCTAAGCGATTTATCGAGATTAAATAATATCGGTCAATGGCAAACATAGTCGAGGGCGGGGATGATAACTGTACCGCATTGCGAAGACGGCTGCCAAGCAAAAATATCCGAGAAAGTTGTTTTGTGTTCGTCTCCATGTTATTGTAAGCGCACAATCTCCAGAGAGTATTAAATTTTTTGAGCGATGCAAAACAACTGTGGCGAGTTGGCTGATTTCCAGCTACTGTAGTGTACTTTTCCAGGATTTAAAAAATTTGTTTTCTGCGCTGCCAGCCCCTTTCTTTCGCAAACTTCGGCCATAACTGTTAGACGTTTGTCGGTAACGCATAATGTACATTCAGCCGAATATCGCTGACAAACCAACTGGTGACATCAGAATATGATGATGGTAATTTGCCCATGCATTTTGCAAAAGAGTATATTGTTTGTTGAAAAACTTCAAACTTGATTGCAAACAATAGTTTACCTCGTACTATTTGCGTAGTTCATGGCTTTTTCTTTTAATTTTTTTCAAGTAATGACCGGAAATACACAAGTGTTGACTTTACCAAGTAATTCATGTAAAATTCTTCAAAAATTTTGTAGTAAGACCAATACTAATTTTTATCCAGTTTCAAGCTAACTTTTTTCTGATTTCGAATTTGCTTGGTTCAAAGTCTTGTTGAATCGACCAAGATCAACCAAATCAATTGTTACAAACTCAAGTGGGATAAAAAATGAAGTTGCAGTTTTCTCATAAAAAGTTTAAAGGTTTCATATTTGTCTAAACTTTGTTCCATCACTTATAATCGGTTGTTGGTCTTCTAGTGTGGTAGGCTTCTAAAAGTTAAGAATATTGCCTCTTTCTCCTCCCTTAGGTATGATTATGCAGTTTAGACTAAGCAGTTTGTTCAGCACTCACATAACAACTGGAAACCGCAAGTCATTTGAAACCACATAATTTTGAGAGCCGATGTTCGATCTAATGGCTCTACATTGAGTAAACGATTTGAGAGTGTGATACTCCAGAGACTCGATTATCTCTCCATATGAAAAGTCGTAATTCTCTTAATGAATGCTCTGAGATGCGTGTGTGATTAAGCTGGCAATCGGACCTCAATGTAGCGTTGAGTTATTGAACATATGTTTGCTGCAGATGTTACTCGATGTACAGATGTAAATACGTAAAACATAATACAAACATTTCTACGAAATCATGCTTACTTTTAAATCTGATGTAGACTGTAATGCTTTGGTTTCTTTTATATCACATTATTGCTCATGTAGCAACGATGCACGATAAACCAGAACATATTTCTCATATGTTTTCATAGCGTTTCTTGAAACCCAGGCTCCCCCCAAAATAGAAATGCTAGATACGACCTTAGATTTATTAGTTTATGCAAAAAGATTTGCAAGACATTTAATCGTTTCGATTCAGATACCCGATACTCTCAGTTTATTATATCTTGGTTCTGAATCAAATTGTCAGCATATGCCAGATGACTCGATTTCTTCTTGAAGTACTTGCATTGCCAATACACTTTATGTAATATTAAAATTTATTGATACTTTTAACGTTCAAAATAAATATTGTATAAATAATTGCACTCAAATAATTCATAAGATAACAAGAAATACAAACTGATATCAAAAATATAAATATCCATCGACAATAAAATAACACATTTCAAAAAATGCTGAGGCGGCGTCTTTTACGCTGTAATATATTACGATTTAGGCCTATAGCAAAAATATCCGAGAGTTGCTTTGATTTTTTGCCACGTTTGTAAGTCATTGTTCCAAACTCTGACAATAGTGCTAGCTGGGAGCACACTAGGAATGTTTGATCCTAGGACGTTAACAGGAAAGAAGCACGTATCGTTTTTCTTTTCAGCTTGAGGCCAGTTTTGCAGATTCAAACTGTAAAATAAATGGATTAATATTAACGTCTTTGTCAAATCTTTTACAAGCGTTTGAACGGAATGTTGTACTATGATGGCCCAATAAATAGTGCTTTGAGTTAAAAAGTATCATGCCAAATTGCTTGACATTGAAAAATGTACCAGCCACTAGCCACTATTCAATCATACTTACTTTAAAGTTGTTGAGTTTTTGCAGTCAATTTTCTCGTAACGAGCGTAGGTCCTTTCACAGGAATTGTTTTTGTAATGTTCTTTTAAATGTGGTGGTAGAGTAGGAGAGCTTCGTTTTGAAAGTCGGTGCAAGAAAGTGTTCGCAGAAGATAACTTGAGCAAACTGTAACAAAACATTTTGTTAGTACTGCAATCAGTTTAGTCGTGGCGTGTTTCTAGATAAAATCAACGTATGGTCTTATTTGAAATATTGACAAGTTCTACAAAGATTGAGTTCTCGAGGTGTTTACGCCATTGCGATACATAATTTCTCACTCGCATACTTACTTTTGATTATCTTGCAATGTTGCTGTATCGCTGGCTGGTGTTCTTGAACGCACTAATGCCGAATCGCATTTTTTTAAATAAGCGACGAAGCAAATGAGCATAATTGACTTGACAAATGACATAACTTTTATTCTTTGATTAGCTTTTTTGTCTTTGAACCTTTATATTGGTACTGTACTTTGTTTAGTTACTGCTTGTGAATCGTTTTTATATCAAATTAACGAAACCATTGCCTTTTTTCTTTTGCTCAGTTATTTTAAAATTGGTAATCAAGCTTAGGCCTCGAAAGTGGCTTAGCAAAACCGTAAAGCACAGTTTGCTGCTCACGATCTTGCTAAAAATATCTACTAGTACCCTGTAATTGTTTCACAAGCGATTTCCGAACACATTTTTGAGACCACCGTGTTTTTACATTTGATATTAATAGATTTAGTTTTAATAATTTGTTGTATGATTTTTTTATACCGTGGAAATGTATTCGCTTGCTTTTATTAATCATTATTATATTTAGCCCTAACGAAAATTTTCTAAATGGCCAGTTTGAAGTTCAATCTTTAAAAATAAATAATTGATATAAATAAACAACATTGCTTTCCTCAGCAAGTTATTAGTTGCTGAGGACTACGTTGGAAAAAATTTTAAACGCTTTGGCATTTAATGAGATACAAATCCACATATGTTTTAAACTTAATGGCGCTCACCTAACGGTTGGTGAATTCTTTTCTTTCTGCACTCAATTTAGCAGCATCTTTTCAATAGCTTTATAGTACTTTTAAAACACAAATTAGAGGCTTATTTGTTTTTGCATTATCACAGAAGTAGACACATCAGCACAAAAGGTGATCTCAAACTATAAATTATCTGGCATCAATAGACACAACTCGTGATAAAAATAAGGTTCTATTTACAACACGTGAGCGTGGCTTATTCTACTGCTCTTTCAAAATGTGGCTTTGTTAAAACGCTACATAAATTGGATAAAGCTAAACTCAACTGAGGATTTGGCGCTCTTCCTCAATTCAACAAACACGTGTTTTGGAATCATGGGTTGGGAATCAGACTCGTCACAGAGGGATATATCAGACTCGCCACTTCGTCCAATACTATTTATGTCAGGTTCGTCCCATTATGAACTTGGCAAGTGGTTGGCTGGCCTATTACAACCTGTGTTGGAGCGGTTTTCGTTAAATTGCATATTAGATTCGTTTACGTTTGCTAAGACCATGCAAAATCTTAACAGCGACCTTAATGTCTTTATGTGTTCCTTTGATGTGTCAAGCTTGTTCATCAACGTTTCTCTTGATGATACCACCAAAATCTGTTCAGAAGCTTTCTATGACGAGTCTGATTTCGAACCAATCATTTCAAAAGACGTGTTTGTTGAATTGATGATTTCAGCTTCAATAACAATATGTACAAGCAAACAGACGGAGTAGCTATGGGATCACCACTTGATCCGGCTTTGGCTAAAATCTTTGTTGGATATTATGAAGAGAAGTTATTTTCTCAATTGCAAAAGCCTTCAACATACTTCAGATATGTTGACGACACGTTTGCAATCTTCGATCACGAAGCTGAAGCAGATGAATTTCTGACCAAACTCAATTGTCTTCATCTATCCCTTAGATTCACCTTTGAAAAAGAGAAAGAGAATTGTGTTCACGCAGAAAAAACAGATATTGGTTTTAAAACCAATGTATACCGGAAACCCACTTTCACTGGCCAGTATTTGCGTTGGGAGTCCTTTAGTTCTTTAAAACGTAAAATAAATCTAATATCTACATTGGTGCGTCAAGCCTTAATGATTTGCACCAAGCGCAGACTCAATGGGGAAATAGAACGTATCAAGAAAATATGTCTGGACAATGGCTATCCTAAAGACGTCATCAACGCTCAGATCGCGAAGAAAATCGCTCAGTTCATCACCCTTAAGCGATTCGGCCCAGAAAAGTGCCCTGTGCACTTGAGGTTTCCTTGGATAGATAAGCCATGAACAAACTTGAAAAAAGAAATGAAAACCGTCGTGGAAAACTGCTATGGTTCCGTCAACACCCGCTTGGTCTTTACGTCAAAGTGCATGCTGCCTGTGGCCCGCAAGAATGTTCTAACTACCACTCAGAAAAGTTTTGTCATCCAGTATATTAAGCGCAATTTTGTCTGTGTGTCTGTTTTAACTCCTCTAAAACTGCTGTAGGTACAAGCATCAAACTTGGCACGATTGATCGCCACCCCGTGTTAAGTGTCATAAGGTTGTTCGTGACGTCATGATGACGTCATATCCAAAAATATATATTTAAAAATTTGCATTACTTGTCAAAGGACAACCGCTTTTTGCTCAAACAAATACAAGCTTCCGACTTACCACATTGCAAAAACTTTCATTTGTTTGGCGTCAAAAATAACGTCACAATTAACCCTTTATCACACAATCTGTTTTTGTTTTATCTCAAAAAGTACTCAACGTTTTTTCAGAAGATATTAATAAGGTTCTTTGGATAAAAACAATTCTACAACAACTATTACTTATCTGACATTGCTACGAGTACTTCTTTACTTAAGAACTTTAAGCCATATAAGCATTTTTCTTCTCTATTTTGCTTGCGCGCTTAAATCTGGCTCTATGACGTCATAATTTGCCTCGTACAATTAGCACAAATTTTTGGCTACCGCAGATCATATGAGGATCTTTTCGAAAACTGCAACCTTTTTGCAAAATCAGTCTTTTAAATACCTGATTTGTGACCTCATTTCTCAATCAATTTTCAAACTTTCCTCAACAAATTAAAGATTATTTCAAGGCGAGTCCGCTAGTATATAATATAATATGGACAAAAAATATTGGTTTTTATACTGAAAAAAACTGATCTTTAAGACCTGTGGTGTAACTTTTTACCCCTTGCTAAAACAGGTGAGCTCAGTAAAAGCAGGTGACTTTAATACAACGTTATAGTAAGGTACCAACAATTACTGTTCTTTGAAAGCTTGGGATATATTCCAGCAATTTCCAGCAATATGTGACTCCAATTATTTTGGCTTAAGAATTAGTTTATAATGTATGAAAAAAAATTGGTTGCCATGCACCATGATTCATTTATAGTTGAACAATTATTCTACTAAAGCTAACAAACTTGCAGTTGTTAAACAAAGTTAGTTCTTTGGTACAAATTTAAATGTAATAAAATCTCGAATTTAAGAAAAGATCAAAATTAAACAGTAATAGCATCAATTTGTATCACTGGATTAAGATGGAATGCTTTTGTTGGAAGAGAGCCTAATAGGCACCAATTGCAATAGGTTATATGACTTCAAGGAAAACCATAGCCCCTTTTCATGCTATGGTCGAAGTAAAGCAAATAGCGCAGCCAAAAGTCTTGATGCCACAAATATTAATACAAAAGCGGGCCCACCAAATTGTCGAACATGCCTACCATCAATCAGCTCTTTTCTTTATGAGTCAATATGACCACCATTTGGGCTATGCCATCAAGTTTCACCTCCCCAGCCGTTACTTTTTTAAAAATTGCGAATGGTAGTTTGTGTCATCGTTCTTTCTTTTTGAATACTTCCAGTCTTGATAAATAAACCTACATGATTACCATTACATGTGCAGGAACTATGACTTATATTTAGCAAAACATTTTGTTGTGACTCTAAGGTAAAATAGAAAAATTTGCTCAAAAATGATCACCAACATTATACTGTACCATACAGCAATCTATTACATCATGTCAATAACCCGCGACCGGTTTCGACCTTATTGGGTCTCATCAGGCAGGTGTAAAAAACACTCAACAATAAACATGCTGAAATAAAACAAATTTGCTATTGGATGCAAAAAAGAATGCAATAAAAACAATATGATACAGCAATACCTATATCATGGAGGTCTCATTTAAGGACACACACACACATGATATGGACAACAAGTCACATCGGTAAGCCCTAATAGGGGTGTAGGATCATTGTCAAGACTTATCAATCCATAGAATATAGAGGTTGCTAGTTGCTAATTAGCATTTTCAAGCAGATCTCCTATTAAGAGGGATCTGCCTCCAGCATCACACTAAGGTAAAATAGAAAAATTTGCTCAAAAATGATCACCAACATCATACTGTACCATACAGCAATCTATTACATCATGTCAACAATTTCGACCTTATTGGGTCTCATCTTCTATGAGCATTTGTTTTATTTCAGCATGTTTATTATTGAGTGTTTTTTACACCTGCCTGATGAGACCCAATAAGGTCGAAACCGGTCGCGGGTTGTTGACATGATGTAATAGATTGCTGTATGGTACAGTATGATGTTGGTGATCATTTTTGAGCAAATGTTTCTATTTTACCTTAGTGTGATGCTGGAGGCAGATCCCTCTTAATAGGAGATCTGCTTGAAAATGCTAATTAGCAACTAGCAACCTCTATATTCTATGCTGTGACTCTAATAAATGTTTGTACGGTTAAGCTGGCGCAGCTGCATTAATTGATACGTTTTATATGGGCGCGGGTGATAGCACGGCCTGCCGGGTTTAAATAGCACCTTACATAGGAGAAACATGTTTTCTAGTTTTCTTGATAATAGCTTTGTAGAGCTACCGGAATCAAACTTGAAAATTTGGGAAAAGCAAGAACTTATTTAACTTCTATGAGCATACCTAAACAAAGAAAAACAAATATGAATCATAAAGGATAGCCAGCAGGGACTTAAGAAAGTTTGAGGCAAAATCAAAATTAATGTTGTCCTGTTAAATCGCACCAAATGCAATATATTATTGATATTTTGCTTTATAATAGCTTTAAAGAGCTACCGGGGTCAAAACAAACATTTGAGAAAAACCAAGGACACTTTTAACTCTCCAGGGTATGTCAAGCAGAGAGAAAAACATGCTACATAATGCGTAGCCAGGGAGAACTTGAGAAAATTTAAAAGGAAATCAAAAGAAAACAGCGTCTCTGTGTGAAATCGCACCACACAAAAGGCATTTTTGTCCTTTTGCTTTAGAATAGCTTAATATCAGAAATGTAATCCCTACTTCCAAACTACGAGAAACGCAAGGTTTCCTTGGGTTCGTGTCAGCAATGAACAGAGCACATAGATTTAAGGCATAGCCAGGATCTTGAAATGAGATATTCTATGAGGAAAGGAACACAAAAAGTCGTAAACATCTTATGTACGTAAACTTTTGGTAACTCTTCATACAAGAACCTTATTTGTGAAGCCGGCTTGGCTGGCTGAACTGACACTCTCAGTCCCGACGTTACTGACGGAGTCTCTATGGGTGACGCCGTCGTATATACTATAAAGCAAGGGATATTTTCTTATGTTGATATGTTGTTTGTTATGGTAGTTATGTTATTTATGTCTATACTCTATATTATTGTAATAAAATCCCAAGTTTAAGAAAAAATCAACATAAAACCATACCATAACAATTTGTAAAACTAGATATAGAGAGAACAATAGCCGCTTTTGTCGCTATGCCGGAAACAAGACCAGTAGCGCAGCCAAACTGGGAACTTAATACCACAAGTACAATTAGGAAAGCGGCAGCACCAACTGGCAAATTAGGCTTACCATTAAATAGTTTTTTCTGTAATTGTGAAAGCAACCACCATTTTTGATTATGTACAATTAGTTTTGATTATGTACAATCCGTGCTTCCTCACAAGTATTAACGATAATTTGTGGCAAGATTTTTTGTGAGCATTGTCAGTCATGATTAAGAGAATATGTTGATCACAGTTTCGTGGAGAAAAATTGTGAAAGTGCATAAAATTCATTAATTATTCGCTACTGTCTACACAAGAGCCGGATGGGTGAAGCCGGTTGCACCGAAATACAAAACCCGTACAATACTGATGGAGAGCCTCGGCCGAGCGATGCCGGCAAAGCCGGATAGTATATGAATACAAGTGCCACTGTGATAGTCGGTACGTAGAGCAAACACTTCAGCGACTACAGAAATGCATCAAGCAACATGTTCCGCAATGATTAAGACAACAATTGACTGGTCCATGCCGATCTCAACCACACAGATCGTACAAACAAAACGACATCAAACCGGATTGTGACTCTGCCATTGGTCAGCATCTTTTAGATAATGATCAATGTGCATTAATCTATGATAATAAGCGGTTTTTAATCCTCGTGGCAGCATGCAGCTTTTTCCACCTCATTCTCTTAGAGGCTGCTTATATGCAGACCCGGCGTCCGGTGTTATGCAGACAGAAAGAGTTTGTTTACGCTCTCAAACTCTTTCGATAATCGCGGCGTTCCTATTTGGCCTCTTGCTGCGCTTTCTTTAGCATTTCATTATTGCGAAATCTTTCTTGGTGCGTTTTATAATACTAGCGCTATCATTGGCTTGTCTTGATTGCCTAACGTCCAAATTAATCACATAAAACACTTACTCACTCTAGATTTTCGATTTTGATGCGATACCGCCATTGATGAGAGCATCTCGAAAAATTTAAGCACAAACAGCTTTTTTCAAAGCGATATAAGCTTCTGTACCTCCAAGAAAATTTTGGAGTAATTTATCTCTTACATGTTGTCAAAAAAAGTTTTAACACTTATTATTTTCGCTTACAACTCAAAATAAGCGTGAAAAATGGCTGTATTTAAAAGTTTCCTGATAAAAAAGTTGTTGCAAATTTTTTAAGTGGTACCGGTGCACCAAGCGACGTAATGTCAAATTATTAGTTAATTATTTCTATGGTCTATTAAGCTTTTCTTAAAATCCAACGTTGGAACTAGCAACACAAATTACTATCGTGTAATGTGTGTATTAATAGATAAATGTTGTTAAAATAATCTTGTTTAATAAATGACTTCTGAGGGAAAAGTTGATCGCTTTTGTATTATGAGATCTGCAATTGAAAGCAATCCAAAAGATCACACCCGCGTAACACTCGGACATTGACAACTTTAAGTTTTTACTTGTTCCTCTAAAATAACTTCCAAATGTGTGATGTTGAAAGAAGCTATATTTAGCAGTAACTTAATCCATTTAAATTATGCATAAGATGAGCTGCAGTCAAAATTGATCAAAAAATTTTCCCGATGCTAATTTGTAGACAACGTTAAACAATTGATCAAAAGTTTACACTTTTTAAAGAACGATAAGCTATTTTTAAAACACATTTATGCTGTAAAACCAATCAGCTATAAAGAGTTTAATGGTAATTTTCCTGATAGCTTTCTTTTACCGACACTTGAACGCCTTTCAGTTGCACACAACTTAAGTTTTAATTACGCTAATTCTAAAAATTTCCAATTGAAAAAACACGCAAGGTTACAAAAAAATTAGAAGCTACAAAATATATCACAACTATGCATAACACACAGTATATACAGTATTTATTCAAAAATAAAGTTTAGAATGATTTGTAAAGAACTACCACCCGACATTATGAGGTTAAGTTTATTGGCACTTTGAAAATTAATTGCCCTGTTTATTGATAGAATTCATTAATTCATAGATTATGGTGGAAAAAGTGACAAAATCAGAATCTGTGTTCAAATTGTAATTGACTTTCCTTTGACTTAGAGTAGGAGATTTGCCCGTAGAAAATAAAAACTACTTGAAATTTTTATTTGGTCTAGAGTAAGGTGTATAATTTTTATATATTCTTAATATAAAATCAATGAAAAATCGATCAAAATATCAATAAAATGCTTGATGCATTTTGTGACACCTGAAAGGAATTACATAAATAAGGAAACTGCGAGTCCTACATATATTTTTGCTGCTTTATTACACTCAAAGCCTATCGTTCAAAACTATAAATACTCTACGTTTTGTAGCACTTCAGTGTAAAATAACAGTAAAAAAATTGCTATTTAGTAGATAAATCAATAGAAAAAAGTTTATTTTAACAGATACAAACGTTCTTTTGACAGTTATATTTATGAAATTACAAAGTTACAAAGTTTTTCAATCTTTGTAATTGGAGTTGGCAGCGTATATGCTACTTCAGTTATACCTTCTTCCGTTTTCTGAGGAAGCTCCTCGGCTACAAAGCAAAACCAAACTTGAATTTTACAAAGATAATTGCCAAAAAAACCTTTGTATCTGTTAATATCATCTATATTGAATTGTCCAAAGCAAAAATATTTGATAGAGCTAATAAAAAGAAAGACTTTTAAATACAGTAGCTTCCGCTTAATTGGGCCGCCGGTTAATCGGGTCAGCCGTTTAATTGGGTCAAATTGTTAAGAACAAAATCCAATCAAAGATAATGCACTACGTTAAATCCGCATAATCGGGCCACTATTCCGCTTAATCGGGCCACAACTGTAGTCAGACATACACTGGTTTAATTGCAAACCCGCCTTTGTAATGTAATAGAACTCAATATCACAAAGCCAACTATATCATGTAACAATTGAAAAATACAGGCGCAAATTATTTTGTCATTTCATGCCCTTGGTCATAGTAATTGTTGTGTTTTGTTGCAAATTTTGTGAAGTCCCAAACAGAGATGCCACAAAAAGAATTAACAATTGCTGAAAGAGTTGTTGTCCTAAGAAAAATTAAAGAGCAACCTCCAAACATTAATCATCGCCAGCTAGCTGAGATAACTGGTGTACCAAGGACAACCCTGGCACAGATACTGCAAGACTTCGGATAATCGGGTCAGCCGCTTAATCGGGCCAAATGGTGCTTATCCCGATGTGACCCGATTAAGCGGAATCTACTGTATCTGGAAAAATTCTTGTTTCAAATACAATGTTTTACAAACTTTTAGGAGATTGAAATCTTTTTATTTCTTTTGCCTTTTCTTTAAATTCATGATTGCTTAAGGTATCAATAAATTATTACAAACAAAATTATGAGTGTTAAAGTACGCAACTAACTTAAACAAATTCTATCAAGATAGCAAACTATCCCTAGTCGAATATAGTCCTATGGTTTAAGAAACTAATCGAAGCACTTGCTCTCTCTCTCAAAGGTTTTCAAGTATGGTACAAAACAACATAGTTGTATAATAATTTGACGCAGAGATTAAAACTGATCGGCAAAACTATGAAAAAGATGAGCAAATTGTAGAATTCTGATTCATTATTGAAACAAAACCAATGGTCATTAGTTTTCCGTCAACATAAACCCGACGTGTTTTACAAAATGACATTCCTCCTTTAGCCTAGTGCTCTGCAATTGCAATGAGGATGTCTTAAAGATATGCGCCTGTACGTTTTGTACTTTATTTCACCAGACAAATGTCTATAACCGATGGTTTAATGACATGAGTTTATTGCCACGGTGTTCACGATTATTGTTTGATTAAATGTTAAAAAACAAAAATACACCCGTAATGAGCATTAAAACAAGCTCAATTAACGCTATCGGAAGAGTCATGCTTTTGGATTGAAATGATAACCGAATCTTTTTCTAGATCTTTTAACACCCAACCTATACATTTAATGCTGATAATTCGACTCGAACACAGATCTATATCAACTAAGCGAGCAATGGTCATTGATTTATAGTTTGGCAAAATGTAACTTTAAGTAATTAAATCAGTAATGTCTTCTTTCGTCCTTCTTACTTTTGGCTGAGATGTGCTTCCGAATTTGAAAAAGATTTCAAGAAGGAAATAAATTTATAACCCACACTTTCTTGACAATATTTTTCGATGTTTTAGTGTTTGCTGTATCATACAGTTGATATTGGAACCGCGTAGCGAAACTTTGACCTAATTACGCGTTCTAACACCAAATGTTTCAACCAAAAATTGGTTCATTTCCTGCAATTCTTTCTTTTTTTTGTGATGGACATGATTTTTACTATAATTGTTCACTTTTACGTGCTGTCGTTCTTCTTAATTGATTTCAATTTTTGGTCTTATTATGATCCATGCCAATCCTGGTGACATTATAAAGATAGAGTCTAGTTTTGTTAAAAGGGCTTCGTTGATTGATGTCTTTCCCATTAGTGTAGTATTAGCAATCAATTCATTCACTTTGACAAGCTTAGAGTTTTTTAAACTGTACAGTTATAACCCCTTCCTTTTGTTTTAAAAAATAAATGGCAGGAAGAGTTATTTCTTGCAACGTCTGCCAGATCTCAAAAATTTCTAATGGCGCATATTGTGTGTTTTGGCCTATGCCGCCCATTATGGCACAAAATAAACTTCTTTTTTGTGGCTTTGTTCCCATTTATATTGGGTCGCCGGTGTGAATTTTAGCTTTCCATAGCGCTCGATCTTGTGCGTCTTCTTCCGTCAGTCCCATCGCCTCCATATCGTCCTTCATGCAATTTCTCCATCTTCTTTTCGGTCTACCTTTTTTCCGTTTTCCCACTTTAACTTGTTGGACTACTTTCTGAAAATAAGTATCTTTTTTTGAAGACGTGGCCTTTCCATTTCAGGCGCCATTCTCTCAACTTGTTTTGCAAACTTCCGACCTTCATTCTTTTTCTTACTACTCCATTTCTGATTTTATCTTTTCCGTGTTATCCCCAGGGCAAATCGCATCATCCTCATTTCCATCCCTTCCATCTTCCGTTTTTCTCTATTAGCAGAACAGTTTCCATTCTATAGAGCATCGCCGGCCACACCATCGTATGGATTCTTCATTTTGCACAGATTTTCACCCTTCTGTTGCATAGCACATCTGTGATTTTCCTCCATCCATGGCTATTGCACTTATTCTTCTTCCAATCTTTATGTTCTCGTTGCCATCATTGTGCATGGTAGAGCCCAAATACTTGAATGCGTTTACTCTTGGCACATCGATGTTTTGCAGTTTGATGTTCCCCTCTTGTTTTCTTTCTACCCCAGCACATAGTTAATCGGTCTTCTTCCGGCTGATCGTCATTCCTCTCTCTTACAATGCTTTTCTCCATATCTCTAATCTTTTTTGAAGTTTCTCTCTTGTATTGGTGCAAAGAAACACGTCATCCGCAAATATTATTTGGCAAAGTGCTCTTCGGATATTTTCCGTCCGACAGTTCATAAATATTGTAAATAGAAATGGGCTCAAGGCCGATTCTTGGTGTATTCTTACTACAACAGCAAAGAGCTCATTGCAACCACTCATACAACTCACATGTGTTGCGTTGCCTTCATACATGGCCTGTATTAGTTGAATGTACGTTTCCGGTGTGGATTTGAGTATTAAACAGTTCCACACCTCCTCCCTTGTAACGCAATCATACGCCTTCTCCAAGTCAATAAACATCCAGTGTAAGTTGTGTTGACCTTCTCTGTATTCCTCAATTAATTGGCGCAGCGTAAAAATATTAATAGCATCAGTGGTACTTCTTCCGTGCATAAAGCCATATGGCATAAAATAAACACCTGGTGAATTTCCATTTGGTGGTTGTAAACAAACTTTTAATCAATCGCCTTAACTACATAAAGCTTACGTTTTGGGTTATCATTTAATTTTGGCAGAGAGTTTTATTTGAAAATGCTCGTGTTTGTGAGCTTTACTTTCAAAGTCAATCATTTAAATATGGGTTCATATTGCAGACGCACTGGGCTGTTTGTTTGTTACTGCTAATTCGTGCTCAGGCCATTTCAGGGCCTTTTGTCTCTTTTTCTCATGGCTGAATAAACTTAGTGTTATAACTGCTGGTGATAATTACTTAATTAAAGCATCATCTCATGCATGAGCCCGCGCTTCATCTACCAGTCCCTCAGTCAGACTGAGCCACCTCGACGGGAGGCGTAGGCTTGATACCTGTTTGCCACATATAGAATGGGGACATCGCGTTCAAAGTCTTGCTTAAAGACACTACAAGCAAAACTGCAGGCTTATTTTCCACACCACTTCTTTTGTGCTGAGTGCCAAGCAGGAAAGTCGCGAATACCATTTTTGAAAGCTTTTGGTATAACTTTTCAATGAAAATAAATCCCTGTTCTACCGACTGCGAAGCGGACGCTCCAACCACTCTCTTGTGACTAATGTTTGGAGGTTGCTCTCTAATTTTTCTTAGGACAACAACCCTTTCAGCAATTGTTAATTCTTTTTGTGGCATCTCTGTTTGGGACTTCACAAAATTTGCAACAAAACACAACAATTACTATGACCAAGGGCATGAAATGACAAAATAATTTGCGCCTGTATTTTTCAATTGTTACATGATATAGTTGGCTTTGTGATATTGAGTTCTATTACATTACAAAGGCGGTTTTGCAATTAAACCAGTGTATGTCTGACTACAGTTGTGGCCCGATTAAGCGGAATAGTGGGCCGATTATGCGGATTTAACGTAGTGCATTATCTTTGATTGGATTTTGTTCTTAACAATTTGACCCAATTAAACGGCTGACCCGATTAACCGGCGGCCCAATTAAGCGGAAGCTACTGTATTTACAAAATCACATTTATGGCATAACCTAGTGCAATCACAAAATCACAATGGTCTTAATCTACAATTTACATCATTATGATGCAGTCTTTTACTTTTGACGGACTGTTTGCGGAACGGTCCGAAGGATGAATCACTCTACCGTAGTCAACTAATTAGCGAAATTACACGCTTTTATCAGTAAGTAGAGTTACTATTCCTCTAGAAAAAAAAACACTTTCAGCGCTCTCAAAAGTAGCACATGCGAACTTGGAAAGGTAACATCAGATAGCTATTTCGAAAAAGCCTAAAAGGAAAAAATAGTGTATTTTTTAAAGATTCTCATTGTCTTTAAAAGAGACAATATTTATTTTCACGAGCTCTAGAGCGGATTTGAACCCCTAGTATTTTCTTTAGTTATATCCTTATTGCAAAGAATAAATCGTTTGAGAAAAAAACGTTCCCAAATTTAATTTGTTTGAGAGATTAATAAGTCAATATCATTTAACAAGCACTAATTCTTTGAGGCACAGTGGTTGATGTAATAATCACTTTTCTGAAACTGATTTTAATGCTACGATTAACAAAAGATTACGTAACCGTTTTAAACGCAATGAACCAAACACATTTTGTTTCAACGGTGGTTTGATGAGCTAGCCTAGTGCAGTACTTCCTGGGCAGTATGACTGCATAGTCGATTGTGTAAGTACGTAAAATCAGGCATGTTAAACAGTTTAACTTGTATTTATTCATGCCACTGTCAAATGAACGATTTCATTGTCAACGCCCGTGCAAATGATGACAATGGCATTTCATGTTTTTAAATCAATACAAAACTCTGAATCTGCTGAACAGCCTGTCAGTTTTTGTCACCTCTAAGTTGTTTTATATAACATCAGGTTCAGATAATAAACGTTTGAAGTACTTTAGCCAGTTTTTATGAAAAAATTCATTCTGGCGAAGAAAGTGTGAAAACAGGAAATAGAAAAAAATCATTCTCTGTGTTTTTAGAAATCATTACGTAACGCTAATGCACTCTTGGTGATTTCAAACTACAGAAAAATTTAAACTTAACTAATGCATTTTGACCGTAAAAGTGCATTTCTGACAGGACACGTTATTTCCTTAAACATTTCGGTTTTGCTCTCAAAATTATTTATAAACACGATCATTTTGAGCATGGACTTCAGGCTAGCGTGCTTGGAATTTCGCTGAGCTATTACAATATAAAAGCAGCTTCAAACTGCCAATAACAATCAATGCGCACCATTTAGGTTGCCAACATTCCAAGCCTTTTTACGAGCGATTTTGTAGAAATGGAGATTTAAATGGAAGCTAAATAAATACTTGTTCAAAAGTTTATTAATCTAACCCAAGCAAGTAATGGAGTTTTAGAGACACTGAAAAATAATTATTCAGTCTTTCGATCAGCTTTAAGCACTTAGTTCTCTTTGCTATTTGGTTAATCGTACTTACATCTCACTAAGCCAGGTAATTTGATCTGGCTAACAAAACGAATCAACAAATAGGTGTGCCACCCTGTCTTTTGAGACAGCACTCCTTTATTGTGTTAAGATATTGCTTATTTGGTATCAGATATTTGGACACATTTTGAATATAGCCATTTGTTTTGATATTAATTTTATTTAGAACCGAATATTCGGCATTCCAAGATTATGGATTTCTTAGTCTTTTTTGGTCTAGCTCACTCCTTGACAGGATTCTACAGTAAACTTACGCTACTCCTCTTTTTTGTTTAATCCTGTTTCAGCGGCAAGTGGGTATAATTCTTGTTTTGTAGTCGCATGCACTATTTGCCATCATATTCAAAAGTTTACAGCCTCAAATGACTGTTGTGTCACAGAGCCAAATGCGTACAGCTTGAAAATGATAACTAAGTAAAAACCTCACTCAAATAGAATTAGCTAAGGTTACCAGAAGCAGCACACGCGGAGCAATATTCGCAAAATGATAAATAAATTTGATTTTGATCCATCTTAAAAATTGCAAAACACTATTGCTAAATTCATATTCATTTAATTTATTCCCATATGATAAGTTAAATTTATCTCCAACGTTGGACAAGAATACAAGATAAAGTGCGATTTAAACTGGCGTCACATTGATTGCAACCAAATTCAAGACTTTTGTGCCTTCAGATTCAAAATTATGCTCGCTAATGTAAAGTAGCAAGAACTTCATGCTATAGTAATATCACTTACTGTGGGATGGTCCATTAGACTAAATTTGAGAACCGCTACTGTGGAGTGAGCCTGTCTTTTACTTATGTTTGAAGTTCCGTTTCATGCTTCTATACATTCTGAGCTCATTTTGCTTGTAGTACTGGTGTTGGTATAGACAGTTTGCTGCAAAGTGTAATTGCATCAAACTCAGAGTGTATTATTAACATGAAAATCATTTTGCTGACCAAACCATAGCAACTTGAATATATGACACAACGGAAGCTTATTGGTGTGAAGGTAGCAGAGATGCCTAAAAAAACTAGGATAAAAAAGTTGCTCAACATAGTAAAACACCTTCAAATTTAGTCATTTCATATACAATAACACTGCCAATAAATTCAAAGATTAGACAAACATCTCTGTTCTTTATTCAGTCGAATAATCCAAGTAAGTGCACATTGTTTAACCGGTTTTGCAGTTGTAATTTTGGTCTATGGTGTATATAGTGGGTTAGATAGCAATCTGTAGACTTTTCATTCATGTCTATGCAATTTTTTCTTAATGATAAGTTTCCTCTAGATGCCAATAGTTTTATCATGCAAAAGCAGTAACGTTAACAGGAGTGTTCAAGAGTCTAGTAGGTGCCTACGTACCAGGGTCCCGAAATTTTCAGCGGACCTGGAAGTGCTGATGTTCCCTCCTAAAAACAGACACAATTTGGATTTCATAAAGTTGATATTTAAAAACAGGTCTATACTCTCCCGAAAGTACAAAAACATTAATTCAAAGCAGCTAAACACCAAAAATTTATTTAAAATGTAGCTGCACCACGAAAATGGACAAAACAATTGCTTAGCGGAAACAGTCTTTCTTTAGCTGGAGAAATAGATATATTTTTGTACGCTTACTTCCAAATAAGAGAAACACCAAAAATAGTGCAAAAAAATTCTCTCAATCTTAGATTTTGACCCGAGTCAGTCTCTTTACGCTTCTGGACAAAAGAATTTTAGTGTTATCCTACCAGAATTAAAAAAATGCCAGTTGCGTTGCTGTTACAGACAAAATCCTTTCATAAAATTTTTAATCAAAACTGCTTCTCACCCTGATAAAACTGCAGGGCCTCTTTCTATATCAACTACTTATAGCTGCTAAAGACCTACTGTTATAATTAGTCCTTCGTGCTGTAAACAATACTAAGAAAAAATGTCTAGGACAGCCATCTCTATGAAGTTTTCATTGTCTATTTCCACGTGCTCGCGTTAGAATTTCGTAAATTTGTAGCACTATAAAACCGCGGCACCCTATTCACTTGGCATTTTTCTCAAAATCAAAATACGAATGAAGTGTAGTCTCTGCTATAAAGTTGAATCGTTTCGGAAAGTAGCATACAGTCAGTAAGTGTATATATTAAAAGTTATTGTAATTTATCGTAGTATTAACAACTAGTACTTCTCGTAATTCTCTTATAATTATTATTATTTATTGCCGTACTGTTCATGCGATCGCTATTTGCTATTTGATCTTTCTATTCTTCTATGTTTTTGTACCCAAATTAAGTGTGAGGTTTGGCGTTTTGCTTATAATTGTTTAACCCTAGAAATACCGGATATTTTTTCTTCAAGAACTACCAAAGGGGTCAATTGACCCTAGCACTTAATATTGCTTGAAAACAATTTCCTGTACACTTTGTTTTTGAAATAATCCTGATTTAATGGTATCTGAAATCTGTTTGTAACAAAGGAATTCAATTGCGTGATAAAACGGTATTTAATTAGCCCTTTAGACGGAATTGCTAGTTGACATCTTATTGAAAAAAAAGTTATTAAAAGAAGGTTTGTAAGCCGTGCTTTTGGCTATAGGTCGTACTCAGGGAAAGAATTACTGAAAAACAAAATATGATGCTTGCAATTACCTGCTGGAAGTGCTACAGATTGATTCTCAGATAAGACAATTGATTCTCAGATAAAACAGGAAAGATAGCATTCAGGGTTGTCACAAAGTAGTAAATTCGCATCGACCATGTCAAAAGCTATTGTGTAGCATTGTGGCAGTATTCATTCATTTTAGGTTAGACCATGTTGGTAGAGATAGGCGTATAAGCTAAACAATAACCTTTGTAAAAATTGGCATAAAGAATAACCTAATCTAATTTGAACATAAATTGATATTCCTTTAGCTTTTAGAAACTGTTGCAGCACAACCAAGGCCAGCATGTCGAGTATATTTCAAGTTGGCAAAACTTATGACCCTAAAGAAGTTTTGACATTGCTTGCAGCAGATGTTGATTCTGACGAAGAAGATTTTGATGAAAGCAACTTTATTATAACAGAACAGGAGAACAGCTCTCAAGATGATGAGGATGAGTGTGCTGAAAATGAATCTCTGGAAAACGAAAATCTTCACCCACCAAACAGTAACAGCGAAAGTATATTGAGCAGGGACGGAACTATTTGGGAAAATCGACCGCCGAATGCCAATGGCAGAACCAGCAGGCGTAACATTATTCGAACCAGACCAGGAACAAAACAATTTATTCTTGATAGAGTTGATACGGCGCTGGATGTTTTCAAAGAACTGTGGGGTCACCAAAACTTCGAATGCATTTTACGGTTCACAAAGGCTGAAGCTCTTAGGCAGGGAAATACTACATTTTCTATCTCTAAGCAAGAATTAGATGCATTTTTTGGGCTTTGTCTTCTTCGTGGGGTATTCAAAGGAAGAAACGAGCCACTATCAAGCTTTTGGGAATCAGATCATGGACGACCCATCTTTCGTGAAACAATGTCAAGAAATAAGTTTCAATCTATTCTTAGATACATTCGATTTGATGATAAAAATTCCAGACCAATTCGCCGAAGAATAGACAAGTTTGCTGCAATTCGAGAATTATGGAATTCAGTGATGGATAATTGCCAGAAGTCGTATTTTCCTCATGCTGATGTAACAGTAGATGAGGAACTTTTTCCATGTCGATCGAGGTTAGTCCGTATTTTTGATAAACAATATTTATTATTATTATTATTATCATCTCCGCATAGTCATTCATTTTAATTTATTGACAAAAACAACTTGAAATATCCAGTGACAATCTTTATACAAATGTCTTTTTTATATACGAAAACAATTTTTATGATGCTATTTGATTTTTAGGTGTCCTTTTATTCAGTATATACCCCAAAAACCAGCAAAATTTGGGATAAAATTCTGGATGCTCTGTGATGCCACAACGTACTACGTTTTACGAGCTTTCCCTTACGTCGGCAAAGAAGAAGATCGAGCTTCGACTGGGCTTGGTGAATTTGTGACATTGTCGTTATTGGAGCCTTACCAAAATGCAGGTCTGAATGTAACTTGTGACAATTTTTTTACATCCTTGTCTCTTGCAAAAAAACTTTTGCAACAACATACAACAATAGTGGGTACCATCAGAGGACATCGAAGACAAATTCCGAATGAAATCCGCTTTGAAAAAGATGCTGCTCTTTATTCATCCAATTTTTTCTTTACACTGCCACCAGAGAGCATCATGATACTCAGCTACAAAGCAAAGAAAAACAAGGTAGTATTCTTGCTTTCCTCTGAACATAAGACAGTAGAAGTTCATGAGGGGGAGAAGAGAAAGCCAAAAGCAATTTTGGACTACAACAAAAACAAAGGTGGAGTTGACACTGCAGATGAAATGCTTCAGTCATATTCTAGTAAAGCTTCATCTAGGAGATGGCCTTTGGCAGCATTTTTCAATCTGCTGGATATTGTGTCACTAAATACGTACTTGATATGTAAGGATATTACCTTGTCTGCCCAAAACCGACGTCAATTTTTAATCAAGTTGGGAGAAGAGCTTTGTGCTTCAGAACGGAGTCGCCGGCATGAAATGCCCCATTTGCTTCGATTGAAACGAATTCGCGATAGAGCTGATGAAGATTTACCACCGACTAAAAGAACGAAGTGCAGTATTTGCAATTCTAACAAAACTCGCACGAAGTGTGGAAACTGCTCTCGCTATGTTTGCGGCACATGCTCAACACCAATGTGCAAAGACTGCATCAATCTGGAACAAGAATAAACTTTTTGGGAGTTTTGTGCAAGAAAGTAGCCGTGAGGGTCAATTGACCCCTTTGGTAGTTGGCGTAAAACTGGATATAAATGCACTGTTTTTTCGTCGAATTTTTGTGTTATTCAATTGGAGTGTGTAATAACCCAAATACAGAAAAGTCAAAAAATCTCAACCTCCTATGTTATCTATGTTTTGTTTATTTTAGAAAAAATAAAGCAAAAAGGGTCAATTGACCCCTTTGGGAGTTCTAGGGTTAATTATTCTAGAAAACCTGTCTCAGTATCGACGCCATTTGCACATGATAGATTGGATTCATTTGTCTCTGAATTACATTTGATTCGATTATCAAGAGTGCCTTTTGATACCGCGATTGAGTTGCGCTGTGCGCTAAGACCTTCCCCCAAATCGTGTGACTGGGATAGCGCACTCACAATTACTTTTCTTAGGAAGTTAAAATAGAAAATTTTGACCAAAAATGATCACCAACATCATACGATATCATAAAACAGTCTATTATAACATGTCAATAACTGGCGGCCGGTTTCGATCTTATTGGATCTCATCGGGCGGGTGTAGAAAAACACCCTTAATAATAAACATGACGTAAAAAACAAATTTGCCATTGGGTGCAAAAAAAAGATACAATGCAGAAAAATATGATACAACAATACCTGTATCATGGGAGTCTCATTTAACCCTATTCGGCCCAAGAGATTTGCGTCGTGCTAAGTCCAACGTGGGGTAGTTTTTGCCCCGAAAGTTTAAAGCATTATATCTTTTGAACTACACCACGTAGAAAAACGATTGAACCGGCATACGGAAGAACATTTTATTTTATTTTGTATTTGTGTTTAACATGTTTCTGAAATTATTGCTTGTAGAAGAGAAAACAATTAATCTGAAGGCAAGTCAAATTTTGATAGTTGCCGTAAGTTCTCATTTAAAAGAAACAAATATTTCTCATTCACTTCTCCACTCCTGACACCAAGACAAATTGACTACTTTAGGCCAGTTGCGCTTGGCTGATCACGTAATGTTGGCGAACTCTTGTAACCTATGAAGTCCAAAAATAGATCGCCGCTAAACAATTGACAACATTTTAGTAGGCGTCGGTAACATTATTTACTGGTATAACAACTACGAAAGTTTAAATTTCGACCCGGTCAATATCATTTTTTTAGAACTAATTTTAATGTTTTTTTCACACGAAAGCGTTTTGTTGTCAAGGAACGGATTTGACGCAATTTACATAACACCACAAAAAGCGCGAAAATTCCCTCGCTTATTTGAAGTCAACAGTTCATGAAACTGCTGTGCTCAGCTATTTCAAAATTCCTTGCGAGTTATTGTTCGCCTGCCTACATTTCCCTCTCCCTCCTGGCTGATATCGTTGAGATATAGTTTATGAAAGCGTTTCTATATTACGATGAGTATGACGTAAATTTCACAGCTTCTATTACGATGTGTGTCACACAGGCTTTGCGTAATAACATGGTCGGCTGCACTAAGTTGATGCGAGGATAATCCTTCGGTATAGCGTTTGTTTTTATTTAACAAATACAACAAAGTAAAACAAGATTGAGGTTGGAGACAAAATAATTTACTTTGTTTGATGATTAGACGAATACTAACTTTTTTCACTACGGAAATTATGAGTAAACTATAGCAACTGCTTTATATATGACTTTGTTGCAGGAATAAACTTTTGTGTACACTTTTGCAATTGCAATCCCCTCAACCAAATAACCATTCAATTGCAGACATATTGATAGGAACTACTGTTGCTTTTTTGTCAATGCGAATAGCAAATAATGCTAAAAAAGTTACAGGTGCTGTGAACACTTCTAATGAACATACAAAAGTTGTAGCTGACTTATATATTAGTCGAATGCCACGGCTAAAGGCCGCGAAGTACCAGTGCAATAATCCAGAACAAGCAGCGATATAACTACAAATTTGAGACAAAAGGCTTTACTTCCAGTTATCAGCCCGAATTTGTCGACAGTGAGCAAATATGATTGTCGGCAAGACCACTGCGGGTGTGGGTTTCAAGCCAAAGACGTTGTTATACTTTATAATGAAGTTTAGAATAAGAAATGACTTGCATGTAGTCATATGTACACGAAAACCTTGTATTTCTACATGTTTGACGGAGGAAACTTTAACTTTTACAAATTAGCTACGCACTTTATGCTGCGTAAGTTTAAAAAACACATAGAGCTCTTTACTGGGACACATAATAGAAAAACTTCTCAAAAAACACTGCAGTATGAGCACACCATAGAACATAAAGCGTAACACCAACCAGTTACTGACAGGCGCCGCAAAATCTGAAGTAATGACGTTTGCATACAGCTTTACCACATCTTTGGCATTGGCTAAAAACACGTCCCATGTTATCCCTCTCACGGCCGGTGGCTTCAGCTGCGCAAACTTCACACCTGCGTTGCTTGGTAGACTGCACTGGAAATGCACATAACTGCGATGAATCGTAAGATTCTTCTCTGGGTTCATTAAGAGTGATTTGGATTTTATCTTGAATGCCTTTCGACAAGCCCCATTTTGAACGTAGCGCAACAAATGGGCGTACTAATTGTAAAACCAAAGTCATCCCAAAATCGAATGAATTTGTATTGCGTGGTTCAATAGACTGATTTAGTGCGATGACTGTGGAAGCATTCACTCGGCAAGTGTCCAGTACATAGGCAAAAGCAGTCATAGTCCAACGACGAGATTTAGCCTTGCTGGAATAAAAATTCATTCGTTGATCAATGATATTTGTGCCTCCTTTAGTGAAGTCATAAAGCTTATAGATTGCTGGTTTCAATCGTAAATTGTCCTTGACTGTTCCTAAAATTGGATGCATTGTGGATAGCAGCAGTACGTTTCTTTTTCCGGAACTTTTGGTGTTCACGATATAAGAATTTAAAATCAATTTGCCAGATTCATCCCAAAAAACTTCGTAAGAGTTAGAGTCCCGACTGCCAACGTTCTTTACTTCTTCAGGAATACCTTTGCGATTTGCCTGCAGCGTGCCTACAGTTGTGATATTACGTTCCAGCAGCCATTTTGCTAATGAAATTGAAGTGTACAAACGGTCATACGATATATTTCTGCCAGAAAGTGATGTGCGCTTTTCCAAGTCTGTTACAAGCCTTTTGACTGTATCTTCAGTTCCACGAACATAAAACTTGCACTGCTCTTGATTGCCATGATTTTTAGGTTTTCCAACATATGGGGCAGTTCGGAATGTGTATGGATAGCGACAAGCATTTATCGACTTAAATAATAGTCCATATTTTGCTGGTTTGTTTGGATTAAATTGCTTGAATCCAATGCGCGTTCTCATTGGATATAAAGTTTCATCAAGAGATAAAAAATCTCCTGGTACGATGCAACTGCTGCAGTTGTGATTGAATGATTCGAAAACATCTCTAATGGCAGTAAATCTATCATAAACCCATCTCTGAGTTCTTGTTTCAAAATCATCAAAGGAAATATTGGAAAATAAAAATTTGAACCTGTTTTTACTCATTGTAGCCCCGAACACAGGATTTCCAGTAATATCGTTAAAAAGAATAGCTACATCATGATTGTTTAAACCAAGCAGACCTCGAAGGTACAAAAGACCAATAAATGCTAAAATTTCTGAAGAGCAAGTGTTCTTGGTGTATGGAACAGACGTAATATCACGGCCTCTCAGCAATAATTTTGCACGCAGATTTTCGATTTTTTTGTTCGTGTTGTGAATAATGTGTGAAAGCATGTCAGGCGTAAAAAAAATTTCCCACGCATCTCTTGGCTCAGAAATGCCTCTATGGGCATTTACAACCCCAATATCTCCACTTACAACATTAGCCGCACTTTGCCGGCCAGATGAAGTGGGAGGTGTATTGGACCATTTGATGTTTTTGCCTCCAGTTTTTCCTTTACCTGCGGTACTCGCTTCGTACACTTTTTTTTCTTTTGGATTTAAGTCCAACAAATCGCAATTATTTTCATTTAGTGCGGCTTCAAGGCTAGTAATGATATTAGTAGAAGATGATGGAGGTTGAGATGGTGATAAGCTTTGCAAGAAATTTGCATCCAAAGCATTTTCGCGATCGTTGACGGCATCACCTACGTCTTTTCTGCATGAGGATTGATTGGAGTCATTTTCACAGCTTTGTGCTTCATTTTCAAACTGGGCATCAACTTCAGCAACTGCTGGAATGGAAGGAGTGGCGAAATAGTCGTCATCACTTTCCGATTCAGAACATAGCACTTCATCAAAATCTTCTGATTCAGATAGTTCAAATATTAAATCTTCAGCTTCTGCAGCATTAAAACGAGTAGAATTGTTCATGGTGATGCAGTTACTTTATCTTGGCATCAAACTTGTAATTTTTATCTGTCTCAAAATTTAAAAAACAGAGTTTGTTAGTGTGTTACGCACAACTTTATTAAAGCAACAGTTTTTTTATTTGCCAAATGAAATGAGTTTTTCAATATTTTGTAGTCACGTGTGATAGTCTAAATTAAGGAAATATGTTTATGAGTTATAGGCAGTCATCAATACAAGTACGAGGGTGAGTCAAAAATTTCTCAGACATATGCTATAAAATTTTTATTTCGCAACTGATTACACTTATTTTTCTATACAAGCTCCATTATTGTCCATACACTTTTGCAATCTATGCTTCCACCTGTAAATTCCTTCCTTGTAGAATTCTGGGGAATGTCTCTGACACAATGAAATTACTTGCTTTTTTGCTTCATCTAAAGAATTAAACCGGTGCCTTTAGGGTGTTCCTTTAGTTTGGAAACCAAAAAAGTCAGGGGGAGATAAATCTGGACTATATGGGGATGTGGAAGTGTTTTCCTTTTGAAATTATCGTAACAGGGCCCTGACAGCCCCAGAAGAATGTGCAAGAGCCTTGTCGTGATGAAACAAAATTTGACTGTGCAGCTTTCTCCTTGACGTTTTTCGGTCATTACTAGCGAAAATTATTAGCTCTTTTGAAATACCATTTATCTTGATATTGCCGTTAGATAGAATGACGAAACGTTTGCAGGTAATTGGGGAAACCATAAAGACATGTTTGAACAAGTAAAACTTTGCGCATTTTGAAATTACGGCACTTGTCTAAGAACTTTATGACTCTCCCTTGTAGATAAGAAAATGGTGACAACTGAAGAATTTGATCATTTTTGTCACCCTAATAATTATTAAGCTAAATGTTCAATTGCTTCAGCTACATAAAATTTTGTCTTTGAATTTGTAGACTAGCACTTAGTAAAGCGTCATTTATCAAGAAGTAATTCTTGATAATGGCCAGAAGTTTACTGTGTAACACGACAAAAATATAATGTAGCTCTAAAACATTGGTTCTCAACCGCTGGGCCACAGCACGTAAGTCGGGTGGGCCACAGACTTTTGCGTTACTTTAAAAATGGGTTTGCAAGTCGAATGAGGTTGAGTAATAGTGGTGCATATGAACCGCCATACGGACCAGCACCCATGAATTGGAGGCGCAATGACCATAATTTCCTTTGTAAAGACCATATTTTCTTTTGCTGAGAACCACTGCTCTGTTATAATGTGGCTCTAAAATACTAACAACGTTTTGTCAGAGTCCTTTTGGTTTTTATTAGGCAAACCCTTTTTTAAGCGTTTACTTGACGAAAACTGAAGGACTCTGTCAAAACGTTGTTAGCATTAGAGTTGACACCAGCGTTAGCTGTACAATTTCTTTTCTGTATAAGTTACGCCTGGCACCAGTTTAATGTTTACCAAGATAAAAACGCAAAAATCACTTTGTTTTGAAAGTAGTGGTCCTACGCCATTTTTATCCTTTATAAATCATTCTACCATAGGTGCAGTATAGTTGGCAAATCGCAAATCTTTGGCTTGCTTTTGGACTCGCAAAGCACACTTTTTAGTACGCACACAAGCTATGCACTCAGCTATTTTGACAACGCAAGATAGATCTTCGGAGCAAACATACGCTATTAGCCAACCCAATTAGGTTTTCAAATAAACAGCTTATTGAGGCACTCACTCATAACTCGTGTTAATAAAGTCAAATAGCTTTACTGTCATTTAGTTTACAATTGATAACAGTTGACGTTTGACATAGATCTTGGCTTTCTTAACTCAGTTGTTCGACAATGCGTCTATGAAGAGCGAAGTGAGATATTTATATACCATTCGCTATCAAACGTCAAAAGCAAAGAACACAAGTGATGATGTAATGGTGGGGCAGTTTTCTACGTGTTAAATACGTAGATGCATAAAAACATACTAATTACAGAACAAAGGATGATGCAAAAACAAGAGTGATAAACTAAAAAGAAATTTGTTGGAAATTTACGCAATGAATAACCCTGTTGCGTAGTGAAATGTCTACTTGACGAATGAGCATAAAAACACGACAGTAACAAATCAAAGGAATGCAGTGTTGTTGTTCAAGGGCAAATGCTGACCAGACATTCCGAATAATAAGTTGCACAGTGCTATGTCTATTTGACAAATGAGCACAAAAACATGAGAGTAACAAATCAAAGCAAAATATTGTTGTTGTTCAAGGGCAAATGCTGACGAGACCTTCCGGAGAATAGTGTACAAATAAATAGATAAGATTTCAGTTGCATGTCGCTGCCGGAATTACCGATTTGTAACTTTAGAAACAACAGAAAATGCGTCTGTAAACATATTTTGAATGAACAGTAAACATATGTATCGAGAGTTTTGTTACTAAAACAATGAACCTTGTCTACCAAGCAAAATGTTTGAAAAAATGACTTGACATCTGCATAAAATTATCCAAATCAATACTTTTCATGAACAAGCAAACAATGTTTGCAGCTGTCTTCCCTTATTACAATTGGCTCTTAGGGGTTGCCAAAGATTTCAGGCTATTTTCGTATGAATATTGGAAACATGAATTTCTTAACAATCAGTATAATTTGTAATCTAGTTTCAAAATACAAACGCAATAATATTTGTTTTTCGTTGTGCCGATAAATCATCTATTATTTTTAATTTTGGTTACACGTTGAAGTTTAATTTGGGCGAAAGATGTCAGGGGTTTGATGAACTTGAGCTGCGTTGGCTATTTATCGCGAAATTTTATTTCATTTGACAAAACGTCAATTCTAAATATCTATGAAACATTGAAAATTGCTGGTAAACTTGCGATTCAAGCTTCTTTCTAAATTTTTTTATTCTTTTCCCATGAAACATTTTAGCAATAATTTTACTTGCAAAATCTCTGCTTTGACAGAAAGCGTAACTGCAAACCTATCGTACAGCATGGCAAACTCGTTGCAACCAAAAATTTAAGCAACATTACACTTCGAAATATAGCGTAGTGGCTGAATCGTTTGATCATTATTTATTACACAGTTTACACTAAACATACCACTGACTTTGTTTTAGTTTTTTTGGGTAGTTTATGGTTTCGTGAAACCAGAATTAGGATAATCGTGAAGAAGCTTTTGTGATAATTAAGCCAAAATTGCGTACTAGCATTTCTGTAATCTAGAGAAAGCTTTGTGAAAAATATTCTCCGCTGTTTTTGACACTTTGAATATTATTGCTTAATTAAGTCCGGGAAAATTATATTGAGCCACCAGTGTAGGTCACAATTTGAAAACTTTTGTTATGCTTTCAAATGACCGAACAGGTTTTTTTCTCATTATTGTGTTTGTTACTGTGTATATTTACACGCGGGCATTTATTTATTGAAGCATCGCACAGAACGATTTTCCGAATATTTGACAATTCGTTACTGGGTGACGTTTCTCCTGAAAACTACAAAAAACAACCATACTTTTATATCTGTCTAGCTGCGCGGTAGAAACAGTCCCGTAACAACACGTGTTATGGAATTACAATTATGTATGACAAAGATTTACTCTAAGTGATATTGCTCATCACTCATCAACGGTCACTTTGCTTGTGATGATACGATTCAAGAACAAATGCGTTGTCTGTTCACAAAAAACGCGTTTACTCTATTTTCTCAAGTCACAGCCAGACAATAAGTTACTTTCTCTAGGGAATGTACATGCTATATATGGCAATTGATTCTAAGTAGTTTTTCGTGAACTTTGATTAGCTCTTGTTTACGACTTGCCCGCTTCGCTCTCAGGCTACTACGACGAGCGCAGAGTGAGGTTACTATCTTTTTTATCTTTCAGCTATATGTCTGCATATTTTAGCAGTCATATGTATAAATTTGCTAATAACTTTCGATCTACAACCAGCAGTCAACTCAAATTTTGTCAAATATAAATTGAATAATTTTTAGGAAAAGTCATGAAATCTTGATATTGTAGGGTCATTGTGGACAAAACTGTACTTAAGAGGAAATTGCTCGGGCAATTATTGCCCCGCTTGGGCCGAATAGGGTTAAGGCCACACTCACATGACATGGACAACAAGTCACATTGGTAAGACTTTATAGGGGTGTAGGATCGATGTTAAGGCTTTATCATTCTACAAAATATAGTAGTTGCTAATTGCTAATCAGCAATTTTCAAGACAAACTCCTATTAAGAGGGATCTGTCTCCAGCATCACACTAAGGTAAAGTAGAAAATTTAGCTCAAAAATGATCACCAACATTATACCACAAAGCAATCTATTATGTCATGTCAATAACTGGCGACCAATTTCGACCTTATTGGGTCTCATCAGGCGGTTGTAAAAAAACATTTTCAATAATAAACGTGCTGAAAAAAACAAATTTGCAAATGAGTTCTCATCTGCGTGTAATTACAACAGTGCTGTATAACATGCGCTTTGGTACGATACTCATCATCCCCTAGGGCCCCTCTAAAAGGGGAGGCTTGAGGCAAGTGCTTCATTTGCCTCATCTAATATATCCACCTTTGATCGCTAAGTCCAGATCGCTTTTGCTCCAGCATATCTTTTTCCCTAATGAAAACAGGCGTTCCACTGTTGCCCTGGAAAGTATGGCGGTGTTGCATTTCACAAATAATTCGCTTTATGTCGCATTAGAAAGCAACATAGCAATCGATTTGCTTTGAGACTCGTGTCTCTCCGTGAAAAAATTGTCTGATAGCTTTTCACTGCTGCTGTCTTTTCGTGCCTTCTCCGCAAACGTTCTTCATAAAAATTCGTCTTCGGAAGATGCTCTGTGGCAGCCTGTGATTTATAAACGTTTTGCACTTTTGATACGATATTTGTATTTTGACAAGCGGTGGGCTTAGCCCTAGCGGCAACTGCTTTTGAAAAAATTAGCGCAGCTTTCTCTAGCGGTATTGTGCATAAAAAGTAACGCCAGCTAATATTGTCGCTAGTTCACAACAACAGTAGCGGCGCTGAAGCAATCGCTAACGCAACATTAGCGGTCTAGACTCTAGACAGAGGTATGAGTATGAGGCATAACTTTCGTACATGCATCAATACCAAGAAAAAAAGAGGAAAATCATCAAAACTCTTTAACTGTTACCTTAACACTAGAACGGCCTTTACGGTCATTTTGACCGTTTTGGAATTTCAAGGTGAGATATTTTTTTTACGGAAATCGCATTGGTGTGAAATTTCTTGACTTTTCCTAATTGATAGGCAGGAACTCTGATACTGAGTATCAAGCCGAAAGCTGCTTTTACAAATATTTTAGAAGGTGGTTTACCTCCAACTGCCACTAACGGTCATTATGACCGCTATACTAAAACCATTATTTCTGAACCTCCTGCTGTGCTTTATTAGACCGTATCGTCTATATGACACGTATGACTCATTTTCAAACATTGTCTTTCTATATTTTGATAAATTGAATTTTATTTGTGACATCATAGAGTCACCAGAAAGAAATGCACAGCTCAGAAAGCATACATAAAAAATTTTTTCACTTATTAGTTAGCACTGGAAGTAGACTTACGTCAGGTTATGAGAGAGTTTATGAAACAGAAATAAATTATTCTATATCGTTGAGAACTGCGAGCTTTTATCGGCATTCAGGCCACGGTGCTAGTTGGGTATCCTCCCCAAACAGCACCCAGCCCACTTCCTCAGCAGCGGAGCACACGAGCAATTAGCCTTTAGCATGAGTTAGTAAGTTGATCACAACCTTTTGTTATAAATCGCATCCCCAATTAGTGCTAACCTATTCTGGTTCCACAGATGAAGTAAGCTGCGTGACTAAAAAATATAACATAGTCAAATCTATTACATCATGTCTAAAACGTCTATACGTATTACTGGACTACAAGTTGTTGCTAGGCTCAGGTCCATAGACGAAGATGATTCTGGAGGGGAAAGTGAAACTGAACAAGGCGACGTGTTAGATTGGGAACTCTGCTCTTCAGATGAGATGAGCGACGATGAAGAAACTGAGCAATTTGATGATACACAACCCATTGTTCATTTAGGTGATTTACAAACTGCTGATACAAACGTTGAAACACATTCTGCTACATGTTTTGATGATGCTTCTGGTTCGGGTGCTGCTGAAAGTTCAAGCACACACGAGACAGCAAGAGATGGCACAAAATGGGAATTTATGGAATTCGGCGTAGGAGCACGAGGAAGGCGTGCAGCTCAGAATGTCCTAACTGAGCAATCAGGTTTATCACGCTTTGCCCTTAGAATGGCAGACTCCCCTGTTGGTGCTTTTCAAGTCTTATTTGATAACCATATGCTCAAACACATTCAACAATGTATCAATGTAGAAGCTCGAAGAGTCTTAGGCAATGAAGAATGGGAGGTTTCACTTTGTGATCTCAAAGCATTTATTGCACTGCTATATGTACGAGGAGCGTATGGTGGCAAAAACTTTCCCCTTTACAATTTTTGGAATAAAGAATGGGGTGTATCATTTTTTCAACAAACTATGTCGAGAAATCGTTGTCGTGAGATTATGCGTTTTCTACGCTTTGTCTTGCGCAGCACAAGGTCAGCACGCCTGCAAACTGACAAATTTGCTCTTATTTTGGATATGTGGAATAGGTTTGTAGACAACAGCATCAGGTGTTACAAACCTGGAGAAAATATTACGATTGATGAGCAGCTGTTTCCGACAAAAGCTCGTTGTAGGTTCACCCAGTACATGCCAAACAAACCAGATAAGTTTGGCATTAAGTTCTGGTTAGCGGTTGACGTGGAATCCAAGTATATCCTAAATGCCATTCCGTATCTGGGCAAAGACGAGTCACGTCCATCCACCCAAAGGCTTAGCGACAATGTTATCATGACTCTCATGGAACCATTCGTGGGTAAAGGCAGAAAAGTTACAACTGATAACTTTTTCACGTTGTTCTTACTTGCAAAAGAGCTGAAAAAAAAGAAAACCAGCCTTGTTGGAACTATGAACAAGGTTAGACGTGAGCTGCCTGCATCTGCAAAATGCTTGCAACAACGTTGTTCCGGTAAGCTGATGAAGGCAGGCGACATGGCAACTCTAACTGTGTATCAGTGTAAGCCCAAGAAAAACGTTTGCGTTCTTAGCTCTCTGCATATGTTTGTTGAACTTGGCGAATCGGAAAAAAAGAAACCAGAGACTGTGGAATTTTATAACAAAACCAAATGTGGTGTTGACGTGGCTGATCAAATGGCCAGGCAGTATTCAGTCAAAGCAGGTACCCGTCGGTGGCCCGTTGCTGTTTTCTACAACATTGTGGATTTAGCAGGCATCAAGCCTTTGTGCTCTTTAAAAAACGAACAAGTGACAAGGTTTCAAGACGAGATTTCCTGTTCAAGCTTGCTATAGAACTATATGAAGACTGCATCGTTGAAAGATTAACCGGAAACGCTTCTATTGCTAGACCTCATTCACTATCGACAGCTCTCAAAAAAAGCGAAGCCAAGAAGCGTAAACAGTGTCAAATAGGAGCAAACTGTTCTCAAAACAAAACTAGCAAACTTTGCTTCAAGTGCAATAAAACTGTATGTGGCAAGTGTACTGCCAAGGAGTTTTCCGAATGCGTTACATGTGCGACAACACAAATATGAAACATTTTTCAGTTTTGTGTCATGTGCTTGCCCTTTTTTTCAAATAAAACTATTTTTTTGTAAATAGATTAATTGAGTTAGGTGACCTGAGTGAGAATTTGTTCAACACTTAAGTTTCATCCACACCACGCATATACTAGTAAAAACGCGTTTTCGGAGAAGCGGTCAAAATGACCGCTGCTGGCCGTTGACAGCTTGTCGCAACTCCGGCCGTTCTAGTGTTAAAACGCTGTCGAATGAGCAAGCTGGCGCATGACTCCCTTGTTCAAAGACCATATCAACATCATCTCATTTGTTATAATTAATGTGGCCAGATGATAATAACGCAAACCCAAGATAGGAATAAAATCAGTCTGAGCAACTTGTGAGTACTAACTAACTGAATTTTTATTTGAGCATTAAAGAGCTTAAAAGATAATGCTTTTAAATAATAAATAAAATCAAGGTACGCTAGATCAGCTGAGCTACTTTATTATAAGAAAAAAACGATTTCGCCATATACAGGCATTTTCAATTTCTATGTAAAACGAAAAAACAAAATGCATAAACCAACTTACCGTAATTATAAAATAGGAAAACAGAACTGACTATCTCACACTGCTTGAAAAATAAAAATACAAAGCTGGCTAATAATATTTCGTGAACTTATATCTATTAGGGTTAAGGTTGGGCACTCTAACCATAACTTTAACTTCAACCCTAATCCTAACCCTAACCCTTGAACTTATAAGTTCACGAAATATTATTAGCCAGCTTTGTATTTTTATTTTTCAAGCAGTGTAAGATAGTCAGTTCTGTTTTCCTATTTTATAATTACGGTAAGTTGGTTTATGCATTTTGTTTTTTCGTTTTACATAGAAATTGAAAATGCCTGTATAGGGCGAAATCGATTTTTTCTTATAATAAAGTAGCTCAGCTGATCTAGTGTATCTTGATTTTATCTATTATATTATTATCAACCTGGATTGCTTCGAGCAAGTTACTTCACAGGTAGATTCCTGGTAGTATATTTACTTTTGCTTTTAAATAAGTGAAAGTGTGACTAAAAATATTCAAATAATTACCACCAATCATCAAGAATCTAAATTTAGATGTGTGGCCATTTCCTTTAACATCACAAAACAAACTGAGATGAAACTATAATACTCTCAATCAACCTGACCAACAGAGCAGCTTATTGAAAAATGGTACTCGTTTCCTTGTTATCCTAGTCACATTGAGTGCAAACTGTCGGCTGGTATGTATGGTATCTGGACAGTTAAATCCTGTCTCTTGGGTTAGGGTTAGAGTTAAAGTTAGGGTTAGGGTTAGGATTAGGGTTGAAGTTAAAGTTATGGTTAGAGTGCCCAACCTTAACCCTAACTGGAGGTATATGACGGGGGTAAGTGTCCTAGAACCGGTAGGTATTGATACTCTCTTATGTCGATCTGTTACTACAGCTAATTTGAGACCCCATTCTGAGTTTTGACAAAATACACCTTCCATTTATAACCTTACTTAGACTAAACCAAGGTTCCATTGCAACAGCATTCTTAAATAGAGCATCCTTATTCAGAGGTGGATCTAGAATTCCAGACAAGTCAGCTGGTCAGAGACAGAACCATTTAGAAAAGCACTTTTTACAGCAAATACACCCAACATGCAACGCAATTGCAGCACATATCACGCCAAGAGATATAACTTAAGAGAATCATAAACTTATACAGAATAGACATTAAAAACATTAAAACCACAACAGTCTGTTTCGCCTAGTGGCTAATCAGGTGGTGCGTCTTATTCAGATAGAATTATTCAAACTTGTTCTATTTGAGTAAGACGCATCACCTCATGATATTTATATTTATATATGGTTTCAAGTGTCCAGTTTCCATAACAATTTATATTTATTTGCTAGCTCCACGTGGCTACGATCGATAGAGAGCGTCTTATAAGCGAGAAGCAAAACAGCAAAGCAACGTTTGTATGGCAAGATTGGCAACGTGGCAACTAAGGTACGGGCAGTTGAAACGCATCGTCATCACTACGTCTCATGTAAAGTACAAGACACTTTAAGTGGCCCACGACCTCACTAATATCCTACATGGGACTGTATACGAAACAAACTCAAACAATCTAAAACAAAATACAAGACTTGCTTACAGTTTACTTTTGAACCAGGCTCGTTTTGACGTTACTGCTAACCGTTAAAGTACAAACTAAAGCTGATATCTCTAAATAAGGTTGATCATCCAACGAGTGGTTTGACATAGAAAGACCTTCCAAAGGTTAAAAACTAAACGTGGTGCTTGAAGGCATAGTTGTCAGCACTCGGTTACGCGTCAGCGAGTCTCGGCGCGTGAGGTGAGTAGCTCGAAAGACACTGGTTGGAAACTCACAAGGCACCATACACGACGCAACACACCTCAGGACGAAAATTAGTATTTACAAAAGGTCACGATCCGAACTACCTTAGTATGGCAAAATAGGCGGGACCATCCCTGGACCCAGGTTTTGGCCTTTTGACCTCATTAGCGAGGATTCGTCCCACTCAACGCGGCGCACCCGGAGTGGACGTTGTGCGCATCGAATTAGAGATCAACGTGGTTCCTGCATCGCAGGTGGACGCGATGTGAGACCAGAAAATGAATAACTCTATGGTATCGGGGTAAAGTGGTGTGGCATCACGAATCATAACAGCGCATAAGCCAACGTTAGAGTGTTAAAAGCGAAAAATGCTGCGCAAGTTAAAACATTGTTATAAGAATCTACGTAGCTTGGGACTGCTATAAAGCGTGCAGTCGGGTGCCTGGTGTTTAAATTTTAGGCGGCATAGCTCACCATGAAAATGTGTACAGGTAACTGCTAAGATTGGCCAGTTTAAATTTTTAATCCAGAACTGTTTATTGAGTTTCGAAATAACCAGAGTAAGAAGTATTTTAATCAAAAAACTCAAATTTTTACGTCGTAATCATCATTTCAGCACTACAACGGATAAATATATCACTTTAAATAAAAGAATACTTTTACTTAATTTGTTAAAATGAATCTAGTCAAAAAAACAGAAGGTAACAACAATGCAAAGCGCAAATCGACATAAGCAAAATGAAAAAGTACCAAACAATCACCAACGATAAAACCACCACTTTGGATAAAAGAATACGTTTACTTAATTTGTTAAAATGAACCAAATCAAAAAAAACATAAGTTAAGAACAATGTAAAGCGAAAATTGGTACAAGCAAAACAAAAAAGTACCAAGTAATCACCAACGGTATAACTATAACCTACTTTACCCAGAATTATTACCCACAAAATACTAAACCCTGAACACATGCGCTACTTTAGTAAGACTAATCAAAATATTTTTGAATCGACAAGTGTAATGAGTAAAGATTATTACATTATTAGAAAAATATGTCATAAGTTGATGCAAATAAAAATGAGCTATGTACAACTTGACAAGCCTGAAATTTTGTGACTGCTAAGTAATAAAACAGTTCATTATTTGTGACATTCCAAGCGTATTTTGACTTTACGTAACTATTTGACTTAACAGCTTCTTTCCGACGATTTGTTGGAAACTGAAATTTGTTTTGCTTTAGTTTGATAACATTCTGAGCCAATTAAACAATTTTGACGAAGCCGACTTTTAGTTGCGTTAGTTGGAAACAAAAACCCAAACAAGTGGAAAAGTGTATCGATTATACAAATGCAATTGCTTTGGCATGATTTGGTACGATGCTATTATTGCTCAGTTGATTAGCTTCCTGAATAAGACTGAAATGTAAATTGTAATGCGGCTTTATATTGGGTTGTAACAAATGTCAAATTTTATCAAGTTGTTTATTTAATCACTTTCGGTTTGTCATGTGGTTTTACACATAGAAAATTTGAAATAAGTATTTTCAACAAGTTTTCAACCAAAACTAAGCAAGCCACTTTACGTACAGCAGATTAACATAAGACAATTGCTCTGTGCCAAAGAACGCTTATCGCTGACGTGACCGAGATAAATCATTAAACTGCGCTAACCATACATTGTTGCGGGTATCACGATAAACGTGTGTAAATGCAACGGAATAAATTGTTGTAGTATTTGCTGCAAATTTGCATGTCTTACTTACATAAGATACTTTATTGCAAGAGTTGCACCATGTGACTTCAGATTCAATAAACTGCGATTAGAAGCTCAGCTCGAATTCTTGTCTTGACCGACCCAACATATCATATGGCACTCGTCATTTAACAAGGAAGCTTACTGCTTGACTACTTTTTGATTGGTCATCTGCTTATTTTCTCTGTAGCGAGGATCAGAAAAAATTTTGTTTAATCTTGAAAGATGAAGGTGTGGCCTACTGCCTTTTGTCGTGAAATGCAAGAATGTTCACACAAGACATTTATCAATACATACATTTATGTTACTTCAAGTTGTTTTTAAGATTTAGATATACAACGTACAATGTCGTCTGCAGAGCAAACACAGTGGGGAGCACAAATCCAGAGTGAAAGGGATATTTGTTTTTTACCATCTAAAACTGTGCGGTGTATGTGGCGTAGACAGTCAATTTTTATACAAATGCCATGTACTGGTAGATAATATCTTCCACTTGAATAAAAAGAGAAGACCTTTAAGGCAGGCATGTCAAACTCGTGGGCTTCTGTGGGCCACATTGCATGTTGGCAATCGTGCCTAGGGTCGCATGATGTTTTCGATTTGGAGATCACCACGTCTCCGGGCAACGGTCTCTGTAATGTAGCCTGCAGCGAGGTCGATTTCCAAAAAAAAGGTCATTACTTCTCCAGCATCTGCACACTATCGCCCTTCTTCGGAGATCGATTTCTGTGGGACGAAGTGAAGTTGATCTCGGCATTAAAAATGTCTGTACCTCTCAAGTGTCGCCTGTGTTAAGGGGTTCAAACGTTTTTTCGAAGATGAAACGTTGCAATACTGCCGAAATTCATTAAGAATTTTAGAATCGTCTCGTGGGCCTCATTGAAAGACTCCGAGGGCCGCGAGTTTGACACCCCTGTTTTAAGGGACCACAAAAGCCGTCAGGAGAGCTAGGAAGTTGTTAGGATCATAGGCGTAAAACTTTGTTTTCTGTGAGAGAGAGGCTGAGGAAAAAACTGTTTTGCATCGCAAGTCATGTGACCTTGTTTGAGATTAACTTTTAGAAATGTAGGCAATGGGGTCTGACATTATTTTGAAGAGGGGCCGATAACAGTATGGGGGGTCTGCAGCTCATCGGTCTCCCTTCTTTTACCCCTATGCCTCCCAAAAAATTAAAATTCTTACCCAAAATCAAATGTGGTCTCTAAAAAATGGTTTTTCCCTTCTGGTTTACGTCGAAAGCTTAGCAAGTTGTTGGCCTAAATTCGCCCCTAAAATAAAAGTGAAAACCAAAAAAGTCGTTTGTCATGATTGGAGCTAAAGTTTATTAATATTGATGTTTTGCAGGAAGTGCAGTTAAAAAAACAGGACATATCACTGTTTCCCGAAGTTTCTCAACGCGAAAATAAATTATTGAAGGAAAGTGGCATTTACTTAAGGAAATCAAATTATTGTGCGGGGACACTAGGTTTGCTTTTACTAGGGGACATGTCTGCCTTTTTCCCATACTTCGCAGTCTGCTTGTGATGATTTGTCACAAAACAAGGTAACTTTTAACTAGCTTGAATTTGTAAGTTAACCTTTTTCACGAAACCCATTAAGTTAGGTTGAACTTGTTCACCAATCGTTTACGAATTAAGAAAATAAATCGGATGCGAAAAAATGTTAATAAAACAGAGTATTACCAGCACGTGAGGTCACAGTTTGTTTGAGTAAAAAGTGCTTTTCGAACAGAGATTCAACACACAAAATCGTCAATAAATGTAGCAATCGACAAGGCTTTGGCTTCTTTCGTGTGAGCATTTATGATTGCCACAGAATTAAGTTGCTGCTGTTTCATTTTCGTTCGCAAATAAGTTTTTAAACGTCTAAAGCCGGAAAATGACCATTCAGCAGTACATGTAAATGCAGGCAGGGTAAGCATAACTTTGATAAGATTGGTTAACTCCGGTACCAGTTCACGAAAAACTTCTTCACGGTTTTAGTGTTTAATCAATAAAGCTTTTCAACCGTTGTCCTGTTGACATTGCTCGGTCAATGAGTAGACCTCTATGCAAAGTCAGTCGCAGCCCGTTAACATCATCTTTGTAAGTGCGAGCATTACAGTCAGAATCTTTACGTTTCCAAGTTGCTATTGTTGCTACTAGCAATACACCGTTGAACATAATAATATAATATATTTAGAAAATTCAAACGTTTTCGGCGCTACATATCGCCCTTATCAGGATTTATACATGTAGCGCCGAAAACGTTTGAATTTTCTAAATATATTATATTATTATGTTCAACGGTGTATTGCTAGTAGCAATAATAGCAACTTGGATACTAAAAGTCACCTCTCTACCAAAATTGTATTGTCTTTACGTTTGCCAACGAGAAAGATTTCTCTATTTGTTAAATGAACAGCTGTAGCATCTGGCTCAACACGATCACTTGACCCAGAAATTACAAAATTCCGCTCTTCGTAATATAACTGTCTATAATTATCTTTGACCTCTGCATGAAAGAAAGCATTTAAAGATTCATCAGGCCGTCGGGGAACTTTTCGTGGTCTTGACAAATCTGGATTATCAATAACATCGTTAGCTTCTGTACCACTCAAAATTCCACTCCATGCATTGTCAAATCTGGCATCATTTCTTGCGCTAGTGATAGAAACTTGTGTGCAAGAAATAATATCTTGGGCTTTGCAAAAATTAAGCTGAGCATTCTACTACTGTGCACTAGCGCTTTCAACAATGTTAAAAACCATCCGCAACACTTCAACATAAAAATAGGTGTTCAATTTTTGCATCATTAACAAAAAACCACCAGCTTTAGCTTCAGAATCTGTTTGTATTGCTGGTTAACTTCTTGGAGCCACAGGATAATCGGCGTATTGTTAGAACTAAAAGCATCCAAAGAAATTAGTTGCATATTCCAGCGAGTGGGGCAAAATGGCCTCAACGACGCAAGCTAATGGTTACCTTCGACTGCGTGGAACTGGTAAAACCACGACAATCTATTGGGAGAGCCACGAATAAAGTCAATAAGGCTTTGCACTAGTCCCATCTAATTTCTCATATCATTGCTATTTTTTAAACCAGGGGTTTCCAACCAGGGGTACAAGATGGTCATTTAGATTTTTGTATTGCATTACTCTACTGTCATGCTCAGTTCATCCTTGGTTAATTGCTCTGCACTATCTGTTTTTAAATACAGCATACCTAGCGCATGTCTTTCAATTCAGCCCGAGATCATGGTGATCTCCACAAAAAAAAACAAAAGGTCAACACACGCAATATCAGCCGTTGGCCCCCATCTTGGTCGGAAAGGTGTTGATCTTCCCATGCTAAAATATTTTAGGGGTGCGAGAACACAATAAAATATTTTAGGGGTGCAAAACCATATGACGATATTTTCGGGGTGCGATAACATGTTAAAATAATTTGGGAGTGCGGGCCATTACAAAGATTTGGAACCACTGTTTTAAAGCATTCTGAACAACTAGATTGAGTTGGTGCACTCTGCAAGTAACGTAAATAGCCCGACCTTCTTTATGAATCAACTTCTGACGCAATCCTTCAACGTGTTCGTAAACATAAGCGGCACCATCTTGGCACTTGTCTCTACATTTATCAATTGATAGCTGAAACCTGGAAAGAAAGTCTTTTACGATTTCAAAACTGTCCTAAATTATGATCGACATAGTTTCATAGAAGCCTCAGGATACCTCTTGCACATCTAAACGATCCATAGTGATAGGAAAACAAATAGTTATTAGTTGTTTACCTGATACGCCCAAAGTTTTCTCCTAAGTAATGGCGTAATATTTTGCTTTTTAAATGTCTTATTGCAGCGTAGTTAAAACACGACGGCTAAAATCATTTATAATTTCTTTAGTTATGGCAGGAAATAGGTACTTTATTTTTTCTTTTCGTTTAAGCTATTACTTAACTCCGCCACATCATCTATTTTCTCTTGTAACAACAACGCAAGATTAGGCGTAGCTTCTTCTTTACCTCTTATGGCTAAACCTTGGCATCCGAGAAATCTCAAACTGGTGAAAATTTTTTCCAAAGCTACTCTGTTTTAGTAATGCAAGAGGGTAGCGATGCACTTAGCTAACTGCAGACAGTGACACTGTTTCGACACATCAGATCTCTTCCGTGCAGGTGGTGACCGACAAGAAGCTAGAGGCTTCAAATAAAGCATAGCTTAGATCGTCACACTCGTGGGACCTATACCGGGTTCACTATAGTGGATGGACAACCGTCACTCATTTACGAGTGATACGGCTTCGCAGAATACTGACAGACCATCCATTATATTGGACCTGGTATATGCTTTGTCTTGTTTTGTCTTGTAGCAAACCCACGCGTAAGTTTTCTTCCATTTGGCTTGAAATGTTCTATTAGAACGACCTCTCCTACTGCCTTTTTTACATCTAATACAATTTGCTTTTGCCAAGGTGGAAAAAGTTCAAGTTCATTACGGGAAGAAAACGGCACTTGTTGCTCTGTTCTAGGACAAGGTTTCTCGAGAGTATTTTGGGCAATATAGTCCGCATTTGAAGACTGTGGATCGCGTGTCCCGTTACCCTGAAGTCTGACAGCAAATTTATCAATATCATTAAATAAATTATCTCAATAGCTACTCTTGGTGAAAATATAGCGCAGTAGTAACACCAGCAACAACTCTAATTCCTACCTCTGTTTTAATTAGTAGATAACTATCGTTTTAGCTTATCGCATTGCTCAGTTTTTGGTAACTCCTTGTAGGATTTTTACACTAAACTCAGTAAAGTCCCATACTTTTCGTTGGCCTACCGTTAATGAACACGCTTAAGCATAATTGCTAGCCTAGTTGCTTACTGCCTGTATTTAAAGAAACGAGGTTAATCCAAGTTGATTTTTTGCCACTTGCTTTATGCTGGCGACACCACTAAAAGCGAAACCAAGTCAAATAATCTCGTAAGTGACATCACAACTGGGAATCAGCAGCAGTTTCGACTATCGTTACTGGCTGCAGTTATAAAAATGAACTTCAACGCACCAGTGACTTCCTTTAAAAAAGTTTTTACTAGTTGAAATTCGCACGCGCTTTGACCAATCGTGGGTGTTAGCGCCACTTCGCTCTATGTGTACATTGATCCTTTGATAATGCGTAGAGTTAGTACTTTCCGGTTACCAGATACTGTTCTTGGCGTGGTTAGCGATTACGTAATTTCTTTACTAGTCGCTATCCAGTTACTCTAGGTGGAACCTGTGCTAATTTAGTGTAATTAGTAGTGATGTATCTATTCATGATATAGTTAGGTATGGTAGCCTACAATGTATGGTATTTGAAGTGTGCTTCGTAGTGCTGGGCCTGGCTTACCTAGGCCTAGCATCTTTATCGATTTGCCTTTCTCCTTGCAGCTACAGGTTCAAGGTGTTTTAGTGGTAGGTTTTGCATGCGTTGTTTGCGTTTACGATAGTTAAAATAGTGTTGATACCGGTGACCGTCTACCGTATCTATTGTTGCTGTGGAACCCAGCCTGCATCATCCAAATTAATATTAGTGTATTGATTCACGTGGTGCATGCTGCTGGGTGCTGTTGGGGCATTGTAGTTGTTCACAGTAGTATAATATATTCGTTGATATCATATTCGTCTGCTGCTGAGCTGATACCGTGTCCATTCCCCAGGCTGCTTTACCCCCTGTAGCCCTATCTCAGATAGAATACGACAACTAGAAATCGATTAGCTCGTAGCTAGAGCTAACATAGCTAAAACACCATTGTTTGGTGATGTTGTTGCTGATTGTTGTTGTGGAAGCCTATCGAATCAGGCTGTTTGTTTATCTGCTCTGCTGAATTTGTCAAGATTTGCTGATTGCTCGTTACTGCCTTCTGAAGAAGCTTATTTATTGTATCTGTGTTTGTATAACCATGGGGTCAAATAGTGAAAGTGCTGATTCTGTTGCTAGTTGTGTCAATCCCCATTGTGACAGTAATTCACCGCCTAGAGTTGCGGCGCGTGATTTTAGTGTGCTTCAAACTGAAAATCTGAATGAGGTACTAGTCTGTGATTTACCATCTGTTGTTGTTGTGAGTTCTGATACCTGTGGTGTGCAAGCTCGTACTGATGTCTCTGTTGGTGATGCTGTTGAGAACATGAGTTTCAATTTTGGCACAGAGTCAAAGAGCAAAACGTATAAGATTGCATCAGAAAAGGCTTGTTCAGTTTCATCAAAGTCCTCAACCACGAGGCGAATTACTGAAGTAAAAATCAAAAACGCACGCCTTTGGAAATTAGAACAAGAGCACAAGCTCAAACTTGAGATCTTGCGTGCCAAGGCAGATCTTGCAGAAGCTGAAATAATGGCTGAAGCTGAATTACAAGATGTTGATCAAAATCTAGGTGAGCTCGAACAGAAGACAATGACTCCACAAGAAAGGGTTGTTAACTTTTTGGATAGTAAAGATGCGGTTGCCCAGATGTCTCGTTCACCAGTTGCACATTCTGGTTCCCATCTTAGGCCTGACGCCCCAGTATGGGCTCAGCCTCAAGTTAGCACTAGCACTGTCAGTGCTGGAGGTATTCAGGGTAGACAGTCTGCTGCTGTCTACAGTGAGTACCAGCCCCCTACCTCGTGTGTACAAGCTTCATGGGACCCAAGTGTCCTATATCGCAGCAAGTTCCAGCTACCCACGGTTGAATATGGGCCGGCAGTTTGTGATTCTGGTACCCTATGCAGTGCTACTTCCCGACCTATGAATCTTTGGAATGGGCCGGCTGTTGATGGTTATAGAAGACCCTGTGATGTTGCTACAGCTCCACGTGTGAATCATGATGGAGCTAATCAGCTTCCCAATACTGACAAATTTGTTGACTCTAAGATGACAGTTGATGATCTTGCCAAGATCCTGATAAGATGTCGAGATGTGCCCACGCCTTCTCTGGAAGATCGTTTTGATGGTGATCCTAAGCTGTACTATCGTTTCATGTATCAAGTAGAAGACAGAATTCTGAGAGTATATGCGGAATCAGATCCTGGTCATGCACTACATTTACTTGCCGCTGCTACAAGAGGGCGGGCTCGTAGAATCATTGATAATTGCATGTTGAATCCATCACCTAGAGATGCACTTTCATGTGCGCTGCAAGACTTGAAAGCTGCGTTTGGTTCTCCCCAAAGAACGGCTAGTGCTCTGCTGCAACAAGTTCGCAATGGCCCTGTTGTTCGTGCCACTGCTGATGGTTTAGAAGATCTTTACATTGACATGATGGCATGTAGACAAGGAATGCTAGCAGCTGGTGCGTATGATGAGTTGAATGCTTATGCTACAACAGAGGCAATCTTTTGGCGCCTTCCTATGGACCTGCGCAAGCAGTTTGTGCGATTTACTGTTGATCATAGTTCTCCATCCGGTCGTGTACGGTTTGATGATGTGTTGTTGTTTGTAGATCAGTGCAAGAAGGAAGCTAGCTCAACCTTTGGTCGACTGCTTCATGAGCCACGCTCCACTGAGAGTAGCTATCCTCGCAGTGGTGGGAGCAGATATACTAAAGCAAAGTTTACAAGGACTCAAGCCCTGAGAAGAACGGATTTAGCTTCAAACGAAATGAGTCCTCAGGATGCGAAGGTTAACGTTCAATCTCGTGACCCCAAGTCGAAGCTCTGTGACTGCGGAAAACCATCTGAGCATGCACTTTGGAAGTGCAGTAAGTTTGTTGCATTATCTGTTGAAGATCGTATTGCTGATACAAGGTTACAAAGACGCTGTTTCAATTGCTTAAGTGAGGGACACTTTATTAGAGACTGTAAGAGTAATCGTCGTTGTCAGAAATGTAATGGTGCTCACCACACGCTCCTTCACCGTTTTGATAATTCTGAGAAAATCTCTACCCCTGAGACTTTAAACAAAAATGACGAGACCGATGCTGCTGTGGCATCAGTGGTGGGAGCAGAGCCTACTTGTAATCGTGCTGCCCATGCCAATACAGCTCGCAGTGCATGGGGCAGAACCAGGTTGAAGGTTTTGCCTGTAAGAGTTACAAATATGCGATCTGGTCTCGGACGTGACGTCTTAGCCTTACTGGATGATGGTTCGGACACTCACCTTATCTCGAAGAGCCTATATGATGAGCTGTCGCTTGTGGGAACTCCCATACGTAGTCATCTTTGCATGGCTAATGGGGAACACCGCACATCAGACACATTAGAAACACAGATTGAGATTCGTGGTCTCAACGAGACTGCATCCTTCACTTTAAAAAGGGTGCAAGTGGTTGACAGACTATCAGATTTACGTTCCAGTATTCCTTCTGCAAGTGATTTTGAGAATTATCCACATTTATCTGATGTTGATATACCATTGATTGACCGAACTACTGTTGATTTGTTGATTGGTTTGAACTGTCGCATTCTGCATGAGCTTATTGAAAGGCGGGATGCTGGGGAAGAGAAACTATGTGCTGGGAGAACAGTTCTTGGCTGGTTTTTGTATGGAAATGACTGCTACAGTCAATCTTCACTTGAAGAAAATGTTGTGTGCCACATTGTAGGCCTTGACGATCGATCTGATGCAGACTTGTTGAAATTGGCTGTGGTTTCTCCTGCCAATAAAGGACAGTGCCCAACTTGTAATGGCACTGGAGGGCCCACACCAGACGTTGAGCTTGATTACCGAGCCCCTTCAGTTAATGATGATCGGGCCACGGCTATCATGGACAGTAGTTGTAACATAATTGATGGACATTACCAGATTGCCCTGCCCTGGGTTTCGAACAACCCTGGGCTCCCTAACAATCGACCAATCGCCTTGTCACGATTGAGTAGCTTAGGGCGACGGCTAAAATCTAATCCGAATACCCTTGCAAAGTATACTCAAAAAATTAATGAAATGATTGAGCATGGATATGCAGCTTTGGTGGATCCGGATGTTCAACAAGGAGAAGAAGGTAAGGTTTGGTACATTCCTCACCACAGTACAAAGGGTGAGAAGTTTAGAATTGTGTTTGATGAATCCTGTTGTTTTAAAGGTGTTACATTAAATGAACGGCTCTTACAGGGACCCAATAATACAAACTTATTACTCGGAGTTCTTTTGCGATTTCGTTTGCATGAATATGCTGTGGTGGCTGACATAAAGAGCATGTTCCATCAGGTGCGGGTAGATCCTTCCGACAGAAGTGCTCTAAGGTTTTTGTATTGGCGTGATGGAGATCCTGATGAAGTTGTAAATACGTATGAAATGTCAGTACATGCATTTGGGCTGACTTCTTCGCCGAGTGTGGCGGGATACGCACTGCGACGAACTGTTGTGGACAATCAATCAAAGTTTTCTGTTGAGACTCGTAATACTGTGAATATGAACTTTTATGTTGATGATCTTTTGAAAAGCGTTGCGACCTCTGAAGGTCTTGTTGCATTGATTGACGAACTGGATAAGTTGTTGACATGTGGTGGTTTTAAGCTTATGAAGTTTTCCAGCAACCACCCTGATCTGCTAAACGGTGTTGCTAGCGAGCGTCTATTGCCTCGGTACGCTGAGCTAGATTTGCGATTTGAGGACATTCCCGAGCAAAAGACTTTGGGTGTGTGCTGGTCACCAAGTTCGGACTGTTTTCACATATCTGCAGCAAATGGTGATTATGTGCTTACGCGTCCCGGCCTGTTGTCTTTTCTTAGCCGATGGTACGACCCCCTTGGGATAGTTTCGCCCTTCCTGTTGCCGGCAAAATTAATTCTGCAAAGTCTTTCACGTTCCAATCTGGGTTGGGACGATAGCAATTTGCCGTATGTTGAAAAAATGCGTTGGCTGAGGTGGATAAAGGGCTTGCGTAATTTAGATGGTATAAAATTGCCGCGTCGATTTGCTGGACTCACAGATGCAGAATATATACATTTGCATTGCTTCACTGATGCTAGTAAACATGCTTTCGGTTTTGTTTTTTATATGCTAACTTGCAATAAGGGGCGTTTTGCTCTTTCATTCGTGATGGGCAGACCTAGAGTGCTCCCTGCTGAATGTACTACGACTCCTCGTGCAGAGTTGCATGCCGCCTACGAAGCGGTAAAAACGTCGTCTGTTCTGATTCGTGAAATTGGTTGTAAGTTTGATTCTGTTGTATTTTGGTGTGATTCACAGACTGTACTCGGTTACGTTAAAAATCCTGACAAGAGATTGCCGGTTTTTGAGGCAAATCGTGTTAAACGTATACTTCAGGTCACTAATTCGACGCAATGGCGGTGGGTGGACACGAAGAGAAATCCTGCAGACCTTTCCTCACGTGGTTTAAAACCGTCGTGTGCAGAACGTGCTCGAGAATGGCTTGAGGGTCCCCCCTTTTTGTTGCAAGGGGAAGAGGGTTCGTCTATGGCCACTCGGACCTTATCTGTTGACACTGAAGGTAATAGTGTGCCTGACAATGTTGGTGAATTTTCTGAATGTGCTTATGCTAATGTGAATGTTGCCGAAATTACTGTTTCTAAAGACATTTTATCTGAAAAACTGATCGCTCATTATAGTACGCTCCCAAGATTGGTGAGAGCGGCAGCATGGTGGCTACGCTTAAAGCGTATACTGCGAAATAGAGTTTTGAAAAACTGTACTCCCTCTGTGGTTGTATCTGGTCCTATTTCTGCAAATGAATATGCTGAAGCCCTCAGGGCTCTTATTTGTGTTGCACAGGGCACCGCACTTCCTGGTGTTGCGGATGCCTTAGAATGTGGAGATATTAAAGTTTGTGATACATATATTAAGGGCGTTTGTCGTCCATTGCTTGCTTATTGTCCATATGTGGAGGAAGGACTGATTAGAATTGGTGGTCGGTTGCATAGATCGGTCTTATCGTATGATTTCAAGCACCCTATAGTGCTACCACGACGTCATGCGTTAACAGGCTTAATAATTATGGACTTGCATTGTAAGATTGGGCATTTTGCTAGCGGGTTTGTCATGAATGAACTCACCAAGAATTACTTTGTTTTGGGTGGTAAACGAACAGTAAAGCACTACATTCGATTACTCTGCATGAACTGTCGCAATCGTAATGCCGCCCCTAGCGCCCAGCTTATGGCGCCACTCCCGCTTGCCCGCATTGAGTCAAGAAATCGGCCCTTTACAAACACTGCTGTCGATTATTTCGGGCCGTTTCTAGTCCGGCAAAGCCGGAATAATTTGAAGAGGTATGGCTGCATATTTTCATGCCTTGCCACCCGAGCTATTCACTTAGAGGTAGCCGAAGATTTGAGTACTGAATCATTTCTGATGGCCTACCGTCGGTTCCTTTCCGTCACTGGAGGAGCCACCCGAGTTCTGTACTCGGACAATGGCACGAACTTTGTTGGTGCTCATGCAGAGCTAAAGCGAGGGCTAGCTCGATTAGACAAGAGATTGATGACTGCTGCTATGGCGCAAAATGGTGTCGACTGGAAATTTAATCCCCCTTTAGCATCCCATCAAGGTGGGGTGTGGGAATCAATGATACGTCTTGTCAGAAAAACCATGTCTGCTCTGCAAGAAGACAAGAAATTGCGCACGTTGACTGAGAAGGGCCTGGAGACCCTATTTCGTGAAGTACAACTGATATTGAACAGTCGCCCCATTACACGGGTCAGTGCTGATCCCAATGATCTCCGTGCACTGAGCCCACTTAGTATTTTGACTGGTTGCGTTGATCCTGTACTGCCTACTGATGTGTTTGTTGCTTCTGACGGTATGCGCTCTTCTTGGAGAGCCTCTCAAAGACATGCTGATGAGTTTTGGCGACGCTGGTCTGAAGAATACTTGCCACTTTTACAAAGGCGCGCAAAATGGTTGCAATCGCAACGTAATATTAAAATCGGCGACCATGTGTTGGTCAGCTCTAATGATGTGAAGCCGCGTTGCGTTTATGATCGCGCAATTGTCATTAATGTTAGCCGTGACAAATTTGGGCATGTGCGGCGGGTTACAGTACGTGATGCAAGTGGCAAAACCTATGAGCGTGACATAAGAAAGCTGTGTTGGCTGGAAGGCGATATTAATGACCACGCCGACCAATGATTGCCACCTTGCATAACCCTTTTCACTATTGGCTGCCACTAGGCAGATTCGTTTATGCCATGGATAATCATGTTTTAGTTTGTCTTTACGTGCTAGTTATGCTGTTTCTTCGTTATTGATTGTTAATCATTAGCCTCGTCCTAGTTTGATCCGTATATCATTGAGTGTGGTGCCAAAACATCACAATACGTTACTCTCTTACGAGGCATGTGTGAATTTATGTTTCCTGTTTCGAAATTCGTTTGTATGCTAAAATTATCTTGTGCATCGTTCTCTCATGTGACACCTAGTGATCAATCGTTGATGTATCTCGTAGCGCTTTATTTGGGAAAGCTCATTAACCGTTGCTGGTTTGTAAATTCGCTTTGGGCCGGCTATGTTAGCGCCACTTCGCTCTATGTGTACATTGATCCTTTGATAATGCGTAGAGTTAGTACTTTCCGGTTACCAGATACTGTTCTTGGCGTGGTTAGCGATTACGTAATTTCTTTACTAGTCGCTATCCAGTTACTCTAGGTGGAACCTGTGCTAATTTAGTGTAATTAGTAGTGATGTATCTATTCATGATATAGTTAGGTATGGTAGCCTACAATGTATGGTATTTGAAGTGTGCTTCGTAGTGCTGGGCCTGGCTTACCTAGGCCTAGCATCTTTATCGATTTGCCTTTCTCCTTGCAGCTACAGGTTCAAGGTGTTTTAGTGGTAGGTTTTGCATGCGTTGTTTGCGTTTACGATAGTTAAAATAGTGTTGATACCGGTGACCGTCTACCGTATCTATTGTTGCTGTGGAACCCAGCCTGCATCATCCAAATTAATAATAGTGTATTGATTCACGTGGTGCATGCTGCTGGGTGCTGTTGGGGCATTGTAGTTGTTCACAGTAGTATAATATATTCGTTGATATCATATTCGTCTGCTGCTGAGCTGATACCGTGTCCATTCCCCAGGCTGCTTTACCCCCTGTAGCCCTATCTCAGATAGAATACGACAACTAGAAATCGATTAGCTCGTAGCTAGAGCTAACAGTGGGTAATCTCAAATTTAGAACTTCTTAATTTTTCGTAACAATTGCCAAAATATGAGGGAAGGCTGAAAATATTCTGGGGGACTAAAATCAATCTGGGGGCTACAGCCCACAAGCCATCCCCTACTTTTTCGCCTATGATCAGGATACACTGACCTCACTGGTGACGGCATCGACAAGATGTATTTTTTAATCGGGTATTAAAGCTTGCGTCTTTACCATGCAGACCAGCAGGACAACCTCGGCGACCCAAATAGTAGGACGAGATTTTCAGATTTGTTTATATACCTGATTATTCCTTGCTTTCTATCTAAACTTTGCTTCCCACTACTTTACTTCTCGCTAAATTCACTTCACAAAAGTTATCTTATGATGCCACAAAGAGACACAGAGAGAAATACCTTATTTTGATTTTGCGTGAAACTGATATCAAAACAACACATTATTACAAAAATCAAAGAGACAAATATACTTCGGAGCCAGAAACCATCGAAAAACAGCTAGGCTGTGAGGTTAAGAAAATCCACAACTTCTGCATTTCAATCTCGCAATGTGTTATTAAACGGTAACTGCATCACGCTTTCACTTGGTAAATTTAGAAGCTTCGATTTTATAGGCTAATTTCGCTTAACCAAACCATAACTTTTAGTATATCATGTTGAAAATTGAAATGCAACCAGATCACAACACCGTAGCGATAGTGAGCGTCGAATTCATAACCTTTCGAGAATACTTTTCGTTATAGCGGCGCTATAACGAAAAGTTACAATAGTCGACAAACTTAGTTGCAAAGTTGCCAACAGCGTCAGCTGTTTCCAATGAATAGACATTTTTCTGGAATAGAATATGTTGCAAGTTTAGGTAACCGATTGAAGTAATTTCAGTGAAAAGATCAAAGAGGAAAATTTGGGTGTTTGATGATTGGCTTTAGAAACAGGAAATAAATTAAAAAAGCTGAGAACAGCTGGCTACGATAACAAACTTTATCAATACGTAAAACTATTTAAGTTAGTTCTTAAAGGAAGACTTAAACGAAATGAAATTGCGCGATTTGTTTCAGACGGAGGGAAGTTTGCTATATTTTGGACAACTTTCAAGGAAAAAAGTTCACAAAACAGTGAGGTTAAGGTAAAGGCAACTTGTTTTCAGCTTAAACATGACCATTTCTCAAATACCTGATAACCAGACTTATCTATGATTAATTTTGTTGAGCTGATAGTTAATACGTGACCGTGATCAAACTACATCTAAAAACTTACAGTAACAACGACAGAAATGTTTATGTCAGTAGTGCAATGAAATAAAATTATAGCAGTGGAAAAAAGGCAAGCAAAAATAAGATAAAAACTAATAATAATGAGAAAATGGGCTAACAGTTTTTTTTGTGATAAGCATTAATCACATATGAAAAAAATTTAAATCATATCTTCGCATATGCTTTATAAACTCATTTGCAAGTGCATAATATTTTTCAACGTTCTTACATAGTATATTGCAAGTGCAAGTACATATTATTTTTTAACGTTTTTGTAAATCTGGTAGCATTTAATCATTTAACTTAAGTATTACACATGTGCCCAAGCGAGTGTAAAAAGATTTATCGTTTACCACGAGTTGAGATTGCATGTTTTCACGATACTACAAACAACTAAGCTTTACAAATCGTGACTCTTAAATGCAAGGAATTACATCTGGTTATATTGTGTTTCAATGCACATGCAATATAAGAAAATTTAGGCAAATACTGTTGTTTGCAATCACCTTCACCTTTATTTAGATGATGCGTATGATAGCTTTATTATCGTTTTAAGTGTCTGCCGTTATGCGCAACAATGATACACAGATTCAAAACGAGTGCATTTGCAGTAAAAAAGCCACTCGCGTTTCAAAGTTGTCGGAAGTAGTTTCACTTTCTGTGTTCCGATTTCAGATCTATTTTGACCACGTACTGTGTATTTTTGACCAATGATTTTTAACCAAAATGACTCTTCCAAGCCAAATTTAACCTAAATTGAGTTACATTTAAGTTTAATGATAGTAACTGATTACAAGCGATTCTAATCATACATTTATTAAGAATTCTCGAATTTTCCAAGTAAGCACCTTTGTTTTTGTATTGTGTCAAGTAGTAGAGTGTATACATTTACAATTATGCATCAAGCTTTGATACTCAAGTTAGATTTTACGTTTTCATTCAAGCATTATTCATCCCATTCTTTTACCCGGCTGTTCGTTGCAAATGTTATAATAGGATATTGCTCCAATTAACGCATAAAAGTGATTGAAAATTACTGCACATTAAATCTTTGAAAAATTTCGAACGCATTAGGCGCACTTCATTGATCTAAATCCTTTTTCAATGGCATTCTTTTAATTGCAGCTGCCTGTTATTGCGAAATAACAATGCAGTAGATTCCGCTTAATTGGGCCGCCGGTTAATCGGGTCAGCCGTTTAACCATCCTACGTTGATTACGTTTTGTAACGTTAAAGTTGTTTGGGGTCGCATTTGACCTCATGCTTAAAATTGCTTTTATCATGATTTTAAGCAATCCTGAATGTTTCGTTTGTTACAAATATCTATCAAAAAGCTATAAGAATATCAAAACAATTCTTTTAAAAGCAATCGTAAGAGCGGTGATGAGTCTTTATCACGGGGTAAAAACGAAAGTTAGAGTGGGATCTGAGTTATTTCAGGAATTCTTGGTACAAGTTTGTGTACATCAAGGATCTGTTTTGTCGCCATTACTTTTTGTAATTGCAGTGGATGTAATCTCGGAGAATGCAAGAGAAGGATTGATGAATGAAATTTTGTAGGCGGATGATTTGGTTTTAATAAGTGAAAGTATGGAGAATTTGAAAGAGAAGTTTTTAAAATGGAAAGAAGCGTTTGAAAGCAAGGAACTGAAGGTGAACTTCAAGAAAATGAAAGTAATGGTGAGTGGTTTAAAAGGTGAGGTACCCAATGGTAAAGTTGATCCATGTGCCAAGTGCGGCAAGAGGGTGATGGCAAATTCGGTAATGCGTACAAAGTGTAGTAAATAAGTACATGGTAGATGCGCAAAAATGAAGAGGGTGACTTCAACTCTGGCAAAAAGGTTTTGTTTGTAAACTATGTGTTTATACAAAGGAAAGAATTGTGGAAACAGATGAAGAATTATCATTTTTTAACCAGGTTGACTTTGGGCAGAACTTTTGCTGTTTGGGGGACAGGTTGAACGCCAGTGGTGGAAGTCAAGCAGCGGTAAAAGCATGAACGAGAATGGGATGGATAAAATTTACAGAATGTGGAAAGTTATTTTATGGTAACAAGTTTTCGTTAAAAATGAAAGGAAGGATTTATCAGAGTTGCGTAAGATCAGCAATGCTGTATGGGAGCAAGACGTGGTGTCTAAGGGAGAATGAGATGGCAATTTTGAGAAAAACTGAAAAAGCCTTAATGAGAGCAATGTGTGAAGTTAAGATCATTGAGAAAAGAAGGAGCCAATAACTTATGAGTTTGCTGGGTTCAAAGGATACTTTGGATGGGTTGTCCAGGGCGAGCGAAGTGCGATCTTATGGGCATGTTTTGAGAAGGAATAATGGTGATATTTTGAGAAGAGCGTTGGAATTTTAAGTGGCCAGAAGAAGAGGGCGTGGGCGGCCGAATATGACATGAAAGAGACAAATGGAGGAGCATATCAATCAGATTGGACTGAAAAGGGAGGATGCCATTGTCAGAGTGAAGTGGCGCAATGGTGTTTACGAACTGTCGAGAAGCAGGAGGTGAATCCGGCCACCTGTGTTAACACGGACAAAACCGGATTTAAAAAACTGGATCTCTTTCCCTCTTTTTGCATAATTTTAGTACAGTGTCGATATTCAAACCTAAAAAATAACATAGGCCAATTTTTCTTCTCAAATAACCTTTAGTGAATTTGTAAGAAATTTGAACATAAGTGTGATTTATGATAGGATTTGAATTTGATCTAAGTTGATATTTTAAGTCTTTTGATTCACAAACCTGCTGTTACATGAATCTAAACTGCATGTGATTCAAAGAATCTCATTGGGTAAAAAGTTGGTTACCTGGAGGTTAAATGCAATAAGCATTATACTAAATCAATCGGCTTCACCAATTCTGCTGAGTATAAGAAAACAAGTCTTTATACTAGGAAACTTAAAAGGTTTTTGAACACTAAAACTAACTTGCAATAAGATTTCGTATGAACAAAAACTTCAATTCACATACCTAAAACAGGAATGAGAAACTAGTTTTTTACAAGGAACTAGTTGAAAAAAGCTGCAGCAAAAATTCTGATAGGTAAACAATGATCATCCTAGAAAACACATTTCTATTTTTTCTCAGCCATTGTTTTTTTCTGAAAGACCTAAAAAGAATCGCTGGGAAAAGAAAAAATAATTAGGCAGTTATAAAAAAAGCATGAAGTGTAACAATTGAAAAATACAGAATAAAACATAGCATAATATCACATATTGGGGTCATCTTTGACCCCAATTAATGTTTATGGTATATTTTTTGAAAGCATGATATATAAAAAATTAGCGTTTTTAGGGGAACATCATTCTCACTTGTATAAATACAGTCTGATTGAAGAATTCAAGAGAGCACAACTTGAACAACCAAGAATAGAAAGAGCTACTACAAATTAACTGGTCTTGGGGTAAGTTTTGACCCTAATAATCGTATGAGGGTTAATTGGGTTAAATTGTGAAAAACGAAATCCAATCTAAGATAATGCACTACGTTATAGCAGCACAATTGGGCCACAACTGTAGCCAGACATCCAGTACATCTACCTGTGTAATTGCAAAACGGCCATTGTCATGCAATAAAACCAAATATCACAAAGCCAACTTTATTAAGAACAATTGAACAACACACGTGCAACTTATTTTGTCATTTCATGCCTTTGGACATCGCAACTGTTGCGTTTTGTTGCAAATTTTGTGAAGACCTAAGCAGAAATGCCGCGAAAAGATTTAACAATTGTGGAAAAGATTCTTGTTCTAAAAAAAGTTAGAGATCGCCCTCCAAACATTGTGCACATTGTTTGTCTATGCACATGTGTTTGTTTATTGCCGTTAAGATAATGACGTCATGTTTACTTCGGGTAATCGGTTCAGCCGCTTAATCGGGTCAAATGGCGCTTGTCCCTATGTGACCCGATTAAGCGGAATCTACTGTATTTCAGTATGCTGTATTTGGTTGCAAATGGATTTTGACATAAAGAATCTTTCGCATGGTTTCTGTAATATCATGTGATTCTCAAACAGCTTTTCAAGTACATCCACGCAAAACTTTTTGGTTTGGAAAGTAATTGTTTTATGTAACACAACAAAAAATTCCCTCGAGAAATTTTTTGCATAGTAAAATCTAACTTCAGGAAAAAAACTAACACGAAATCGCCATCAAAAAAATTGAGTAACTTAACTATTTGCAGGTTGAGGTTTAGCATTCTAAGAAATGAACATTAGACATTAGTTTATTTCTTTTTTTCTGCGCATGGAAACGTAGACAAAGTTTGTTTGTTGCTTTGCCATTGTTTCATTTTTTCCACTACGCTTTGAAAGTCACAATGTATTGCTTTCTTCATCACTTTGAAGGCTTTATCAAGGCTTGAATGCTTAATGCAGATTTTCCAAGCCTTTTCGATAATTTAAACATCGTTTACATTAAGTCTTATTTATCACATTGTCTTGTAGCGAGACGTTGAATATCTTACTAGATTCTTATTAGTTGCCCTTCATGTATTATATGATGCCTGTTGGGGATAGGAAGAAGGAAGCCAAACAGTCATTCTGGTGTTGTATGGAGGGGGGAAAATGAGAGATATCGTTGTGCGACCAACTTGCTATTACATTAAAAGGAAATAAAGTGTTTAGTCGTTTGATAAAACAAGGTTTTACGACAAATTTAAATAAATGTTGTCTGCTTGATCACTTCTATTATATGACGCGACACATGGAGCGGGGAAGGGGCGTACATAAAGGTCATCATGGGTCAAAGGAGGGAAGGTGAGACTTACAAATTAGATAAAAAATTTCATATGATTGATGAGCAGTTTCTTGTAGTTCACAATAATGACATTTGCCACGGTTTCTTTCTGTAGCTAGCAGCTTTGTCAATCGAGTTGGCACACAATTTCATGACAGGATGGTTGTGCGCTCAAAGCTCTCAAATACTGCAATTTTTTGCGCTTGAAAAGGTACTTTCCGATAATTTTCCCGGCTTGGTTGCTGCTTGTTTGTGCTAGAAACGACGTGTTCTAGCTATACTGGTAAAACTAAAACGTGCCTGAACAAATAGAAGGTCTGGTATATTTGGCAAAGTCCCGTCAATATAGAACAATCATGTATACGAAGCCAAATATCTTCTTCCTTTCTAACCCCATAATAAACTAGTTTATCAATGCAAAGCATGAAATAAATCAATAGGGTAAAACGGTGTTACAAGTAAAAAGTGGAATAGTTGTTATGTTCCGTATTTTTGCCTAGGTAGCAAGAAATAAACCTAGCAAAAGCAATAGTGGGTGGAGATACGACACAAAAATTCACACAAATACGTATCTCGCTTGTTATTATTTAAGAACACCAACCAATATTGAAAACGCTACAGATAAATATAAACAACCAGGACAAACTGGAGGTTTTAACGTGAAGTGATTGCATGTTTATTGTCAGATTACTTGATCAAACTCAAGTGATCTTGCGACTGAGCAAAGTGTGACCCACAATGTTGACGTTTTGCACTTGCCCTTGTATGTTTTTTAATTGCAGGCGCTAGCAAGCAAAGCAAACCTAATACAACATAAAGGAAGTTTGAAATGAATCTTAGATTTTCGGTTACATCATTATTAGCTTATTCCTATCTATCGCTACCTGCCTGCAAATGCACAAGAGCATATTGAAACCGATTTGTTTCTGTTACATTATCTGGAAGTGTAACCTGTGTGATTTTTCAGAAAACTCTGAGCTCCGCGATTAATGCATCACTTGAAGTTTGGGAAGCATTGAAACGCTGTTTGTAGCGACAACGATCGCGCGTTCAAACCTCACGATTGCTAGATTTTTGTGCATTTGGAAAAGATACGTTATAGCAATTTTGTCTGCTTCTTTGCATTGATTGTGGTAGAAATGCACTGCGCCAGCAGTACCAGCAACTCCGAAGAGGTTCTAAACATAAAAATGTTTTGCCGTTACCCACACGAAGTTTTTCGGTGACACTAAGGTAAAAATACAAAAAAACAAGAAAACTAAATTGCCGAAAAATGGCACAATGCTATGTACAGGGTGTCCCAAAATAAATAAAAGTCGTGAATAATCTTAATGTAAAACGGTAGTCGTTAATTCGATTACCATTTATATCAAAATAAAATGCGCAAGAAATGTAAACATTTTCTGTGAGCCTTTATGACAGCAATTGAATACCAAAAATTCATGACATCTAGATATATTTTAGCGTTTCCGTAAACACATTCTCTCAATGAACGCCATTCCATCTCAGACATTCTTGAAGCCGGTGAGCAAAGTTATCAATCACTCTGGCAAATTTTTTGTTTTTTTATCGCACAAATGTTTAGTGTAGTGGTCAGTTTCAATTCATCAATGGCCTTGAGATTATTTTGATAAACTTTTTTTAATAAGCTCCACAGACAAAATTTTGGAGGATTCAAGTCGAGCGGATGTGGAAGCCATTTTGGATCACCCCTCCTGCTAATTAAACAACGAGATAATTGCTGATCCAGCCACTCTAATGTGATATTGGCTGAATGTGAAATAGCTCCATCCTGTTGGAACCACTGAATATTTCAATTTATTTGCTGCTGTGTTTCAAGGTTCGTTTAGATCTTGATAAGCATCATAATTCAGCACTATTTTGTGACAGTGGATGGATTTGCGATTTTCATCTTCACACCAGTTTGGTCAAATGAAGCCGTGTTTTGATACAGCCACCCATGGTGTGCGTTTCTGAGAGTACAGAGGCCTCTGAAGTACCTCCTCTGATATATGTGAGCCCCAAATCACAATACGAGTGTAGAAAGCATGCAGTGGGCCTTGCCACTGAACTACACATGATTATGGAATCTGGGTCACGGGAAAACTTGTTTCAAAATCACTGATACATCTTAACAAGTTTTTGCTCATCAGTTGCAGTGAGTTGGTGTTTTATCTGGATTCTGTAAGAATGCAGATGAAAGTCTTAAATGAGGATTTTTTACAACAATAACCGCAATATGCCAAGCTCTTGACTACATCTTTGAATAGAGTGTCTCGGGCTTCGGCCAACAGAAACTCCAAACGCTTTTACATTGTGGCAGGCCTTGCATTCAATTTTCTTCGACAAATTGAATCCTCTAATTTTTTGCTACGTTTATTTGCAGTTCCTTAGTATGAAAATTGCGATACCACGAAAATGCCTTGGACGTTACAGGATTGTTGTTGAAAGCAAACTTTTTGCGGAAACGCGTTTGAACATCCGAGTAGGGTATAATTCCTGCATAGCCAATGACGAATGAAAGTTTTTCTTCAAATATCCAAGCAATGAGAGTTTAAAAGACTAATTGTTATGTACAACTGCTATGAAACCTAAAAAATATAGACAAAAGTATTAAAATCAACATATGTCTTAGCAATGTTTTGGGCTTTATTGTTTTTAGACACTCACACCTACTGTCGCACGAAATAAGAAAATGAAAACCAGTTTTGATAAGTGGAAACATATTATAAACGAGGTATCATAGCAAAAATCAAACTGACAAAATCACAAGTTTATCAAGAAATTTTTAACAAACGATGGAAGAGGTATACGTACTAAAAATATGTCGTTCATTCCACTTCAATTGCTTGATTGAAAAGTTTTAGGTTTTCAGCAATATGTTGTGTCTAAATATATCAGTTTTTTTTGGATCCGAGAGCAGTTTCTTTGGCTGTATTTAGAAAATAGTAGTAGTCTTGGTGTCACGAATAATTAGATTTTCGTTGTAGGAATGTTTTTTATACTGTATATAGTTTGTGTAATTTGTCGTTTTGTTTTGCCGTGATTATTTCAATTGTAAATCTGAATTTGTAAGCTCAAACTTGATTTTATATCTCGGATGTTTTCGAAAAAGACCTTTTTCTCTTTTGCATGTAGATTTGCAACTCACACGCTTTTTCTTACTTCACAATGGTTGATTACGTGATTAAGTTCCAGAGTATTGTAGTGCATCTTGGTTCTTCTCGAAGATTTTTTTTTATTGCCGATTGCGTAATTTATTAACGGTGTTTTTCCTGTGTCACGTGATGTTCTAGCAATTTCTGGATTATTTTCTAGTCGTATATTTAAGGGGGCGAGATTTTCACCATTTAAGAGAGAGTGGAAAGTGGCAGAGTAAAGTGTAGTAAAAAGGCGTTGTTTAGTGGTGATTGTTGTGACAGAAATCAAGCAATAATTTGGTGATTTTAGTTTTGGTTAGTCTCTGATATTTATGTATTGAAGCGCTTTATTTTCTGTGTTTGACAAGCGAAGGAATTTGAAGTTTCAATTGGTATGTGAATATATTCGTTCTGCTGTTGATTGAGAAGTGCGTGGGTTACAGTATCTTAGTGGAAGCCAATCTTTTCCTAGTTAATAAGTTGCAACCAGACTTAATTATTCGAGCAATGCTACAAGTCGCCTCTATTTTAAGAAGTAATTTAAAATTGATGTTAAATCAAAAAAATTTCTATTGCCCTCAACACTTGGACTCAAAAGCGGTGCACATTGCAGTGGCGTAAAACCACAGTGCCTATCCCCAACCGAAACTTGAGAATAGTTTATATGGGGAGCAGAAAGTTCCTAAGTGAGATTCACAGAACCCAAATCGTTACTTTGTATAGTAAAGCATTATAAGAACGGCAGATATTCATTAAAGTCAAGATCAGTAAAGCAGCAGTTCATCAGGTGATCTAAAAATTTTAACTGTATGGCTTGTATGAGGAACTACATTAAGTTTGCGTTGTGGAACAACAATAAGTCTTGTGAAACAACAATTCTTGTGGAACAAAAATAAATGGTTCCCAACACGTTAAGCTGTTAACTGATAAGCAGAAAATGCACATGCGTATCCACGGATGCACGATCATTATTCCGAACAATTCCCTTTTACACCCATTAAAAGCTGTGACAAATTTTCTCACAAAAAGCAAAGTCAAGGTCGTAAAATGGCGGCGTAAGAGCCTCGACCTCAACCCAGTGGAGAATCTGTGGATGAAAATAAAGGATAAAGTTGCAGAAAGCAACCATTAAGTGCTAAGGATTTGATAGGAGTGATAAAAAAAGTATGGGTAAAGGAGTTGTCAAAAGAGTAAGAGTCTAATCCATAGTGTGCCAAAACGTCTGAAGAAAAGAATCAAGAGTTGTGGAGGACATACAAAGTGCTAAATTTTGTTAATTTATTGACTAAAATATATGAAAACTACTTCATGTGAGCTCTATAAACATCAATTTTGAGCGAAAATCTAATTTCTTACAAAATAAAATGACTTGATACCATATGGATATGCTAGTTACTGAATAAGAAGAAAAATTGGAGATGTTTTTTAAACGTTTGGTAAGCTCTGCATAAGAGTTGACGGGGAAAGGGAATTAAACCCCAACAAAATGAGTTTGAATCCCAATGTTGATGTGGTCGTTGTGGGCTGAGCTATCGCAAACGATTTTAAAGTCACTGCAGCTAGCACATGATTTTTTGAAGGATTTTTACTTTTCAATTTTGGTAAGCCTAGGTTAAAATTTAAAGCATCTGGAAACCCAGCGAGGACACAGCCAAGGGTTTATTTAGAGTAGAGGCAAATTTATTCAGCAACTACTGAGATTTTGAAAGAAAAATGGTAAATGTGAAGGCCAAATTATACTTTGATAAATTATTCATCACTCAGAATTCGAATCTCCATCTATAGATCTTGTTTTAATGAATTGGTCATCAGTATGTACAGCCTAATTAGTCCAAACACCTTGCCTGAAAATAAAGCTTGCTTTTTGTTTTTTAAACTATAGTTTACCACTGCTATTATAATTTGTCTGAGTAGCATTTGTTCCAAATTACCTTCAGTTTGTTGAGTTTAGCAGTGTTTGATTTTAAAGATTAGTTACGTAGTTGCAGTTTTTCAAAATTCAATCGCGATTTATTTTAACGTGTCTTTATTTATTGAAATATATTAATAATTGTATAAAATATTAAATTGCCATGCAAAGTTGCCAAATTTACCAAAGTGACCACCGGAATTGCCAGTGAGTAAATATTGTGTTTATGCACGTTTCTGACTCTCCAACCTTTAATGTAATTATTATTTACATGTATGATACTGTTTCGTCTTTTGATGCGTTAAATTTATTTTATAGAATACGGGTGCAATTTCGTCAACAATCAATTTACAAACATTAATTTAAATTTACCTGAGGCTATCCTCGAGTACACTAAGATCCTATGGCCGCCAGCCAATTAATCGACGGCTATATTTAACAAAACTATGTTTAAATCCATTTCTTTTGTTTTTTAAGTTAACATTTTGTCTAAGTAACATGAATTGGTCTTGACTGCTACTAATTTGGTTAATACAAATAAACTGCCTTAGCCATTTTTTGATAATAACAAATGAAGTAAAAGTTAATAAAAATTTAAGTTTAATAAAAAATTGAAAACACACGCTCCTAATTGCACCACAGCCACCGCCGTAACAAGTTTTTAAGCTTTTTTTAGAATGGTGGCTATGACTTGTCCCTGATAATTTTTTGTCCCCTTTCGTCCCATTTCTCGGCCGAGTGTCAGTCTCAAACTTTACTTTGCCAGTTCCTAATCACTAGCATAATGGCATGAACGCATAATCAATATCAGTCCGATCATTTTTTCAACAACTTAAGAAAGCAATTAGCTATTGTTTTGTTTCTGTAACACAATACTGAAGTGTTTTCAAATAGTGATGGCCGACATACCAGAGAAAACTCGGTGTTCTAAAACGCTGCTTTGGCAAATAATCACCTAATTACTTTATCAAAGCACAATATTTAATGTTGACCTCCCAAAAAAACACAAAGTACAGTATTAAAATTTTTATAAATTCTATAAAACTCCAAACATTTTAAGTTTTGCTGGACAAAACGTCAATCTGTGCTCGATCATTTTCATTCCTTAAATCAATGATTGGCAACCTATGAGCTGAGGGTCGGATCTTGTCCACCAAGCAAAATCATCTGGCCGGCTGCTCTTGTTTCAATAGTCATAACCTTATGGTCCTCGGTGTGAATTTACATTGTTCTGCCAAGCTTAAATCGCCCCACTGGATAGTTAATTACTCGTTTTACGGAGCTTGGTTAGTAATTTGTATATTAGCTGTATTGTATACTGTTGTTCAATGGCGTACGGAGGGGGCTTCTGTACGCGCGTCCTCACTCAGGTCCTCCTCAGAAACACGTTAAATACCGTTTTATGACATTATGCTTGTAGCGGTAACAAACGAGTTTCATGACATAGCAATGAGAACATTGATCTCCAAAAGCAAAAGTAAAAAGGTCTTTACCGCGACTGTTCCGTAAAATTTGCAACAAGCCTTTTTCGCATCCCCCCTCAACAAACGAGGCCATTTTTGCTAAAGGGACAATGCCAAAAGAAAACAAAGTATCTCTACTACAGCAACGCAAAATCACTCAAGCATTAAACGCACAGCACAGTGATTGCGATTACCTTATTGAGGAGATGTGTTAACCTGCTTTGGAGTTGTCAAAACTCCTGCAACAGTGCACTTCTGCCTCAAGCAGAGCAATCAAGAAAAAAAAATTGCCATGAAGAGCCAATGCACGAAACCAACCGGAGAAAAATGTTTATTATGTGCTGTCAACCAGCGATGAACTTTGTAAATATGCTGAGATTATTGTAAACGATAAATATGCGTGTAAATTAGTAGATACAGGTGCGTCAGTGACGGTATTGTCTGAAGAATTTTACCAAATGTGTAACTCTCCAACTTTGTTAGATGTATCAAATGATATTAAGTTTGTCGGCGCTGGCGGTGAACCACTCATCATGTTTAGAAAAGACTGAGCTTTCTATTGCCATTAGAGACTGTCGAGTACCATTTGATGTGTATGTGTGTGTAAAAATCAGACCAAACCATTTATTTTGGATTTGGATTTCTTGAAGAAACAACAGTGCGTAGTTGATTACAAACAAAAAGTCTTAAAATCTGCACCTAACAAAGCGGCTCAGCCCATTGTCTTTCTTCGATGCGAGTCTGGTTAACACTTCAAAATTACTACCGTTTACTGAAGTGATGGTGCCCTTCAAAGTTATTGGTCATGAGTGTAATGACGGCTCAGACGTTTGCGTCGAGAGAAACGAAGCGTTGTTGAGTAAATACGAAATTATGTGTGGGAATGGAGTGACAAAAACTTTTGGAAACTCTGTGCAAGTCAGAATGGATAACTTTACCCCCACCGCTAAGTGTTTATCTATGGGAGTAATTGCTGCTGAAATAAGTGTTCTTGTGAAAATCAGTGTTCTTGCGAGGGATTCATGTGTTGACGATTGTGCTTATATTTTAGAAACCGTGCCTATGAATCAGGATCATTTATTCGAGGCTTCATGTGGTGAAGATGCTGACCTTTTGCGTTTGTTGGAGGAATTGAAATTAAAAGAGTTAAACCTTAACGAGGGAGAAAAAAAAGAAGTGCATAAAATTATTAAAAAGCACAAAAAGGCTTTTTCATTGTTAAAAACCAATTTGGGTCGAACTGAGTTGATTAAACATAGCATTGATACTGGCAATGGCATGCCTACGTCAGCAGCCTCGAAGAATGTTGACAAAACAAAAACAAGAAGTAGGTAAACTTGTTGATGACATGCTGGATGACGGTGTTATTAGCACGTCTAAGTGGCCGTGGTCTAGTCCTATCGTTTTGGTTAAGAAAAAAGACGGCAGTGTCAGGTTTTGTGTCGATTACCGTACTCGCAATAATTGTACTAAAAAGTGCATTTATCCCTTGCCAAGAATAGACAACAGTCTTGATCAGCTGTCCGGGTGTGGATACTTTTCCACTTTGGATTTGAAATCGGGCTACTGGCAAATTTCTATGCACGAAAAAGATAAGGAGAAAAGAGTGTTTACATGCCATAAAAGATTGTTTGAATTTAACGTGATGCCCTTCGGCTGGGCAAACGCGCCGGCAACCTTTCAGCATTTAATGAAAGTTGTATTAAATGGTATTAAATGGGATGGCGTTTTGGCGTATGTGGATGATATCATTGTTTACGCACGCATTTTGATGAACACTTACGTAATTTCGATTTAGTTTTGTCACATCTTGAGTTGCATGGCTTGACCCTAACGCCTTCAAAATGTACTTTATTTAAAAGTGAGGTGAAGTTTTTAGGCCATATTGTATCAAAATCGGGCAGTTTCGTGTGACCCTGAGAAAGTGGCTTGTGTGAGCAACTGGCCAATTCCCCAGTCATTAAAAGAAGTAAGACAATTTTTGGGTGTTGCATCATATTATCGAAAGTTTGTTAAAGATTTTGCTAATTTAGCTGCACCAATGTATGATTTGAGCAAAAAGTCCGCCAAGCAATTCGAATGGACTGATGAATGTAATGACGCATTTTTGTGTTTAAAACGTTTTTTAACATCTGCACCTGTTTTAGTGTATCCTGATTTTTCCAAACCCTTTCTTGTGGATACCGATGCATCAATTGGTGCAAATGGGGGAGTTTTGTCTTAAATTCGCGATCGAAAAGAGCATCCAGTTGCTTACTGTTACCGAACACTAATCAAATGTGAACGGAATTATTCCACAACAAGAAAAGAACTTCTAGCTGTTGTTCATGTTCTACAAACGTTTCGTTGTTATCTGGATCAAACGTTTTTGCTGCGAACTGATCATGCTGCTCTACGGAGTTGTGGGAATCCAAGGATGTCTTTGGTCAGTGCGCACGATGGTTCGAATTGATGGCCGAACATCGCTCAGGATCTGTTCATGGAAATACTGATGCTTTGAGCAGGTGTCCTGGCGGGGAGGAGAATTTTTCTGATGATTGTCCGTTCCGCTATGATAATGTATTGGTAAATAAGGTAAAACATGTTGAGAACTCGAACAAGGTAGATATGTTTGCCATTGATTTTCGAGAATGCCAAGGTTGGAATAATGATTCAATTGCACGATTCCAAAAAAAAAAGATGAACATTTGTCTGTTTTACTTGATTGGGTCCGACGTGGTTCTAGACCACTATTTAAAAAGATTAGAATGTCCAGCGAAGAGATTTGGCATTATTGGTTTATCTTTGGAGAAATCATTCTCAATGATTCTTGTTCGCATCAAAAGCATGAAGACTCAATGATGACCAACTATTGGTTCCAAGTGCCAATAGAGAGGAGGGATTGAAAGCTCTTCAAGATTCTGCTCACGGTTGAAGCCACTTGGGTGTAAAGAAAACTGCTGAAAAGATATCGGAACGATTTTATTGTCCACATTGGAGAGCATCTGTTACCGCATATAGTAAACAGTGTCAACTGTGTGGCCAACGAAAACAACAATCAACAACTCCAAATGCTGAGCTTGTTCCCTCTTCGAAGCTGAGCCCAATGCAGCAAATTTAGATCGATGTACTCGGTGGCTTGCCTATGACTCACACAGGAAAACGTTACATTTTAGTCGTTTGCGGCACATATACGAAATATATGCAAGCGTGGCCAATGCGTTCTCAACCGGCTCAGGAAACAGCAATGACCCTGTATCGCAATTGGTTTACGGTCCATGGAGTGCCTGAACGCGTTCACTCCGATCAGGGCAAATTTATGGCCCAGAAGTACGTTGAGACGCCCACATAATTATCCAGGTGTTTAGCTGCACTTTGATTGTTTACCTGCACTCCATAAAACAGTATTGCACCAGGGCAATTTTGATATTATTGAATCACATCACCATGAATTAATATGTTCTAGGCTGTTTGTAATATTGTGTGTCCGCATATTTCTGGTAATTTCCTTCTGTTTTAGTGAAGGGGAGAGAGTGTTACACGTTAGTTTTGAACACTGTTTCTCTTGATAGAGCGATCCGCTTTCGGACGGGTTCTCTATGCTGTGTGCTAATTATGCCAAGAGGGCGTGTTGCACGCGGACGGGAAAGACGGTAGAAGACAGCTAAGTTGATACATGGAGACGAGTAGACACGGAGTCGTGTCACTAACTTTTAAAATAATATACGTTTTTATCTATTTTAGTCTGGTCGAAGATTGTGCCAGGAACGAATGGAGACTATAGGAAAGAAACGTAACATGGTTATTATATATACGAGCAGATGCACCTCTCATATATATGAGTCAAACATGTGGCCTTATTTAACCACAGGGCAACCAAAGAAAAATAATCCAACAAAGGAGAGTTTTTTAGAAGTAGTCCGTAGGAAGTCCGGTTATAACGTCTACTACTTCTCAGTAGGGGCTAATTATTCGGTTCGCTGTGGAGGTCTAATTTAAAGCTATATTTATTTAAACTCCTAACAAAACAACACGAGATCACCTAATTTACCACAATCAATCAATTTTGTGGGAAATTGCTCCTAAAGTCTTTGCGTCACATTTTCAAGAGACTACACTGTATGAAGTCAAATCGCTAACAAAAAACTACATGGCGATTGGCAAAACATAGCGGCCCCCAATTATGCCGCAGCAATGTCATAATTACAACAACAAATACATCCAATCAATTTTTAGTTAAGACAGGTATCTGCGTTGCCTAATACATTTGGCTAGAGCAAATACGAACATGATAAATTACAGCGACACAAACTTTAAGCATGCAAGCAAATACAAAAAAAGTACAAGAAAAAGAAATATGATTGATTATACGAACACAACACTTAATTGCAATCAATTTACTAAACATTTCTGTATTAACGGGAATGCAAGCCACAGCTGTCGTTCGAATGCGCTTAAGGTGTGCTTCCGGTTACGCATTCTCCACAGGAGTTAGACGAGAGACATCTCGTAACATATATCCAATTTTGACCTCTCCCGTGGTTTCATTCACTTTAGTTACGACCACCTTGGCCCGTCTCACTATGGGTTTCTCATTTCTAATTTGAAAAATCACCTCCTCTATCTTCTCAAGCTTGTATTAATAACTTCCACGTTTGGATATGTCCTCTAACAAGCCCACAACCACCAGTTGTCCAGGTTTCAAATTTTCAGATAACTTTAACCACATTTTTTGCCCCTGCAGCCAAGGTAAATAGAAGAATATCCATTTTTTCAAGAATGGCTGGAAGAGAGATATAAATTAAAGCGAAGATCTCTTTTGAGCATGTCTCGGTCATGCTGTTGTCCAACTGCAACATGCGGGTCTATGTAAGGGGTTGAAAGTGAAGCTGGAGTAATAGCAGTGAAACTCTAGGATCGTCACTTAGTGGTACCAAGGGCATTTCATTTACAATCCTAACTGCACTCCCAACGTGCGTCAACAATTCAACAAACTTTGGCTCTTGCGCCACGGTGTCCAAAATGTGAGAAAGAACAATCTCAAACTGCTTCACCATTGTCTCCCAGATGCCATCTTGCGCCGGAGCATACGGAGGTATAAATTCCCAAATTTATACTTTTTCTTCTAAGGAATATGGGAAAGTCCTTGCTTTCAATCAACTCAGGGAGCTTTTTTGACCCGGCCTGGAACGTGCTTGCATTATCTGAATAGACCGTATTGACCTGTCTACGCAGGTCTGTAAATCGAGTAAAAAAGTAAAAAATCATCCTGCGACAAAGATGTTACCAACTCAACATGAATAGCCCGCGATGCCATGCATGTAAATAGGATCCCCCATGTCTTCTTGTTGCTTCTTGCCTCTGCAAAATTTGGAGGGCCAAGATAATCCACCACGGAATAGTAAAAGGGCTTTTAGGTGCTGCAAGGCGTGCCAGCGGTAACTCAGACATGATTTGTCTAATAGGCGTCTCCCTTTCAATAACACACACCACAATCACGCACCTATCGCCTCACAGCAGCATTACCATTCGCAATTCAAAACTTCTGCCGTGTAGACATCAGCGTGTGCTGCACACCACAATGGCAGTCTCGGTAGTGATAGAACAATACCACTAACCTAGTCAGGGGTGTTTAGACGGAAGGAGGAGGGGTTGCTTTGCTTCCCATGGTATATCTGGGGATTTACTTAGGCGTTCTTCTATAGGTAGCCTTCCCTCCTCGTCTACACAAAGCCTGTACTTCTTTAGCGGTGGCAACTCTTTCAAGCGATCTTTCTGGGTTGGCGATGCGGTAACATTACATTGTTTGATCACTTCGTCAAGTGCATCAGCAGATTTTCCCTGCATCAAACAAATCACATCGCCATACACCTTGTTCTGAACCTACTTCACTATGATCAGTAGAGCCTTTTCTACGTGAGCAGCATTGAGCACCGGCTTTATAAAATCATCTTACTTTACAGCATTGGAACCAGTCGACAAAGGCAATCAAATAAGCTAATCTTTTTTGCAGAGTGTATAAATTAGGTGAACTCTCAACCAGTTTATCAATGCCGTCGATTGCAATACGCCCAGACAAATTTATTCTACGCGCTCCAACTTGAACTTCATTCTCTACCAATGGCACTGCTGCATATTGTTGCAACAGTGACGGGCCATTTATCCACAAATTACGTGCTTCTGCTTTACGCATGAGATCCGGTCGTGAACCCACGTCAGCCGCATTCAACTTGCTAGGACAAAAGCGCCATTCAGTCTCACTAGACAACATCAAGATGTGGTTAACTCTTCGCGTAATGAACTTATTCAAACGTAAGTCAGGGTTCTTAAGCCATTGTAGCACCGTACGGGAATCGCACCAAAAAAAATTACTGCTATTAGGTATTTTCAATGCGTCAGAGGCTTGCTTTAATAGCTTTGATATGTTCAAAGCTGCGACGAGCTCCTTCCTAGCAATGGGCCACGAAGACTGATTTGCCAAGACAATGTTACATTTACCAAAAACAAACGGCACGGCTGGTATACCATTCACTAATCTGCGTAAGTAGATGACAGACAAAATGCTAGATTCAAAGAGTCACTAAACCAATGCAACTGGAACTTAATGTTGTCATCAGGGCTGCTCCAATCAGCATTCAAAAAAATACCATCTTGGCAGCAAAAGATCTTAAAACATTTCTAACGAGTGAAGCCACGCTTCCCACTCTTTCACGACACTTTGGGGCACCTCTTCGTCCCAGCCAAACTTTTCTGTAGCTAACTGTTGTAAGATGAGAGGCGCTTTGAGAGAAAACGAAGTGCCAAATCCTAAAGGACCAAAGTTTTGTTCAAGTTGGCTAAGCATGCTCCCACGAGTATACTTTGTCAGAGGCTTTAACGAGCACTGGATGCGCAGTTCGTCAGACTCCGTTACCCACACACAGCCTAAAGTTTTAGCAGACCGCATAGCGACACTATTCATCTCCAAATCTACTTCGCGAATGGATGGCGCCAGTAATTCACTATCCATTCCTACCAACACATTTACAGGTTCTTCGTTCGCACTCCATTTTAGCAATTCAAACCCGCGACTACGAAACAAAGCAATCGCTTCATTGGCAATTAGTTGCACATCATCAAAGCTATCCGCAGAAAAAATAAAATTATCAACATACATGTTCTTTGACACAGTACCAAGCGTCAAATCACTGGCTTTGCAAAAGTTTTGTTCCATCATCTTTTTAATGGCTAAGCAAGCAATATACGAGCTACTTTATAAGCGGAACAGTTTCCATTCTATAGAGCATCGCCGGTCACACCATCGTATGGATTCTTCATTTTGCACAAATTTTCACCCTTCTGTTGCATAGCACATCTGTGATTTTCCTCCACCCATGGCTATTGCACTTATTCTTCTTCCAATCTTTATGTTCTCGTTGCCATCATTGTGCATGGTAGAGCCCAAATACTTGAATGCGTTTACTCTTGGCACATCGATGTTTTGCAGTTTGATGTTCCTCTCTTGTTCTTTACCTCCCCTAGCACATAGTTACTCGATCTTCTTCCGGCTGATCGTCATTCCTCTCTCTTACAATGCTTTTCTCCATATCTCTAATCTTTTTTGAAGTTTCTCTCTTGTATTGGTGCAAAGAAACACGTCATCCGCAAATATTATTTGGCAAAGTGCTCTTCTGATATTTTCCGTCCGACAGTCCATAAATATTGTAAATAGAAATGGGCTCAAGGCCGATTCTTGGTGTATTCTTACTACAACAGCAAAGAGCTCATTGCAACCACTCATACAACTCACATGTGTTGCGTTGCCCTCATACATGGCCTGTATTAGTTGAATGTACGCTTTCGGTGTGGATTTGAGTATTAAACAGTTCCACACCTCCTCCCTTGTAACGCAATCATACGCCTTCTCCAAGTCAATAAACATCCAGTGTAAGTTGTGTTGACCTTTTCTGTATTCCTCAATTAATTGGCGTAGCGTAAAAATATTAATAGCATCAGTGGCACTTCTTCCGGGCATAAAGTCATATGGCATAAAATAAACACCTGGTGAATTTCCATTTGGTGGTTGTAAACAAACTTTTAATCAATCGCCTTAACTACATAAAGCTTACGTTTTGGGTTATCATTTAATTTTGGCTGAGAGTTTTATTTGAAAATGTTCATTTTTGTAAGCTTTATTTTCAAAATGAAATGATCGAAAATGTGTTGATATTGCCGACGTACTGGGCTGTTTGTTTGTTACTGATAATACGTGCTCAGGCAATCATAGACCCTTTCAATACTTTTTCTCATGGCTGAATAAACTTAGTGTTATAACTGCTGGTGATAATTACTTAATTAAAGCATCATCTCATGCATGAGCCCGCGCTCAGTTCACCAGTCAGACTGGGCCACCACGAATGAGACTGATTGTGACCAGCCCCCAATTTAAAGAACAAAGACAAAAAAATTGCATGATGTCCTTTCCAAACATTCTGGCATTGATTTAACCTCCACTTAAACTCAAAATATTTTGATTCACATCAAGAAAGAAATGATGTTTTTTGAAACCACCCAAGAATGCCCAAAAGCTCTCAAAAGATTTAAAAACTGCCTAGATACATTTCCATCATCATCTGTAGAAGCAGAAAGATGCTTTAGTGCTGCTGGACTGTTTATTACAAAGCTGAGATCTTCCTTGATTGACTATATGATTGATTTATTGTGCTTCATGCGTTCTCATTTGAAGCAATAAAAAAATGTTTGATTTATTTGATTATTTGGTTCAAAAAGCCCAAAATTATTTGTTGTTTGATAATTATAAAAATCCTTATTTGATAACCGCCCTGGGACTAGCCAGCTTCTACCAAAGAGCAATTGCAACATCAACGAAAAGTTGATAAATTTTTGATATAGCCGCTTCCCTTTTCAAAACCAATGCAGTCGCTTTCTAAAAAAAAATGGAGTCAAAAACATTATGGGAAACAAGCATATCCCCTATTTCCCTCTTCCGAATCCCTGCACCATTTTTGGTAATTAGTGCTGGAGCACAATTAAAGTAAAGTAGGAGTAGCCAAAATAGCAATCGCTATTCAAAGACCAAAATAAATAACTAAAAGCCGATTTTACAATTTGGTGCGCATCTTTTTATCATTATATTTGTGACCTCAAGTCTTTGGCAATCATGTGCTCTGTTTCCTGCATAAGCGTTGGCAAGGGTCTCAATAAAACAAGCCTTTCCTCAAAGTTTTATTCTTAACCCCGATATATTTATAAAGCTATTTTTGAGCGAAGCAATAAAACAGTCTTACCAATATATGGTGATATTTCACACCAAAATCTTTTTAAATTTTTTCCAAATATTTTCTGGAACCCAGCTATCTTTAGGGTCCTATTTCTAGCATTTTTGTAGTTAGGAATAGGAAAAACGAATCTTGGCTGTTCTAGATCTTTTGCCTTTGATTGCTGAGGGCATGTAAATCTTTTTTCAAGGAAAATATTTAAAGTGATTTCTTGTTATATGTGATTAGACTTTGACATTGGGAAATTGCTAGCTTGTAGTTTTCCTTTAGAATATCTCAAGCTCTTGGTTTTTCTTCAACATTCTTAAAATTTGGGATAGAGTGGCTACTTTTACTCCCTGGATACGTCCTTGCGTGTAAGAGCGCATACAAGACGTGGCAAGGAAGTTAAAGTGGCCATGTTTTTTCCCAAATTTTAGCCCCAAAATAGATGGGCCTATTAAAGTATAACCAAGCAAAATACCATAGACCTATTTATCTTCCTATAATATTTACAAAGGCAATGCTTGCTTCTGATTTACCTCAAGCTTTATGCAGTCTCGTCTTTAAGCAAAATAGCAAAAATATTTCTCAGCTTTAGGCGCGACTTCGGTCAGAAATGACTTTTTTTCAATTTTGGGCTTTATTATCCTTCGCTTAATAAATTATCTTCAAAAACAATTTATCGGTCTAAACCAGAGGTTCTCAAACTTTTTCAACATGGAAAACTAAATAGGTTTCTTACCAGTCCAAACCTCTTTATGACCTAGACCAGGCTGCACCAATCAACAGCAGCCTCAACGTGGGGGTGCGATCCCCAACCCAGTTTAGGTTGGTCGAAATGGCTGTTGGCCTTCCCGAGGGTCCCAGTTATCTCGGGCACTCCCCCCAAACCATTTTTTTGTCGCGCTGCACCCTAAACGACCGCAGAAGGGCAACACGCATCTTCTCTAAAATTTGTCGCCTGTCTTCACCATTTTCCTGTCTTTTTCATTCCTCTCTTCGTCACTTCATTCTTCTTTTTCTTTTGATAAGCGGTAACGTTCATTCCAACCCTGGACCCATCTATTCTTGATCAGTGTGCGCTGGAAATGTGACCTGGCGGGGTAAGTCAGCGCAATGCTATACTTGCTACAAATGAGTTTATCTAAGATGCTCACTGCTCTCCCTCTTTAAATTCAGGGCTCTTGGCAGCTCTCATTCCTGGATCTGCCCCCCTTGCTGCGTCCCTGCTTGTAACCCTGTGACTTCCTCCACTATGACTCCCACCGTTACACCTCACAGTAGTACTGTGACTTCTTCCTCGGCCCCCTACGGCCTGCATACCTTCACTGTCCAATCTGGCCACTCCTCTGCTAATGCAGCACTTCCGACCCACTCTCGCCTCAAACCTCTTATCTCTCTTCTGCCCATTCTGATTCTTCTCTTTCTGCTTTTTCACTACCGACTCTTGCTCCTGGCTTTCCTTCCACGTCTCATGCTTCTGCTTCTCCCCTGACTCCCTCAGGGTTCTTTAATGGAATGCCGGTGGTCTCCGAGCCAAGAGCACTGAACTGCTACATTTTCTCTCGTCCCATCCCATCGATCTTATCTGCATCCAGGAATCCAATTTTAACTCATCTTTCTCTTTCCAGATCTCTGGATTCTCTACTCTGCGATCTGATTGCACCCACTACCGTTATGGCACTCTCTCTCTCATGATGCAACGCACTCCAGCGGCGGCGTTATCATTTTTGTCAGACAGGGCTCATCTTTATCTGAACTTTCTACCTCCTTTCTCTCCTCGTTTGACCCCTATTCTGATTACGTAGGGGTCAACATCTCTCTAAACAACTTTTCCTCCTCTCTCCTATTTGAATGTTTACGCTTCCCCCATTTGCTCTTCTCCGACGGATGGCAGAACCGATTCCTTTTCTCTCTCCATTTTTTCCTCCTCTAAAAATCTCCATTCTGGGCAACTTCAATTGCCATCACCCCCTCTGGAACTCAAAAGATACTTCCGACCCTCGTGGGGAGGAAGCATTCGATTGGGTTATCTCTTCTGATCTTCTCCCACTTAATGACCCTGACATGCCCACTTTTCTCCATCGCTCATCTGGCAGTTGCTCCTCCCTTGATGTTTCCTTTGCCCCTTCTCTCTCGCCTTTTCTTGCTCATGGGAGGTGCTTCAGGACCTGGGTTCCGATCACCTACCAATTCTTCCGCCTGTCTCTCTCTCTCCGGTCTTTCGCCCCAACGAACGTCCTCCTTTCTTTAACTTTCAGAAAGCTCGTCGGTATGATTTTGCTTCTTACTCTGACTCTCACTGTTATTCTGCAGAGGAATACTCGTCTCTTTGTCTTTTCTCTGCTGCTACTCTCTTCACATCTCTGGCACTAAATGTGATCAAATTTTCCATTCCTTTTAGCCGCATCAAACACCATCCTAAAGCCTGATAGTCGGCTGAAGTGAAAGAAGCGGTTAGTAAAAGACGCAAGGCTTTTGCCGCCGCTCACAGAAGTGATAAAGATCGCCAAGCTTGCATTTTCGCTTCCCGACGTACATCGTCTGTCATCGCTAAGGCCAAGGCTGAAGCATGGCAAGCGACTTGGCTGTTTTCTTTCGCCCAAATCTAACCTTAAATCTGAGTACTTTTTCCTTCGCTCTGTTGCTGGCTCTTCTTCCTTATCTTCCTCCTCTCCTAACTTCCCCAATTGTTCCTCTCCCAGGGGTCGGCTTCAGTCTTTGTCGATTACCTGAGATCCCACCTTTCTGTCTCTCAGCCAATGGTCCTGCGTAGCAGAGTAGCCAGAGGCTACCTGTCCGAGCTTCTCCGTGCCAAGTGCCCAGAGAAGTCTCACTTGTTCTTCTGCTCACCTTTCTCCCCCACTGAATTTCTTGCGGCTGCCTCCAATCTCTCCTCGTCCACTGTCACTGTCTCAGACAAAGTTGCCTATTCTTTGCTTAAGCGTCTTCCTCGCTCTGGCATGAATTTTCTTCTTCACATATTCAATTTGTCCTGGACTTGACATTCCTTTCTTTCATCTGGAAGATATCTTCTATTGTTCACATCCACAAGATGGGAAAGCCTCTCGACTCTCCTGTTTTTTCCGGCCTATCTCTCTCACCTCCTGCGTCTCAGAGCTTTTTGAACGCATCATACTATCCCATTAACTCTTCTTTCTGAAGTCTAATTCCATTTTCACTCCCGCCAGGAAGTTTCCACTCTGGACGGTCTACTCTAGATCAAATTCTTTACCTTTCTCAGTCCATTTCGGATTGGCTTAACAAACCCAGGCCGGGCTCTTGGACATCCTCTCTACTATCGATTTCTCGAAAGCTTTTGACTATGTCTGGCATCCCGCTCTTTTCCACAAACTCATTTCGGCTGGCCTCCCTCCTTGCTTTGTTCGTTGGACTCAATCTTTCCTTTCTGACAGGCGCGCTTACGCGGCTTTTCAAAATCACAAAAGCCGTTTCTTTCGAGTTCGTCGAGGTGTTCCGCAAGGATCCGGTTTTGGCCCTGTATTTTTCTCCTTCTTCATCAATGATATTCCTGCTTCTTTGTCTTCTTCCGTCAGCTGTTCTCATTACGCTGACGATCTGGCCATTTGGTGCTTCTCTCCCTCGGTCCCTACTGCGGTGGAGGCCACACAAGGAGCTCTGTTTCGATTGCAGCGCTAGTCGGAGTACTGGTGTCCTCCTCTCAATTTAAACAAATGTGAGGCCTCCTCCTTCTTAGTGGATACCCACCAACCTAACCTCCAGCCCAACCTCCTCTAGCTCAATTCCCGTCTCCACTTTAATCCCGCGCCAACTTTTCTTGGGGTTACCTTCGACCGCACTCTTTCCTTTTCTAAACATGTATCCTCACTGAAGGCCATGTTCTTCCCCCGTCTCAAGGCCTTACGCTGTATCTCTGTTTTGTCATGGGGCCCCTCTAAGGAGTTCTTTTCTCTTCTGTATAAAGCTTTTCTTTGGCCCCTTCTGACATATGCTTGACCCGGATGGTTTCCTTTTCGAAGTGTTACCAATTTCACCAAATTGGAATGCATCCACCGAGCGGCCAGTTGCGCCATCACCAGCTGCCTCTTGTCCTCCCCTATCCCAATTCTTCCCTACGAGGCTCCTCTACCTCCCCTTCGAGTCACCCTGACTCATTTCACTCTTTCATCTTATGAGTGGGCTCTTCGTCTCCCAACCTCATTTCCCATTTCAGGTTTAGCCAGACTTGGAATGAAACCAAGACTCCGCAGATCGTCTGGGAGAGCTCTTACGTTCACTCACCCGCTCATGCTTCCCTCTACTTCTCCTAGGGAGGCTCTTCTTGCTTGCCCTATCTTTCCATTTAGGAACCTCTTTTTCTTTCACGGTGGAGTCCACCCTTTTCTCTTCTTGCTCTTGCTCTGATCTCTCTCTTTCTCACCAAGGTGCGGCTCTCGCTTACCTTGACTCTCTCCCACCTCACGATATTGTGCTCTGGACAGACGGTTCTGTTCCTTTTCTTTTTGGAAAAGGAGTCTCTGGCGCACTTGCCAATTGCTCTTTTTGTGGCATCGAGATCACTCTTTGCTCTTCTGCATGCCGAGTATGTCTAAGTTTCTTTGCTGAAACCTGCGCCATTCTGCATGCTCTTTACTGATCTCGGCAGCACCAACAAGTCTGCCACTTCTCTTCTTCTCCTATCTGACTCTCGTTCTGTCCTTGCCACTCTGTCCTCTCCTCCTTCTTTTCTTTTTTCTCAATATCTCTGGCAGATTTAACAGGAACTATTTTCTCTCTCCTCCTGTTCTATTAGGTTACAATGGGTCCCCGGGGAATTGGTGTTTCCTCGTCACGCCCGCTGTGTTTTCTCTCGTCTAAGCTGCAATGGACACAGCCTACTATCAAGCTCTTATCTCTTCAGGATTGGCAGAATCGAGAATCCTTTCTGCAACGCCTGCGGACACTCATCCCAGCAGACCTCTTATCTCATTCTGCACTGCCCAGCTACGGACTCTTTGCGCCACTTGCTCTTTCGTTTCATAGATAATTTTTGGATGCTAAATTGGCTCCGTGGAATATAAAAAGTTCCTGGCAATATTTGCGTTTTCTCAAAAAGTATGTTTGTCGATAAGCGTTTTTGGATCTTAATTATGCACTTTTACTAAATTCTAAGCTGGCCTTTATCACTCAATAAGTCATGATAACTGATTGATTAATCCCTTTATCTTAATCAAATTCTTGCTTGAGATGTCTTACAGCATTTTACCACCGGTGTTGTTTTTAAGACTATTTTTTCAAAGTCTTCGTCTTGGTCTTAACACTTAAAGGCCTTGTAATCTTGAAAATTTTCTGGTCATAAGACCAAAAGGTCTTTTCGCGTTCAAAACCATTGCACCTGACCAAGCGATGGTTTTGAATGCAAAAGCTCGTGTTTATGCATTAATAAAGTTAGCCTTAGCAGTGTCACTGTAAACTTGTTTTAGATTAATTGTTCAAAGTTTGAGAAACTTTTTCAATACCAATTAACTTCTAATGCTTAACATTGCGATTTCTGGACTCATTTTACAGCCACAGATATTGCAAATGAGAAAATACTTCAATATGAGGTCTTCTTCTTCGTATGATCAAGATCTTTATTTTTGGAGAAATATTTCAGATTATAAGCTTCTCATTCGCCCTATTTGCTAGCCTTCAGTTAGACTGGGCTACCATGACAGGTAAATCGCTTGGCTTCGCCACCTGTCTGTCACATAAAGATGCAGGCATCCCATTGAGTGTCTTGCCCAAAGACACGGCAAGCAAGCTTGCCAGTGTGTTCGTCACAACTACTGTCATAAACAAAAGTTTAAGACCACTTGAAATTATTACGAGTTTCTAAGCACAAGGTAGTATAACACTTTATTTGCATTTGGCAAATTGTTTTATTTCGCACCTAATCAATCATAAACACATGGAAGACAGTACGATACAGTCTAAACAATCATATACAAAAAATGTTCCGATTTTCAATATTTTGTGCGGCCTCCTCTGTTTTGGATCACAGCTTTGATTCTTCTTGTCATGCTTTTGATCAAACTTTGGCAGTACTCCTTGGATATTTTTTTTACCCAGACTTCCTTTATCGCTTTTACCAACTCTGCACCACTTAATGGTTGCTTTTCCGACACTTTATTTATCATGCTGGTCCACAAATTCTCGATGCCATTTAAGTCCGGACTGTTTCATGGCCACTCAAAAAGGTCGATGTTGTTGTTATCCAAAAAATTTTTTGCAACTTTCGAACGGTGGCAAGGGGCGCCATCCTGCATAAATATTTGACAATTTTGAACTTGCAAGTGAAGTTTTAGCTTCTCTGAGAGCATTTGCTCGTATTTTGGCCCATTCATGGTGGTTCCTGGAGGCAGGAAACAGAGAGCAGCGACAACATTTCGGGACATAGCCCCCCAAACCAGTCCCCAAATCAGATGACTAGGAGGGTGTTTCACTGTTGGTATGGTGTATCTTCATCAAAACGTTTTCCAGTTGGTCTACAGACGTGCCTCTTTCGAATTACAAACTGTTGGAAAATTGATTCGTCGGGAAAAAGCACTTTTTCCCATTGCTCCGCGGTCCAATGTTGATGATTATTAGCAAACTGTAGACGCTTGGCTTTCATAGCCGCAGTAAGCTTTGGTTTTTTAGCCGGTTTGTATGACTTCATATTAAATTTTTTGGATAAACGCCTGGAAACGGTCATGTGACTGATTCGTTGACCTCTACGCAACAATTCGGCCCTAATTTTCTTCATTAAACTCGTTGGTGACCTCCCAACTATCCTTCTTATCCCGTTGTCTTCTGGAGCAGTGGTGACACGCGGACTTCCAGTCCTTTTCTTATCGGTATAGGAGCCATCCTGTTGATACTTCGCAATCGCTTGATGCACTGCTGTCTTGCTGCACCCCATTTGAGCAGATATTTGCCTTTCAGATAGGGTTTGGCCGTGTAAGGCAACTATCTGAGCCCTCTAAACCACGCTTAGAGACTTTTTCTTGCCCGTTTTAGGCAGCAAAAAAAATCAGTGAATAGCAAAAAAATCAACCAGGAAATGTGGACAGAAGTAAGAATTGGCGCGAAATGAAACACAACGAAGAAAACAAACTTGTGATGCAACAATAAAATGTGACTGATGCAATCACATGTTAATGTTGAAAATCGTCACTTTTGCATAGTGGTCTTAAACTTTTGTTCATGACTGTATCTCTTTTGTGCTAAACGCCAAGCAGGGAAGCTGTGAATACTACTTTTTAAAGTCTTTTGGTATGACTCGACTTGGTAAATGAATCCCAAGTCTACCGAATGTTAAGCGGACACTCTAATCACTACTCCATCGCGCCGGTTGATGAGGTAGTTGCAGGAAAATGAAACAGCGCGTTATGAGTTGATTTTTAAAACTTAAATTTACCCTTGATCACTATATTTTTAGAAAAGTAATTTCTGTATGGCTTATATGATAATCCGCTTACTCCGAATCTAATGTTTTACTTTTCCGAACATTGTGTTGTTAGCGATCTGAGATGAAGGTTAGCGGTAAAAAATTACCGTCAAAAGATCTGAGTAAAAGTGAAGCGAGAATAAGAGAGTAATTTACTAATAAGGATTATGGTGTTTTGCCACTTATCCAGACTTACTTTATGTGTGCTGACCGCAACACCGGCCCGACGGCACATACGCGTAAATCGACAAGCCTACTTTACGTTATGAAACGTAAAAGCTGTTAAACTTACTGCACTTTTTGTAAGCTTTGAAGGAACAATAAAAGGAAAATACTATTTTTTACATTAGTTATGGCATACAAGCAAGAGTATCAGAGAAGCCTCGACTATAGGAATCTTATTAAACTATTGTAATAAATTCATTTAATCTTTTGTCTTTCCTGTTGTTTCAGTTTTAAATATTTGCCTCAATAATTGTCGTAGGCATTGATGCTAAAGCTAAAATCATATAACCTTGGAAATAACTTTGCATGTTGCTGGTGCACAAACTCATGCGCAGAAAAAATGTTAATCATAATCTTGTAAACATATGCCACAAGCATTAGTCATTCTAAGACACTCGGCATCAATAAATCCCTAAAACGAGGCAGAGGCATTACTTAACCAAACAGGTATCATATAGTATTCAAATAATTCAAGTAAAAAGATAATAGTTACTTACTTGAGTTATTTGAATACTTTTTTTGAGCTGCTGGTGTTAAGGATTTTGATGATACGCCTTGGCAAGATCTAATTTACTAATAATTTTTGCACAGGACACACGATGCATTAAACTCTGAGCAGAAGGAGTAGGGTGAGAATTTGAAACAGTCTACTGACCTAAAGTTTGGTGTTCATCCACGAGTCCAAGTTTTTGCGAATTCGTATAGGAACCAAACACAACGGTGACACATAATTAGAATTAGACCAACTGGTTAAGCCAGCTTCAAGTAAATCTGTAAAGTTATTTGGAACAAGCTTTTATGTTACAGGGAGCGAAGAACAAGGTCCAGCATAATACGGATAACTTGTGATGGAAATCAACAAGAACACCATGTTTAATTGGCTTTTATTTGTAAGGAGGACACGTGGCATCAGAAAAATGCTTAAACATGTCAAAGTTCTTATTAATATCCTGAAAGAGTTTCTGAAACTCAACATTACGAACCACCTTATTGACCAACGAAAATGAAAACTGCGATAAATGACTCTCCAATGTGATCTAACAAGATTTACTCTCAGGTAAGAAATGACGCATAAATTAACTCCTAAAATGTTATGTTTCACAAGAGCTAATATAAAAATCCAACGAAACTTTGAAATATCTTCATAATCCAAATCTAAAGCGCCATTATTATAGATAGGAATGCCATCGACAGATATCCGCACACAAGGAGCTTTAGACCTCATATCAGAGGAAATGCGTTTACAACGATTATTTTAGCACTACTATCGATGAGAAATCAATTCGTTCGAATTTGGTCATTGAAATCAAGCATGGAGCTGTCTTTAATGTGCGTTGTAGTAAGCGCAGTCATTTTTCTGTCATTGCAATGTTTTCAGTTTTTCTGCTTCCAATCACATGGTTCACTGCATTTTTGAGGATTTTTGTAAAAAATTTCCAATGATTTTTAGTAGAGCTTGTTTCCAGTGGTTTAAATTTTGCTTGTTTGTTCAATAGGATGCAAGTAGTTGCTGGCAACATGGCCACATCATTGGTTTGCCTAAACTTTCCGACATATCAATTATCAATGCAACATCTAATTTCAGTCTTACATTAATGCCTTAAAAGCTGTAGAACTGTTGGGAAATTCCTTAATATTCCATTATCAAGGAAAGTTTTCTAGTCTATCCTACAATTATTTTTTTTGATATTTTTTTGGTGGGTGATTGCAAATGTTCCGAGGCAAGTTTGATGAATTTTTCCAAAACTATATACTTTTGATCTAAGCGATTTATCAAGATTAAATAATATCGGTCAATGGCAAACATAGTCGAGGGCGGGGATGATAACTGTACCGCATTGCGAAGACGGCTGCCAAGCAAAAATATCCGAGAAAGTTGTTTTGTGTTCGTCTCCATGTTATTGTAAGCGCACAATCTCCAGAGAGTATTAAATTTTTTGAGCGATGCAAAACAACCGTGGCGAGTTGGCTGATTTCCAGCTACTGTAGTGTACTTTTCCAGAATTTAAAAAATTTGTTTTCTGCGCTGCCAGCCCCTTTCTTTCGCAAACTTCGGCCATAACTGTTAGACGTTTGTCGGTAACGTATAATGTACATTCAGCCGAATATCGCTGACAAACCAACTGGTGACATCAGAATATGATGATGGTAATTTGCCCAAGCATTTTGCAAAACAGTATATTGTTTGTTGTAAAACCTCAAACTTGATTGCAAACAATAGTTTACCTTGTACTATTTGCGTAGTTCATGGCTTTTTCTTTTAATTTTTTTCAAGTATTGACCGGAAATACATAAGTGTTGACTTTACCGATTAATTTATGTAAAATTCTTCAAAAATTTTGTAGTAAGACCAATACTAATTTTTATCCAGTTTCAAACTAACTTTTTTCTGATTTCGAATTTGCTTGGTTCAAAGTCTTGTTGAATCGACCAAGATCAACCAAATCAATTGTTACAAACTCAAGTGGGATAAAAAATGAAGTTGCAGTTTTCTCATAAAAAGTTTAAAGGTTTCATATTTGTCTAAACTTTGTTCCATCACTTATAATCGGTTGTTGGTCTTCTAGTGTGGTAGGCTTCTAAAAGTTAAGAATATTGCCTCTTTCTCCTCCCTTAGGTATGATTATGCAGTTTAGACTAAGCAGTTTGTTCAGCACTCACATAACAACTGGAAATCGCAAGTCATTTGAAACCACATAATTTTGAGAGCCGATGTTCGATCTAATGGCTCTACATTGAGTAAACGATTTGAGAGTGTGATACTCCAGAGACTCGATTATCTCTCCATATGAAAAGTCGTAATTCTCTTAATGAATGCTCTGAGATGCGTGTGTGATTAAGCTGGCAATCGGACCTCAATGTAGCGTTGAGTTATTGAACATATGTTTGCTGCAGATGTTACTCGATGTACAGATGTAAATACGTAAAACATAATACAAACATTTCTACGAAATCATGCTTACTTTTAAATCTGATGTAGACTATAATGCTTTGGTTTCTTTTATATCACATTATTGCTCATGTAGCAACGATGCACGATAAACCAGAACATATTTCTCATATGTTTTCATAGCGTTTCTTGAAACCCAGGCTCCCCCCAAAATAGAAATGCTAGATACGACCTTAGATTTATTAGTTTATGCAAAAAGATTTGCAAGACATTTAATCGTTTCGATTCAGATACCCGATACTCTCAGTTTATTATATCTTGGTTCTGAATCCAATTGTCAGCATATGCCAGATGACTCGATTTCTTCTTGAAGTACTTGCATTGCCAATACACTTTATGTAATATTAAAATTTATTGATACTTTTAACGTTCAAAATAAATATTGTATAAATAATTGCACTCAAATAATTCATAAGATAACAAGAAATACAAACTGATATCAAAAATATAAATATCCATCGACAATAAAATAACACATTTCAAAAAATGCTGAGACGGCGTCTTTTACGCTGTAATATATTACGATTTAGGCCTATAGCAAAAATATCCGAGAGTTGCTTTGATTTTTTGCCACGTTTGTAAGTCATTGTTCCAAACTCTGACAATAGTGCTAGCTGGGAGCACACTAGGAATGTTTGATCCTAGGACGTTAACAGGAAAGAAGCACGTATCGTTTTTCTTTTCAGCTTGAGGCCAGTTTTGCAGATTCAAACTGTAAAATAAATGGATTATTATTAACGTCTTTGTCAAATCTTTTACAAGCGTTTGAACGGAATGTTGTACTATGATGGCCCAATAAATAGTGTCTTGAGTTAAAAAGTATCATGCCAAATTGCTTGACATTGAAAAATGTACCAGCCACTAGCCACTATTCAATCATACTTACTTTAAAGTTGTTGAGTTTTTGCAGTCAATTTTCTCGTAACGAGCGTAGGTCCTTTCACAGGAATTGTTTATGTAATGTTCTTTTAAATGTCGTGGTAGAGTAGGAGAGCTTCGTTTTGAAAGTCGGTGCAAGAAAGTGTTCGCAGAAGATAACTTGAGCAAACTGTAACAAAACATTTTGTTAGTACTGCAATCAGTTTAGTCGTGGCGTGTTTCTAGATAAAATCAACGTATGGTCTTATTTGAAATATTGACAAGTTCTACAAAGATTGAGTTCTCGAGGTGTTTATGCCATTGCGATACATAATTTCTCACTCGCATACTTACTTTTGATTATCTTGCAATGTTGCTGTATCGCTGGCTGGTGTTCTTGAATGCACTAATGCCGAATCGCATTTTTTTAAATAAGCGACGAAGCAAATGAGCATAATTGACTTGACAAATGACATAACTTTTATTCTTTGATTAGCTTTTTTGTCTTTGAACCTTTATATTGGTACTGTACTTTGTTTAGTTACTGCTTGTGAATCGTTTTTATATCAAATTAACGAAACCATTGCCTTTTTTCTTTTGCTCAGTTATTTTAAAATTGGTAATCAAGCTTAGGCCTCGAAAGTGGCTTAGCAAAACCGTAAAGCACAGTTTGCTGCTCACGATCTTGCCAAAAATATCTACTAGTACCCTGTAATTGTTTCACAAGCGATTTCCGAACACATTTTTGAGACCACCGTGTTTTTACATTTGATATTAATAGATTTAGTTTTAATAATTTGTTGTATGATTTTTTTATACCGTGGAAATGTATTCGTTTGCTTTTATTAATCATTATTATATTTAGCCCTAACGAAAATTTTCTAAATGGCCAGTATGAAGTTCAATCTTTAAAAATAAATAATTGATATACAGGGTTGCCCAAAAGTAGGTATACAGTTATTAAACTATTTTTTATGTGCTTTGAAGTTACCAGCAGTGCACTTTATGTGGCCCAAAAGTAGGCATACAGTTAATGGAGAGAACTATTTGGAAATTCTTTGTGAAGTGGTAGTGCCGCAACTTCAAACTAAACCTAACTTTGATGAACTCTTCTTTCAGCAAGATGGAACTTCTCCACATTATGCGGTAAGAGTAAGAGATTACCTTAACAAAGTCTTTACACAGCGTTGGTTCGGAAGAACAGGTAGCATTGAATGGCCACCATGCTCACCTGACCTGACACCAATGGATTTCTTTTTTTGGGGTGTTGTAAAGAACAAAGAGTATGTAAAGAACAAGGAGAAGAATCCCAAAACAGTAAATGAATTAAAAGATTGCATTTATGACGCATTCAGAGAAATTGATGCAAATTGAAATTTGTGCTGCACGGTATGTCAGAGTGTTTTGAACAGATGTAAAGAAGGACATTTTGAGCACTAAAAAGATTAAACAGTTTCCATTTAAGATATAACTATCATTCTAGAGGTTTAAAAGTGCCTACATAAGAACTACCAATCTACTTTTGGACCCAAACCCTACTTTTAATAACCGTATACCTACTTTTGGGCCACCCTGTAAATAAACAACATTGCTTTCCTCAGCAAGTTATTAGTTGCTGAGGACTACGTTGGAAAAATTTTAAACGCTTTGGCATTTAATGAGGTACAAATCCACATATGTTTTAAACTTAATGGCGCTCACCTAACGGTTGGTGAATTCTTTTCTTTCTGCACTCAATTTAGCAGCATCTTTTTAATAGCTTTATAGTACTTTTAAAACACAAATTAGAGGCTTATTTGTTTTTGCATTATCACAGAAGTAGACACATCAGCACAAAAGGTGATCTCAAACTATAAATTATCTGGCATCAATAGACACAACTCGTGATAAAAATAAGGTTCTATTTACAACACGTGAGCGTGGCTTATTCTACTGCTCTTTCAAAATGTGGCTTTGTTAAAACGCTACATAAATTGGATAAAGCTGAACTCAACTGAGGATTTGGCGCTCTTCCTCAATTCAACAAACACGTGTTTTGGAATCATGGGTTGGGAATCAGACTCGTCACAGAGGGATATATCAGACTCGCTACTTCGTCCAATACTATTCATGACAGGTTCGTCCCATTATGAACTTGGCAAGTGGTTGGCTGGCCTATTACAACCTGTGTTGGAGCGGTTTTCGTTAAATTGCATATTAGATTCGTTTACGTTTGCTAAGACCATGCAAAATCTTAACAGCGACCTTAATGTCTTTATGTGTTCCTTTGATGTGTCAAGCTTGTTCATCAACGTTTCCCTTGATGAAACCACCAAAATCTGTTCAGAAGCTTTCTATGACGAGTCTGATTTCGAACCAATCATTTCAAAAGACGTGTTTGTTGAATTGATGATTTCAGCTTCAATAACAATATGTACAAGCAAACAGACGGAGTAGCTATGGGATCACCACTTGTTCCGGCTTTGGCTAAAATCTTTGTTGGATATTATGAAGAGAAGTTATTTTCTCAATTGCAAAAGCCTTCAACATACTTCAGATATGTTGACGACACGTTTGCAATCTTCGATCACGAAGCTGAAGCAGATGAATTTCTGACCAAACTCAATTGTCTTCATCTATCCCTTAGATTCACCTTTGAAAAAGAGAAAGAGAATTGTGTTCACGCAGAAAAAACAGATATTGGTTTTAAAATCAATTTATACCGGAAACCCACTTTCACTAGCCAGTATTTGCGTTGGGAGTCCTTTAGTTCTTTAAAACGTAAAATAAATCTAATATCTACATTGGTGCGTCAAGCCTTAATGATTTGCACCAAGCGCAGACTCAATGGGGAAATAGAACGTATCAAGAAAATATTTCTGAACAATGGCTATCCTAAAGACGTCATCAACGCTCAGATCGCGAAGAAAATCGCTCAGTTCATCACCCTTAAGCGATTCGGCCCAGAAAAGTGCCCTGTGCACTTGAGGTTTCCTTGGATAGATAAGCCATGAACAAACTTGAAAAATGAAATGAAAACCGTCGTGGAAAACTGCTATGGTTCCGTCAACACCCGCTTGGTCTTTACGTCAAAGTGCATGCTGCCTGTGGCCCGCAAGAATGTTCTAACTACCACTCAGAAAAGTTTTGTCATCCAGTATATTAAGCGCAATTTTGTCTGTGTGTCTGTTTTAACTCCTCTAAAACTGCTGTAGGTACAAGCATCAAACTTGGCACGATTGATCGCCACCCGGTGGTAAGTGTCATAAGGTTGTTCGTGACGTCATGATGACGTCATATTCAAAAATATATATTTAAAAATTTGCATTACTTGTCAAAGGACAACCGCTTTTCGCTCAAACAAATACAAGCTTCCGACTTACCACATTGCAAAAACTTTCATTTGTTTGGCGTCAAAAATAACGTCACAATTAACCCTTTATCACACAATCTGTTTTTTGTTTTATCTCAAAAAGTACTCAACGGTTTTTCAGAAGATATTAATAAGGTTCTTTGGATAAAAACAATTCTACAACAACTATTACTTATCTGACATTGCTACGAGTACTTCTTTACTTAAGAACTTTAAGCCATATAAGCATTTTTCTTCTCTATTTTGCTTGCGCGCTTAAATCTGGCTCTATGACGTCATAATTTGCCTCGTACAATTAGCACAAATTTTTGGCTACCGCAGATCATATGAAGATCTTTTCGAAAATTGCAATCTTTTTGCAAAGTCAGTCTTTTAAATACCTGATTTGTGACCTCATTTCTCAATCAATTTTCAAACTTTCCTCAACAAATTAAAGATTATTTCAAAGCGAGTCCGCTGGTATATAATATGGACAAAAAATATTGGTTTTTATACTGAAAAAAACTGATCTTTAAGACCTGTGGTGTAACTTTTTACCCCTTGCTAAAACAGGTGAGCTCAGTAAAAGCAGGTGACTTTAATACAACGTCATTGTAAGGTACCAACAATTACTGTTCTTTGAAAGCTTGGGATATTTCCTTTCCAGCAATATGTGACTCCAATTATTTTGGCTTAAGAATTAGTTTATAATGTATGAAAAAAAATTGGTTGCCATGCACCATGATTCATTTATAGTTGAACAATTATCCTACTAAAGCTAACAAACTTGCAGTTGTTAAACAAAGTTAGTACTTTGGTACATTTTGACCACTTTTCCTCACAAGCATGGTTCTTTTGCATTATCTGTTGACGTTTTCAAAAACATTTATCAAAAATTGAAGTCTGTAAATCTTCATAAAACGTAGTCTACCGGTTAGAAAACTGTAAAATTTTGTTGCCTACATTTCACGCAATTCCAATTCCCGAGAAAACTAAGTCCTTTGGTACATCTTGGCTATTCTTTCTCAATATGGATCTTTGGCATTCTCAATCAAAATATTCAAAAAGATTCATCGAAAAATGAAGTCTACAAATTTTAATATGTAGCCTACTTCAGGAACAACACTTGGTGATCACTCAAGAAAAAAACAAGGGAGTAAAAATGGTCCTTTCTTATGGTTTGCAACATAAGATCTAAATGTCGAGCTACATATGGTCTAAATGTTGAAACAATTTCCTTTGCAATTGGGCGAGGCTGCCACAGCAGCCAGCTGATTTGATATTCTTAACCTCGACATTATTAATTGGGGCCCCCGCTACTGCTACAACTCAACTGTGAGTGCTTCACTTCAAATTAGTTTGCTCTGTGCATGGCGGCGTTTATGCCAGGACCAAGGAACATGCACGCAGTCGGAGACGTTAGTTCATATTAATTTGCCTACAGTAACGAAAAAGTGATAAGTAGCAATTCCAATAATAATGGCTCAAAACGTAATGTGAGGTCATAATATTAAATGCCATCGCAATGCTTGCCACTATTTAGTGGAAACGGCAGCAGGCAGCAAATTATCTACTGTCATTTTCATAGCAAACATAAATGGTAAAGCCCATTACTGATATTTGTAATTGCAAGGATAGACCTATAGGTAGGGTTACCATACATCCCGATTTAGGCGGGACAGTCCCGCTTTTTCTTTCAGTCAGCCAGTACACCTTGAACTAGGGTATGCAAAAGGTAGTCCCGATAGGCTAATGAATAATGTCAGCGAACCCTACCTCAATGACGTTTCCGGCCGTAAATGATACAAAAGGTGCGACCCATGTGAAGCTGATATCCAAAATAAGAAAAAAAGGTCTCGAACTGAATTTGAGCGTCCCGTTTTTGACCAAAAAATTTTGGCAAGCCCATATATTTGGTCTCGTGAAAAGTGGCCATCCATTGTCCCAATTTTTGCTTTTGCAAATATGGTAACTCTACCAATAAGTACAAAACACTAATCTTCATTTGGAAGTAGGGAGGTCTGGATTAGGGGCAAATTTAAATGTAATAAAATCTCGAATTTAAGAAAAGATCAAAATTAAACAATAATAGCATCAATTTGTATCACTGGATTAAGATGGAATGCTTTTGTTGGAAGAGAGCCTAATAGGCACCAATTGCAATAGGTTATATGACTTCAAGGAAAACCATAGCCCCTTTTCATGCTATGGTCGAAGTAAAGCAAATAGCGCAGCCAAAAATCTTGATGCCACAAATATTAATACAAAAGCGGGCCCACCAAATTGTCGAACATGCCTACCATCAATCAGCTCTTTTCTTTATGAGTCAATATGACCACCATTTGGGCTACGCCATCAAGTTTCACCTCCCCAGCCGTTACTTTTTTAAAAATTACGAATGGTAGTTTGTGTCATCGTTCTTTCTTTTTGAATACTTCCAGTCTTGATAAATAAACCTACATGATTACCATTACATGTGCAGGAACTATGACTTATATTTAGCAAAACATTTTGTTGTGACTCTAAGGTAAAATAGAAAAATTTGCTCAAAAATGATCACCAACATCATACTGTACCATACAGCAATCTATTACATCATGTCAATAACCCGCGACCGGTTTCGACCTTATTGGGTCTCATCTTCTATGAGCATTTGTTTTATTTCAGCATGTTTATTATTGAGTGTTTTTTACACCTGCCTGATGAGACCCAATAAGGTCGAAACCGGTCGCGGGTTGTTGACATGATGTAATAGATTGCTGTATGGTACAGTATGATGTTGGTGATCATCTTTGAGCAAATGTTTCTATTTTACCTTAGTGTGATGCTGGAGGCAGATCCCTCTTAATAGGAGATCTGCTTGAAAATGCTAATTAGCAACTAGCAACCTCTATATTCTATGCTGTGACTCTAATAAATGTTTGTACGGTTAAGCTGGCGCAGCTGCATTAATTGATACGTTTTATATGGGCGCGGGTGATAGCACGGCCTGCCGGGTTTAAATAGCACCTTACATAGGAGAAACATGTTTTCTAGTTTTCTTGATAATAGCTTTGTAGAGCTACCGGAATCAAACTTGAAAATTTGGGAAAAGCAAGAACTTATTTAACTTCTATGAGCATACCTAAACAAAGAAAAACAAATATGAATCATAATAGGTAGCCAGCAGGGACTTAAGAAAGTTTGAGGCAAAATCAAAATTAATGTTATCCTGTTAAATCGCACCAAATGCAATATATTATTGATATTTTGCTTTATAATAGCTTTAAAGAGCTACCGGGGTCAAAACAAACATTTGAGAAAAACCAAGGACACTTTTAACTCTCCTGGGCATGTCAAGCAAAGAGAAAAACATGCTACATAATGCGTAGCCAGGGAGAACTTGAGAAAATTTAAAAGGAAATCAAAAGAAAACAGCGTCTCTGTGTGAAATTGCACCACACAAAAGGCATTTTTGTCCTTTTGCTTTAGAATAGCTTAATATCAGAAATGTAATCCCTACTTCCAAACTACGAGAAACGCAAGGTTTCCTTGGGTTCGTGTCAGCAATGAACAGAGCACATAGATTTAAGGCATAGCCAGGATCTTGAAATGAGATATTCTATGAGGAAAGGAACACAAAAAGTCGTAAACATCTTATGTACGTAAACTTTTGGTAACTCTTCATACAAAAACCTTATATGTGAAGCCGGCTTGGCTGGCTGAACTGACACTCTCAGTCCCGACGTTACTGACGGAGTCTCTATGGGTGACGCCGTCGTATATACTATAAAGCAAGGGATATTTTCTTATGCTGATATATTGTTTGTTATGGTAGTTATGTTATTTATGTCTATACTCTATATTATTGTAATAAAATCCCAAGTTTAAGAAAAAATCAACATAAAACCATACCATAACAATTTGTAAAACTAGATATAGAGAGAACAATAGCCGCTTTTGTCGCTATGCCGGAAACAAGACCAGTAGCGCAGCCAAACTAGGAACTTAACACCACAAATACAATTAGGAAAGCGGCAGCACCAACTGGCAAATTAGGCTTACCATTAAATAGTTTTTTCTGTAATTGTGAAAGCAACCACCATTTTTGATTATGTACAATCAGTTTTGATTATGTACAATCCGTGCTTCCTCACAAGTATTAACGATAATTTGTGGCAAGATTTTTTGTGAGCATTGTCAGTCATGATGAGAATATGTTGATCACAGTTTCGTGTAGAAAAATTGTGAAAGTGCATAAAATTCATTAATTATTCGCTACTGTCTACACAAGAGCCGGATGGGTGAAGCCGGTTGCACCGAAATATAAAACCCGTACAATACTGATGGAGAGCCTCGGCCGAGCGATGCCGGCAAAGCCGGATAGTATATGAATACAAGTGCCACTGTGATAGTCGGTACGTAGAGCAAACACTTCAGCGACTACAGAAATGCATCAAGCAACATGTTCCGCAATGATTAAGACAACAATTGACTGGTCCATGCCGATCTCAACCACACAGATCGTACAAACAAAACGACATCAAACCGGATTGTGACTCTGCCATTGGTCAGCATCTTTTAGATAATGATCAATGTGCATTAATCTATGATAATAAGCGGTTTTTAATCCTCGTGGCAGCATGCAGCTTTTTCCACCTCATTCTCTTAGAGGCTGCTTATATGCAGACCCGGCGCCTGGTGTTATGCAGACAGAAAGGGTTTGTTTACGCTCTCAAACTCTTTCGATAATCGCGGCGTTCCTATTTGGCCTCTTGCTGCGCTTTCTTTAACATTTCATTATTGCGAAATCTTTCTTGGTGCGTTTTATAATACTAGCGCTATCATTGGCTTGTCTTGATTGCCTAACGTCCAAATTAATCACATAAAACACTCACTCACTCTAGATTTTCGATTTTGATGCGATACCACCATTGATGAGAGCATCTCGAAAAATTTAAGCACAAACAGCTTTTTTCAAAGTGATATAAGCTTCTGTACCTCCAAGAAAATTTTGGAGTAATTTATCTCTTACATGTTGTCAAAAAAAGTTTTAACACTTATTATTTTCGCTTACAACTCAAAATAAGCGTGAAAAATGGCTGTATTTAAAAGTTTCCTGATAAAAAAGTTGTTGCAAATTTTTTAAGTGGTACCGGTGCACCAAGCGACGTAATGTCAAATTATTAGTTAATTATTTCTATGTTCTATTAAGCTTTTCTTAAAATCCAACGTTGGAACTAGCAACACAAATTACTATCGTGTAATGTGTGTATTAATAGATAAATGTTGTTAAAATAATCTTGTTTAATAAATGACTTCTGAGGGAAAAGTTGATCGCTTTTGTATTATGAGATCTGCAATTGAAAGCAATCCAAAAGATCACACCCGCGTAACACTCGGACATTGACAACTTTAAGTTTTTACTTGTTCCTCTAAAATAACTTCCAAATGTGTGATGTTGAAAGAAGCTATATTTAGCAGTAACTTAATCCATTTAAATTATGCATAAGATGAGCTGCAGTCAAAATTGATCAAAAAATTTTCCCGATGCTAATTTGTAGACAACGTTAAACAATTGATCAAAAGTTTACACTTTTTAAAGAACGATAAGCTATTTTTAAAACACATTTATGCTGCAAAACCAATCAGCTATAAAGAGTTTAATTGTAATTTTCCTGATAGCTTTCTTTTACCGACACTTGAACGCCTTTCAGTTGCACACAACTTAAGTTTTAATTACGCTAATTCTAAAAATTTCCAATTGAAAAAACACGCAAGGTTACAAAAAAATTAGAAGCTACAAAATATATCACAACTATGCATAACACACAGTATATACAGTATTTATTCAAAAATAAAGTTTAGAATGATTTGTAAAGAACTACCACCCGACATTATGAGGTTAAGTTTATTGGCACTTTGAAAATTAATTGCCCTGTTTATTGATAGAATTCATTAATTCATAGATTATGGTGGAAAAAGTGACAAAATCAGAATCTGTGTTCAAATTGTAATTGACTTTCCTTTGACTTAGAGTAGGAGATTTGCCCGTAGAAAATAAAAACTACTTGAAATTTTTATTTGGTCTAGAGTAAGGTGTATAATTTTTATATATTCTTAATATAAAATCAATGAAAAATCGATCAAAATATCAATAAAATGCTTGATGCATTTTGTGACACCTGAAAGGAATTACATAAATAAGGAAACTGCGAGTCCTACATATATTTTTGCTGCTTTATTACACTCAAAGCCTATCGTTCAAAACTATAAATACTCTACGTTTTGTAGCACTTCAGTGTAAAATAACAGTAAAAAAATTGCTATTTAGTAGATAAATCAATAGAAAAAAGTTAATTTTAACAGATACAAACGTTCTTTTGACAGTTCTATTTATGAAATTACAAAGTTACAAAGTTTTTCAATCTTTGTAATTGGAGTTGGCAGCGTATATGCTACTTCAGTTATACCTTCTTCAGTTTTCTGAGGAAGCTCCTCGGCTACAAAGCAAAACCAAACTTGAATTTTACAAAGATAATTGCCAAAAAAACCTTTGTATCTGTTAATATCATCTATATTGAATTGTCCAAAGCAAAAATATTTGATAGAGCTAATAAAAAGAAAGACTTTTAAATACAGTAGCTTCCGCTTAATTGGGCCGCCGGTTAATCGGGTCAGCCGTTTAATTGGGTCAAATTGTTAAGAACAAAATCCAATCAAAGATAATGCACTACGTTAAATCCGCATAATCGGCCCACTATTCCGCTTAATCGGGCCACAACTGTAGTCAGACATACACTGGTTTAATTGCAAAACCGCCTTTGTAATGTAATAGAACTCAATATCACAAAGCCAACTATATCATGTAACAATTGAAAAATACAGGCGCAAATTATTTTGTCATTTCATGCCCTTGGTCATAGTAATTGTTGTGTTTTTTTGCAAATTTTGTGAAGTCCCAAACAGAGATGCCACAAAAAGAACTAACAATTGCTGAAAGGGTTGTTGTCCTAAAAAAAAATTAAAGAGCAACCTGCAAACCTTGATCATCGCCAGCTAGCTGAGATAACTGGTGTACCAAGGACAACCCTGGCACAGATACTGCAAGACTTCGGATAATCGGGTCAGCCGCTTAATCGGGCCAAATGGTGCTTATCCCGATGTGACCCAATTAAGCGGAATCTACTGTATCTGGAAAAATTCTTGTTTCAAATACAATGTTTTACAAACTTTTAGGAGACTGAAATCTTTTTATTTCTTTTGCCTTTTCTTTAAATTCATGTTTGCTTAAGGTATCAATAAATTATTACAACCAAAATTATGAGTGTTAAAGTACGCAACTAACTTAAACAAATTCTATCAAGATAGCAAACTATCCCTAGTCGAATATAGTCCTATGGTTTAAGAAACTAATCGATGCACTTGCTCTCTCTCTCAAAGGTTTTCAAGTATGGTACAAAACAACATAGTTGTATAATAATTTGGCGCAGAGATTAAAACCGATCAGCAAAACCATGAAAAAGATGAGCAAATTGTAGAATTCTGATTCATTATTGAAACAAACAAACCAATGGTCATTAGTTTTCCGTCAACATAAACCCGACGTGTTTTACAAAATGACATTCCTTCTTTAGCCTAGTGCTCTGCAATTGCAATGAGGATGTCTTAAAGATATGCGCCTGTACGTTTTGTACTTTATTTCACCAGACAAATGTCTATAACCGATGGTTTAATGACATGAGTTTATTGCCACGGTGTTCACGAATATTTTTTTGATTAAATGTTAAAAAACAAAAATACACCCGTAATGAGCATTAAAACAAGCTCAATCAACGCTAACGAAAAAGTCATACTTTTGGATTGAAATGATAACCGAATCTTTTTCTAGATCTTTTAACACCCAACCTATACATTTAATGCTGATAATTTGACTCGAACACAGATCTATATCAACTAAGCGAGCAATGGTCATTGATTTATAGTTTGGCAAAATGTAACTTTAAGTAATTAAATCAGTAATGTCTTCTTTTGTCCTTCTTACTTTTGGCTGAGATGTGCTTCCGAATTTGAAAAAGATTTCAAGAAGGAAATAAATTTATAACCCACACTTTCTTGACAATATTTTTCGATGTTTTAGTGTTTGCTGTATCGTACAGTTGATATTGGAACCGCGTAGCGAAACTTTGGCCTAATTACGCGTTCTAACACCAAATGTTCCAACCAAAAATTGGTTCATTTCCTGAAATTCTTTCTTTTTTTTGTGATGGACATGATTTTTATTATAATTGTTCACTTTTACGTGCTGTCGTTCTTCTTAATTGATTTCAATTTTTGGTCTTATTATGATCCATGCCAATCCTGGTGACATTATAAAGATAGAGTCTAGTTTTGTTAAAAGGGCTTCGTTGATTGATGTCTTTCCCATTAGTGTAGTATTAGCAATCAATTCATTCACTTTGACAAGCTTAGAGTTTTTCAAACTGTACAGTTATAACCACTTCCTTTTGTTTTAAAAAATAAATGGCAGGAAGAGTTATTTCTTGTAACGTCTGCCAGATCTCAAAAATTTCTAATGGCGCATATTGTGTGTTTTGGCCTATGCCGCCCATTATGGCACAAAATAAACTTCTTTTTTGTGGCTTTGTTCCCATTTATATTGGGTCGCCGGTGTGAATTTTAGCTTTCCATAGCGCTCGATCTTGTGCGTCTTCTTCCGTCAGTCCCATCGCCTCCATATCGTCCTTCATGCAATTTCTCCATCTTCTTTTCGGTCTACATTTTTTCCGTTTTCCAACTTTAACTTGTTGGACTACTTTATGAACATAAGTATCTTTTTTTTGAAGACGTGGCCTTTCCATTTCAGGCGCCATTCTCTCAACTTGTTTTGCAAACTTCCGACCTTCATTCTTTTTCTTACTACTCCATTTCTGATTTTATCTTTTCCGTGTTATCCCCAGGGCAAATCGCATCATCCTCATTTCCATCCCTTCCATCTTCCGTTTTTCTCTATTAGCGGAACAGTTTCCATTCTATAGAGCATCGCCGGCCACACCATCGTATGGATTCTTTATTTTGCACAGATTTTCACCCTTCTGTTGCATAGCACACCTGTGATTTTCCTCCACCCATGGCTATTGCACTTATTCTTCTTCCAATCTTTATGTTCTCGTTGCCATCATTGTGCATGGTAGAGCCCAAATACTTGAATGCGTTTACTCTTGGCACATCGATGTTTTGTAGTTTGATGTTCCCCTCTTGTTTTCTTTCTACCCCAGCACATAGTTAATCGGTCTTCTTCCGGCTGATCGTCATTCCTCTCTCTTACAATGCTTTTCTCCATATCTCTAATCTTTTTTGAAGTTTCTCTCTTGTATTGGTGCAAAGAAACACGTCATCCGCAAATATTATTTGGCAAAGTGCTCTTCTGATATTTTCCGTCCGACAGTTCATAAATATTGTAAATAGAAATGGGCTCAAGGCCGATTCTTGGTGTATTCTTACTACAACAGCAAAGAGCTCATTGCAACCACTCATACAACTCACATGTGTTGTGTTGCCTTCATACATGGCCTGTATTAGTTGAATGTACGTTTCCGGTGTGGATTTGAGTAATAAACAGTTCCACACCTCCTCCCTTGTAACGCAATCATACGCCTTCTCCAAGTCAATAAACATCCAGTGTAAGTTGTGTTGACCTTCTCTGTATTCCTCAATTAATTGGCGTAGCGTAAAAATATTAATAGCATCAGTGATACTTCTTCCGGGCATGAAGCCATATGGCATAAAATAAACACCTGGTGAATTTCCATTTGGTGGTTGTAAACAAACTTTTAATCAATCGCCTTAACTACATAAAGCTTACGTTTTGGGTTATCATTTAATTTTGGCTGAGAGTTTTATTTGAAAATGCTCGTTTTTGTGAGCTTTACTTTCAAAGTCAATCATTTAAATATGGGTTTATATTGCAGACGCACTGGGCTGTTTGTTTGTTACTGCTAATTCGTGCTCAGGCCATTTCAGGGCCTTTTGTCTCTTTTTCTCATGGCTGAATAAACTTAGTGTTATAACTGCTGGTGATAATTACTTAATTAAAGCATCATCTCATGCATGAGCCCGCGCTTCTTCTACCAGTCCCTCAGTCAGACTGAGCCACCTCGACGGGAGGCGTAGGCTTGATACCTGTTTGCCACATATAAAATGGCGACATCACCTTCAAAGTCTTGCTTAAAGACACTACAAGCAAAACTGCAGGCTTATTTTCCACACCACTCCTTTTGTGCTGAGTGCCAAGCAGGAAAGTCGCGAATACCATTTTTGAAAGCTTTTGGTATAACTTTTCAATGAAAATAAATCCCTGTTCTACCGACTACGAAGCGGACGCTCCAACCACTCTCTTGTGACTAATGTTTGGAGGTTGCTCTCTAATTTTTTCTAGGACAACAACCCTTTCAGCAATTGTTAATTCTTTTTGTGGCATCTCTGTTTGGGACTTCACAAAATTTGCAACAAAACACAACAATTACTATGACCAAGGGCATGAAATGACAAAATAATTTGCGCCTGTATTTTTCAATTGTTACATGATATAGTTGGCTTTGTGATATTGAGTTCTATTACATTACAAAGGCGGTTTTGCAATTAAACCAGTGTATGTCTGACTACAGTTGTGGCCCGATTAAGCGGAATAGTGGGCCGATTATGCGGATTTAACGTAGTGCATTATCTTTGATTGGATTTTGTTCTTAACAATTTGACCCAATTAAACGGCTGACCCGATTAACCGGCGGCCCAATTAAGCGGAAGCTACTGTATTTACAAAATCACATTTATGGCATAACCTAGTGCAATCACAAAATCACAATGGTCTTAATCTACAATTTACATCATTATGATGCAGTCTTTTACTTTTGACGGACTGTTTGCGGAACGGTCCGAAGGATGAATCACTCTACCGTAGTCAACTAATTAGCGAAATTACACGCTTTTATCAGTAAGTAGAGTTACTATTCCTCTAGAAAAAAAAACACTTTCAGCGCTCTCAAAAGTAGCACATGCGAACTTGGAAAGGTAACATCAGATAGCTATTTCGAAAAAGCCTAAAAGGAAAAAATAGTGTATTTTTTAAAGATTCTCATTGTCTTTAAAAGAGACAATATTTATTTTCACGAGCTCTAGAGCGGATTTGAACCCCTAGTATTTTCTTTAGTTATATCCTTATTGCAAAGAATAAATCGTTTGAGAAAAAAACGTTCCCAAATTTAATTTGTTTGAGAGATTAATAAGTCAATATCATTTAACAAGCACTAATTCTTTGAGGCACAGTGGTTGATGTAATAATCACTTTTCTGAAACTGATTTTAATGCTACGATTAACAAAAGATTACGTAACCGTTTTAAACGCAATGAACCAAACACATTTTGTTTCAACGGTGGTTTGATGAGCTAGCCTAGTGCAGTACTTCCTGGGCAGTATGACTGCATAGTCGATTGTGTAAGTACGTAAAATCAGGCATGTTAAACAGTTTAACTTGTATTTATTCATGCCACTGTCAAATGAACGATTTCATTGTCAACGCCCGTGCAAATGATGACAATGGCATTTCATGTTTTTAAATCAATACAAAACTCTGAATCTGCTGAACAGCCTGTCAGTTTTTGTCACCTCTAAGTTGTTTTATATAACATCAGGTTCAGATAATAAACGTTTGAAGTACTTTAGCCAGTTTTTATGAAAAAATTCATTCTGGCGAAGAAAGTGTGAAAACAGGAAATAGAAAAAAATCATTCTCTGTGGTTTTAGAAGTCATTACGTAACGCTAATGCACTCTTGGTGATTTCAAACTACAGAAAAATTTAAACTTAACTAATGCATTTTGACCGTAAAAGTGTATTTCTGACAGGACACGTTATTTCCTTAAACATTTCGGTTTTGCTCTTAAATTATTTATAAACACGATCATTTTGAGCATGGACTTCAGGCTAGCGTGCTTGGAATTTCGCTGAGCTATTACAATATAAAAGCAGCTTCAAACTGCCAATAACAATCAATGCGCACCATTTAGGTTGCCAACATTCCAAGCCTTTTTACGAGCGATTTTGTAGAAATGGAGATTTAAATGGAAGCTAAATAAATACTTGTTCAAAAGTTTATTAATCTAACCCAAGCAAGTAATGGAGTTTTAGAGACACTGAAAAATAATTATTCAGTCTTTCGATCAGCCTTAAGCACTTAGTTCTCTTTGCTATTTGGTTAATCGTACTTACATCTCACTAAGCCAGGTAATTTGATCTGGCTAACAAAACGAATCAACAAATAGGTGTGCCACCCTGTCTTTTGAGACAGCACTCCTTTATTGTGTTAAGATATTGCTTATTTGGTATCAGATATTTGGACACATTTTGAATATAGCCATTTGTTTTGATATTTATTTTATTTAGAACCGAATATTCGGCATTCCAAGATTATGGATTTCTTAGTCTTTTTTGGTCTAGCTCACTCCTTGACAGGATTCTACAGTAAACTTACGCTACTCCTCTTTTTTGTTTAATCCTGTTTCAGCGGCAAGTGGGTATAATTCTTGTTTTGTAGTCGCATGCACTATTTGCCATCATATTCAAAAGTTTACAGCCTCAAATGACTGTTGTGTCACAGAGCCAAATGCGTACAGCTTGAAAATGATAACTAAGTAAAAACCTCACTCAAATAGAATTAGCTAAGGTTACCAGAAGCAGCACACGCGGAGCAATATTCGCAAAATGATAAATAAATTTGATTTTGATCCATCTTAAAAATTGCAAAACACTATTGCTAAATTCATATTCATTTAATTTATTCCCATATGATAAGTTAAATTTATCTCCAACGTTGGACAAGAATACAAGATAAAGTGCGATTTAAACTGGCGTCACATTGATTGCAACCAAATTCAAGACTTTTGTGCCTTCAGATTCAAAATTATGCTCGCTAATGTAAAGTAGCAAGCACTTCATGCTATAGTAATATCACTTACTGTGGGATGGTCCATTAGACTAAATTTGAGAACCGCTACTGTGGAGTGAGCCTGTCTTTTACTTATGTTTGAAGTTCCGTTTCATGCTTCTATACATTCTGAGCTCATTTTGCTTGTAGTACTGGTGTTGGTATAGACAGTTTGCTGCAAAGTGTAATTGCATCAAACTCAGAGTGTATTATTAACATGAAAATCATTTTGCTGACCAAACCATAGCAACTTGAATATATGACACAACGGAAGCTTATTGGTGTGAAGGTAGCAGAGATGCCTAAAAGAACTAGGATAAAAAAGTTGCTCAACATAGTAAAACACCTTCAAATTAGTCATATCATATACAATAACACTGCCAATAAATTCAAAGATTAGACAAACATTTCTGTTCTTTATTCAGTCGAATAATCCAAGTAAGTGCACATTGTTTAACCGGTTTTGCAGTTGTAATTTTGGTCTATGGTGTATATAGTGGGTTAGATAGCAATCTGTAGGCTTTTCATTCATGTCTATGCAATTTTTTCTTAATGATAAGTTTCCTCTAGATGCCAATAGTTTTATCATGCAAAAGCAGTAACGTTAACAGGAGTGTTCAAGAGTCTAGAAGATACCTACATACCAGGGTCCCGAAATTTTCAGCGGACCTGGAAGTGCTGATGTTCCCTCCCAAAAAACAGACACAATTTGGATTTCATAAAGTTGATATTTAAAAACAGGTCTATACTCTCCCGAAAGTACAAAAACATTAATTCAAAACAGTTAAACACCAAAAATTTATTTAAAATGTAGCTGCACCACGAAAATGGACAAAACAATTGCTTAGCGGAAACAGTCTTTCTTTAGCTGGAGAAATAGATTCATTTTTGTACGCTGACCTCCAAATAAGAGAAACACCAAAAATAGTGCAAAAAAGTTCTCTCAATCTTAGATTTTGACCCGAGTCAGTCTCTTTACGCTTCTGGACAAAAGAATTTTAGTGTTATCCTACCAGAATTTAAAAAATGCCAGTAGCGTTGCTGTTACAGACAAAATCCTTTCATAAAATTTTTAATCAAAACTGCTTCTCACCCTGATAAAACTGCAGGGCCTCTTTCTATATCAACTACTTATAGCTGCTAAAGACCTACTGTTATAATTAGTCCTTCGTGCTGTAAACAATACTAAGAAAAAATATCTAGGACAGCCATCTCTATGAAGTTTTCATTGTCTATTTCCACGTGCTCGCGTTAGAATTTCGTAAATTTGTAGCACTATAAAACCGCGGCACCCTATTCACTTGGCATTTTTCTCAAAATCAAAATACGAATGAAGTGTAGTCTCTGCTATAAAGTTGAATCGTTTCGGAAAGTCGCATACAGTCAGTAAGTGTATATATTATAAGTTATTGTAATTTATCGTAGTAATAACAACTAGTACTTCTCATAATTCTCTTATAATTATTATTATTTATTGTCGTACTGTTCATGCGATCGCTATTTGCTATTTGATCTTTCTATTCTTCTATGTTTTTGTACCCAAATTAAGTGTGAGGTTTGGCGTGCAGCTCAGAATGTCCTAACTGAGCAATCAGGTTTATCACGCTTTGCCCTTAGAATGGCAGACTCCCCTGTTGGTGCTTTTCAAGTTTTATTTGATAACCATATGCTCAAACACATTCAACAATGTATCAATGTAGAAGCTCGAAGAGTCTTAGGCAATGAAGAATGGGAGGTTTCACTTTGTGATCTCAAAGCATTTATTGCACTGCTATATGTACGAGGAGCGTATGGTGGCAAAAACTTTCCCCTTTACAATTTTTGGAATAAAGAATGGGGTGTATCATTTTTTCAACAAACTATGTCGAGAAATCGTTGTCGTGAGATTATGCGTTTTCTACGCTTTGTCTTGCGCAGCACAAGGTCAGCACGCCTGCAAACTGACAAATTTGCTCTTATCTCGGATATGTGGAATAGGTTTGTAGACAACAGCATCAGGTGTTACAAACCTGGAGAAAATATTACGATTGATGAGCAGCTGTTTCCGACAAAATCTCGTTGTAGGTTCACCCAGCACATGCCAAACAAACCAGATAAGTTTGGCATTAAGTTCTGGTTAGCGGTTGACGTGGAATCCAAGTATATCCTAAATGCCATTCCGTATCTGGGCAAAGACGAGTCACGTCCATCCACCCAAAGGCTTAGCGACAATGTTATCATGACTCTCATGGAACCATTCGTGGGTAAAAGCAGAAACGTTACAACTGATAACTTTTTCACGTTGTTCTTACTTGCAAAAGAGCTGAAAAAAAGAAAAGCAGCCTTGTTGGAACTATGAACAAGGTTAGACGTGAGCTGCCTGCATCTGCAAAATGCTTGCAACAACGTTGTTCCGGTAAGCTGATGAAGGCAGGCGACATGGCAACTCTAACTGTGTATCAGTGTAAGCCCAAGAAAAACGTTTGCGTTCTTAGCTCTCTGCATATGTTTGTTGAACTTGGCGAATCGGAAAAAAAGAAACCAGAGACTGTGGAATTTTATAACAAAACCAAATGTGGTGTTGACGTGGCTGATCAAATGGCCAGGCAGTATTCAGTCAAAGCAGGTACCCGTCGGTGGCCCGTTGCTGTTTTCTACAACATTATGGATTTAGCTGGCATCAAGCCTTTGTGCTCTTTAAAAAACGAACAAGTGACAAGGTTTCAAGACGAGATTTCCTGTTCAAGCTTGCTATAGAACTATATGAAGACTGCATCGTTGAAAGATTAACCGGAAACGCTTCTATTGCTAGACCTCATTCACTATCGACAGCTCTCAAAAAAAGCGAAGCCGAGAAGCGTAAACAGTGTCAAATAGGAGCAAACTGTTCTCAAAACAAAACTAGCAAACTTTGTTTCAAGTGCAATAAAACTGTATGTGGCAAGTGTACTGCCAAGGAGTTTTCCGAATGCGTTACATGTGCGACAACACAAATATGAAACATTTTTCAATTTTGTGTCCTGTGCTTGCCCTTTTTTTCAAATAAAACTATTTTTTTGTAAATAGATTAATTAAGTTAGGTGACCTGAGTGAGAATTTGTTCAACACTTAAGTTTCATCCACACCACGCATATACTAGTAAAAACGCGTTTTCGGAGAAGCGGTCAAAATGACCGCTGCTGGCCGTTGACAGCTTGTCGCAACTCCGGCCGTTCTAGTGTTAAAACGCTGTCGAATGAGCAAGCTGGCGCATGACTCCCTTGTTCAAAGACCATATCAACATCATCTCATTTGTTATAATTAATGTGGCCAGATGATAATAACGCAAACCCAAGATAGGAATAAAAACAGTCTGAGCAACTTGTGAGTACTAACTAACTGAATTTTTATTTGAGCATTAAAGAGCTTAAAAGATAATGCATTTAAATAATAAATAAAATCAAGGTACGCTAGATCAGCTGAGCTACTTTATTATAAGAAAAAATCGATTTCGCCATATACAGGCATTTTCAATTTCTATGTAAAGCGAAAAAACAAAATGCATAAACCAACTTACCGTAATTATAAAATAGGAAAACAGAACTGACTATCTCACACTGCTTGAAAAATAAAAATACAAAGCTGGCTAATAATATTTCGTGAACTTATATCTATTAGGGTTAAGGTTGGGCACTCTAACCATAACTTTAACTTCAACCCTAATCCTAACCCTAACCCTTGAACTTATAAGTTCACGAAATATTATTAGCCAGCTTTGTATTTTTATTTTTCAAGCAGTGTGAGATAGTCAGTTCTGTTTTCCTATTTTATAATTACGGTAAGTTGGTTTATGCATTTTGTTTTTTTGTTTTACGTAGAAATTGAAAATGCCTGTATAGGGCGAAATCGATTTTTTCTTATAATAAAGTAGCTCAGCTGATCTAGTGTATCTTGATTTTATCTATTATATTATATTATCAACCTGGATTGCTTCGAGCAAGTTACTTCACAGGTAGATTCCTGGTAGTATATTTACTTTTGCTTTTAAATAAGTGAAAGTGTGACTAAAAATATTCAAATAATTACCACCAATCATCAAGAATCTAAATTTAGATGTGTGGCCATTTCCTTTAACATCACAAAACAAACTGAGATGAAACTATAATACTCTCAATCAACCTGACCAACAGAGCAGCTTATTGAAAAATGGTACTCGTTTCCTTGTTATCCTAGTCACATTGAGTGCAAACTGTCGGCTGGTATGTATGGTATCAGGACAGTTAAATCCTGTCTCTTGGGTTAGGGTTAGAGTTAAAGTTAGGGTTAGAGTTGGGGTTAGGGTTAGGGTTAGGATTAGGGTTGAAGTTTAATTTATGGTTAGAGTGCCCAACCTTAACCCTAACTGGAGGTATATGACGGGGGTAAGTGTCCTAGAACCGGTAGGTATTGATACTCTCTTATGTCGATCTGTTACTACAGCTAATTTGAGACCCCATTCTGAGTTTTGACAAAATACACCTTCCATTTATAACCTTACTTAGACTAAACCAAGGTTCCATTGCAACAGCATTCTTAAATAGAGCATCCTTATTCAGAGGTGGATCTAGAATTCCAGACAAGTCAGCTGGTCAGAGACAGAACCATTTAGAAAAGCACTTTTTACAGCAAATACACCCAACATGCAACGCAATTTCAGCACATATCACGCCAAGAGAATCATAAACTTATACAGAATAGACATTAAAAACATTAAAACCACAACAGTCTGTTTCGCCTAGTGGCTAATCAGGTGGTGCGTCTTATTCAGATAGAATTATTCAAACTTATTCTATTTGAGTAAGACGCATCACCTCATGATATTTATATTTATATATGGTTTCAAGTGTCCAGTTTCAATAACAATTTATATTTATTTGCTAGCTCCACGTGGCTACGATCGATAGAGAGCGTCTTATAAGCGAGAAGCAAAACAGCAAAGCAACGTTTGTATGGCAAGATTGGCAACGCGGCAACTAAGGTACGGGCAGTTGAAACGCATCGTCATCACTACGTCTCATGTAAAGTACAAGACACTTTAAGTGGCCCACGACCTCACTAATATCCTACATGGGACTGTATACGAAACAAACTCAAACAATCTAAAACAAAATACAAGACTTGCTTACAGTTTACTTTTGAACCAGGCTCGTTTTGACGTTACTGCTAACCGTTAAAGTACAAACTAAAGCTGATATCTCTAAATAAGGTTGATCATCCAACGAGTGGTTTGACATAAAAAGACCTTCCAAAGGTTAAAAACTAAACGTGGTGCTTGAAGGCATAGTTGTCAGCACTCGGTTACGCGTCAGCGAGCCTCGGCGCGTGAGGTGAGTAGCTCGAAAGACACTGGTTGGAAACTCACAAGGCACCATACACGACGCAACACACCTCAGGACGAAAATTAGTATTTACAAAAGGTCACCATCCGAACTACGTTAGTATGGCAAAATAGGCGGGACCATCCCTGGACCCAGGTTTTGGCCTTTTGACCTCATTAGCGAGGATTCGTCCCACTCAACGCGGCGCACCCGGAGTGGACGTTGTGCGCATCGAATTAGAGATCAACGTGGTTCCTGCATCGCAGGTGGACGCGATGTGAGACCAGAAAATGAATAACTCTATGGTATCGGGGTAAAGTGGTGTGGCATCACGAATCATAACAGCGCATAAGCCAACGTTAGAGTGTTAAAAGGGCAAACTGCTGCGCAAGTTAAAACATTATTATAAGAATCTACGTAGCTTGGGACTGCTATAAAGCGTGCAGTCGGGTGCCTGGTGTTTAAATTTTAGGCGGCATAGCTCACCATGAAAATGTGTACAGGTAACTGCTAAGATTAGCCAGTTTAAATTTTTAATCCAGAACTGTTTATTGAGTTTCGAAATAACCAGAGTAAGAAGTATTTTAATCAAAAAACTCAAATTTTTACGTCGTAATCATCATTTCAGCACTACAACGGATAAATACATCACTTTAAATAAAAGAATACTTTTACTTAATTTGTTAAAATGAATCTAGTCAAAAAAACAGAAGGTAACAACAATGCAAAGCGCAAATCGACATAAGCAAAATGAAAAAGTACCAAACAATCACCAACGATAAAACCACCACTTTGGATAAAAGAATACGTTTACTTAATTTGTTAAAATGAACCAAATCAAAAAAAACATAAGTTAAGAACAATGTAAAGCGAAAATTGGTACAAGCAAAACAAAAAAGTACCAAGTAATCACCAACGGTATAACTATAACCTACTTTACCCAGAATTATTACCCACAAAATACTAAACCCTGAACACATGCGCTACTTTAGTAAGACTAATCAAAACATTTTTGAATCGACAAGTGTAATGAGTAAAGATTATTACATTATTAGAAAAATATGTCATAAGTTGATGCAAATAAAAATGAGCTATGTACAACTTGACAAGCCTGAAATTTTGTGACTGCTAAGTAATAAAACAGTTCATTATTTGTGACATTCCAAGCGTATTTTGACTTTACGTAACTATTTGACTTAACAGCTTCTTTCCGACGATTCGTTGGAAACTGAAATTTGTTTTGCTTTAGTTTGATAACATTCTGAGCCAATTAAACAATTTTGACGAAGCCGACTTTTAGTGGCGTTAGTGGGAAACAAAAACCCAAACAAGTGGAAAAGTGTATCGATTATATAAATGCAATTGCTTTGGCATGATTTGGTACGATGCTATTATTGCTCAGTTGATTAGCTTCCTGAATAAGACTGAAATGTAAATTGTAATGCGGCTTTATATTGGGTTGTAACAAATGTCAAATTTTATCAAGTTGTTTATTTAATCACTTTCGGTTTGTCATGTGGTTTTACACATAGAAAATTTGAAATAAGTATTTTCAACAAGTTTTCAACCAAAACTAAGCAAGCCACTTTACGTACAGCAGATCAACTTAAGACAATTGCTCTGTGCCAAAGAACGCTTATCGCTGACGTGACTGAGATAAATCATTAAACTGCGCTAACCATACATTGTTGCGGGTATCACGATAAACGTGTGTAAATGCAACGGAATAAATTGTTGTAGTATTTGCTGCAAATTTGCAAGTCTTACTTACATAAGATACTTTATTGCAAGAGTTGCACCATGTGACTTCAGATTCAATAAACTGCGATTAGAAGCTCAGCTCGAATTCTTGTCTTGACCGACCCAACATATCATATGGCACTCGTCATTTAACAAGGAAGCTTACTGCTTGACTACTTTTTGATTGGTCATCTGCTTATTTTCTCTGTAGCGAGAATCAGAAAATATTTTGTTTAATCTCGAAAGATGAAGGTGTGGCCTACTGCCTTTTGTCGTGAAATGCAAGAATGTTCACACAAGACATTTATCAATACATTCATTTATGTTACTTCAAGTTGTTTTTAAGATTTAGATGTACAACGTACAATGTCGTCTGCAGAGCAAACACAGTGGGGGGCACAAATCCAAAGTGAAAGGGATATTTGTTTTTTACCATCTAAAACTGTGCGGCGCATGTGGCGTAGACAGTCAATTTTTATACAAATGCCATGTACTGGTAGATAATATCTTCCAATTGAATAAAAAGAGAAGACCTTTAAGGCAGGCATGTCAAACTCTTGGGCTTCTGTGGGCCACATTGCATGTTGGCAATCGTGCCTAGGGTCGCATGATGTTTTCGATTTGGGGATCACCACTCCTCCGGGCAACGGTCTCTGTAATGTAGCCTGCAGCGAAGTCGATTTCCAAAAAAAAGGTCATTACTTCTCCAGCATCTGCACACTATCGCCCTTCTTCGGAGATCGATTTCTGTGGCACAAAGTGAAGTTGATCTCGGCATTAAAAATGTCTGTACCTCTCAAGTGTCGCCTGTGTTAAGGGGTTCAAACGTTTTTTCGAAGATGAAACGTTGCAATACTGCCGAAATTCATTAAGAATTTTAGAATTGTCTCGTGGGCCTCATTGAAAGACTCCGAGGGCCGCGAGTTTGACACCCCTGTTTTAAGGGACCACAAAAGCCGTCAGGAGAGCTAGGAAGTTGTCAGGATCATAGGCGTAAAACTTTGTTTTCTGTGAGAGAGAGGCTGAGGAAAAAACTGTTTTGCATCGCAAGTCATGTGACCTTGTTTGAGATTAACTTTTAGAAATGTAGGCAATGGGGTCTGACATTATTTTGAAGAGGGGCCGATAACAGTATGGGAGGTCTGCAGCTCATCGGTCTCCCTTCTTTTACCCCTATGCCTCCCAAAAAATTAAAATTCTTACCCAAAATCAAATGTGGTCTCTAAAAAATGGTTTTTCCCTTCTGGTTTACGTCGAAAGCTTAGCAAGTTGTTGGCCTAAATTCGCCCCTAAAATAAAAGTGAAAACCAAAAAAGTCGTTTGTCATGATTGGAGCTAAAGTTTATTAATTTTGATGTTTTGCAGGAAGTGCAGTTAAAAAAACAGGACATATCACTGTTTCCCGAAGTTTCTCAACGCGAAAATAAATTATTGAAGGAAAGTGGCATTTACTTAAGGAAATCAAATTATTGTGCGGGGACACTAGGTTTGCTTTTACTAGGGGACATGTCTGCCTTTTTCCCATACTTCGCAGTCTGCTTGTGATGATTTGTCACAAAACAAGGTAACTTTTAACTAGCTTGAATTTGTAAGTTAACCTTTTTCACGAAACCCATTAAGTTAGGTTGAACTTGTTCACCAATCGTTTACGAATTAAGAAAATAAATCGGATGCGAAAAAATGTTAATAAAACAGAGTATTACCAGCACGTGTGGTCACAACTTGTTTGAGTAAAAAGTGCTTTTCGAACAGAGATTCAACACACAAAATCGTCAATAAGTGTAGCAATCGACAAGGCTTTGGCTTTTTTTGTGTGAGCATTTATGATTGCCACAGAATTAAGTTGCTGCTGTTTCATTTTCGTTCGCAAATAAGTTTTTAAACGTCTAAAGCCGGAAAATGACCATTCAGCAGTACATGTAAATGCAGGCAGGGTAAGCATAACTTTGATAAGATTGGTTAACTCCGGTACCAGTTCACGAAAAACTTCTTCACGGTTTTAGTGTTTAATCAATAAAGCTTTTCAACCGTTGTCCTGTTGACATTGCTCGGTCAATGAGTAGACCTCTATGCAAAGTCAGTCGCAGCCCGTTAACATCATCTTTGTAAGTGCGAGCATTACAGTCAGAATCTTTACGTTTCCAAGTTGCTATTGTTGCTACTAGCAATACACCGCTGAACATAATAATATAATATATTTAGAAAATTCAAACGTTTTCGGCGCTACATATCGCCCTTATCAGGATTTATACATGTAGCGCCGAAAACGTTTGAATTTTCTAAATATATTATATTATTATGTTCAACGGTGTATTGCTAGTAGCAATAATAGCAACTTGGATACTAAAAGTCACCTCTCTACCAAAATTGTATTGTCTTTACGTTTGCCAACGAGAAAGATTTCTCTATTTGTTAAATGAACAGCTGTAGCATCTGGCTCAACACGATCACTTGACCCAGAAATTACAAAATTCCGCTCTTCGTAATATAACTGTCTATAATTATCTTTGACCTCTGCATGAAAGAAAGCATTTAAAGATTCATCAGGCCGTCGGGGAACTTTTCGTGGTCTTGACAAATCTGGATTATCAATAACATCGTTAGCTTCTGTACCATTCAAAATTCCACTCCATGCATTGTCAAATCTGGCATCATTTCTTGCGCTAGTGATAGAAACTTGTGTGCAAGAAATAATATCTTGGGCTTTGCAAAAATTAAGCTGAGCATTCTACTACTGTGCACTAGCGCTTTCAACAATGTTAAAAACCATCCGCAACACTTCAACATAAAAATAAGTGTTCAATTTTTGCATCATTAACAAAAAACCACCAGCTTTAGCTTCAGAATCTGTTTGTATTGCTGGTTAACTTCTTGGAGCCACAGGATAATCGGCGTATTGTTAGGACTAAAAGCATCCAAAGAAATTAGTTGCATATTCCAGCGAGTGGGGCAAAATGGCCTCAACGACGCAAGCTAATGGTTACCTTCGACTGCGTGGAACTGGTAAAACCACGACAATCTATTGGGAGAGCCACGAATGAAGTCAATAAGGCTTTGCACTAGTCCCATCTAATTTCTCATATCATTGCTATTTTTTAAACCAGGGGTACAAGATGGTCATTTAGATTTTTGTGTTGCATTACTTTACTGTCATGCTCAGTTCATCCTTGGTTAATTGCTCTGCACTATCTGTTTCTAAATACAGCATACCTAGCGCATGTCTTTCAATTCAGCCCGAGATCATGGTGATCTCCACACAAAAAAAACCAAAGATCAACACACGCAATTTCAGCCGTTGGCCCACATCTTGGTCGGGAAGGTGTTGATCTTTCCATGGTAAAATATTTTAGGGGTGCGAGAACACAATAAAATATTTTAGGGGTGCAAAACCATATGACGATATTTTCGGGGTGCGATAACATGTTAAAATAATTTGGGAGTGCGGGCCATTACAAAGATTTGGAACCACTGTTTTAAAGCATTCTGAACAACTAGATTGAGTTGGTGCACTCTGCAAGTAACGTAAATAGCCCGACCTTCTTTATGAATCAACTTCTGACGCAATCCTTCAACGTGTTCGTAAACATAAGCGGCACCATCTTGGCACTTGTCTCTACATTTATCAATTGATAGCTGAAACCTGGAAAGAAAGTATTTTACGATTTTAAAACTGTCCTAAATTATGATCGACATAGTTTTATAGAAGCCTCAGGATACCTCTTGCACATCTAAACGATCCATAGTGATAGGAAAACAAATAGTTATTAGTTGTTTACCTGATACGCCCAAAGTTTTCTCCTAAGTAATTGCGTAATATTTTGCTTTTTAAATGTCTTATTGCAGCGTAGTTAAAACACGACGGCTAAAATCATTTATAATTTCTTTAGTTATGGCAGGAAATAGGTACTTTATCTTTTCTTTTCGTTTAAGCTATTGCTTAACTCCGCCACATCATCTATTTTCTCTTGTAACAACAACGCAAGATTAGGCGTAGCTTCTTCTTTACCTCTTATGGCTAAACCTTGGCATCCGAGAAATCTCAAATTGGTGAAAATTTTTTCCAAAGCTACTCTGTTTTAGTAATGCAAGAGGGTAGCGATGCACTTAGCTAACTGCAGACAATGACACTGTTTCGACACATCAGATCTCTTCAGTGCAGGTGGTGACCGACAAGAAGCTAGAGGCTTCAAATAAAGCATAGCTTAGATCGTCACACTCGTGGGACCTATACCGGGTTCACTATAGTGGATGGACAACCGTCACTCATTTACGAGTGATACGGCTTCGCAGAATACTGACAGACCATCCATTATATTGGACCTGGTATATGCTTTGTCTTGTTTTGTCTTGTAGCAAACCCACGCGTAAGTTTTCTTCCATTTGGCTTGAAATGTTCTATTAGAACGACCTCTCCTACTGCCTTTTTTACATCTAATACAATTTGCTTTTGCCAAGGTGGAAAAAGTTCAAGTTCATTACGGGAAGAAAACGGCACTTGTTGCTCTGTTCTAGGACAAGGTTTCTCGAGAGTATTTTGGGCAATATAGTCCGCATTTGAAGACTGTGGATCGCGTGTCCCGTTACCCTGAAGTCTGACAGCAAATTTATCAATATCATTAAATAAATTATCTCAATAGCTACTCTTGGTGAAAATATAGCGCAGTAGTAACACCAGCAACAACTCTAATTCCTACCTCTGTTTTAATTAGCAGATAACTATCGTTTTAGCTTATCGCATTGCTCAGTTTTTGGTAACTCATTGTAGGATTTTTACACTAAACTCAGTAAAGTCCCATACTTTTCGTTGGCCTACCGTTAATGAACACGCTTAAGCATAATTGCTAGCCTAGTTGCTTACTGCCTGTATTTAAAGAAACGAGGTTAATCCAAGTTGATTTTTTGCCACTTGCTTTATGCTGGCGACACCACTAAAAGCGAAACCAAGTCGAATAATCTCGTAATTGACATCACAACTGGGAATCAGCAGCAGTTCCGACTATCGCTACTGGCTGCGGTTATAAAAATGAACTTCAACGCACCAGTGACTTCCTTTAAAAAAGTTTTTACTAGTTAAAATTCGCACGCGCTTTGACCAATCGTGGGTAATCTCAAATTTAGAACTTCTTAATTTTTCGTAACAATTGCCAAAATATATGAGGGGAGGCTGAAAATATTCTGGGGGGCTAAAAACAATCTGGGGGCTACAGCCCACAAGCCATCCCCTACTTTTTCGCCTATGGTCAGGATACACTGACCTCACTGGTGACGGCATTGACAAGATGTATTTTTTAATCGGGTATTAAAGCTTGCGTCTTTACCATGCAGACCAGCAGGACAGCCTCGGCGACCCAAATAGTAAGACGAGATATTCAGATTTGTTTATATACCTGATTATTCTTTGCTTTCTATCTAAACTTTGCTTCCCACTACTTTACTTCTTGCTAAATTCACTTCACAAAAGTTATCTTATGATGCCACAAAGAGACATATAGAGAAATACCTTATTTTGATTTTGCGTGAAACTGATATCAAAACAACACATTATTACAAAAATCAAAGAGACAAATATACTCCGGAGCCAGAAACCATCGAAAAACAGCTAGGCTGTGAGGTTAAGAAAATCCACAACTTCTGCAATTCAATCTCACAATGTGTTATTAAACGGTAACTGCATCACGCTTTGAGTTGGTAAATTTAGAAGCTTCGATTTTATAGGCTAACTTCACTTAACCAAACCATAACTTTTAGTATATCATGTTGAAGATTGAAATACAACCAGATCACAACACCGTAGCGTTAGTGAACGTCGAATTCATAACCTTTCGAGGATACTTTTCGTTATAGCGGCGCTATAACGAAAAGTTACAATAGTCGACAAACTTAGTTGCAAAGTTGCCAACAGAGTCAGCTGTTTCCAATGAATGGACATTTTTCTGGAATAGAATATGTTGCAAGTTTAGGTAACCGATTGAAGTAATTTCAGTGAAAAGATCAAAGAGGAAAATTTGGGTGTTTGATGATTGGCTTTAAAAACAGGAAATAAATTAAAAAAGCTGAGAACAGCTGGCTACGATAACAAACTTTATCAATACGTAAAACTATTTAAGCTAGTTCTTAAAGGAAGACTTAAACGAAATGAAATTGCGCGATTTGTTTCAGACGGTAGGAAGTTTGTTATATTTTGGACAACTTTCAAGGAAAAAAGTTCACAAAACAG